>SJXQ01004514.1:368114-390549 GCA_006408695.1 Aepyceros melampus | reverse complement strand
GGGAAGATGGCATGTTTTGGAGATGATGGTGAGGATGGCTGCAGAACCCTGTGAGGCTGCTTAATGCCCTAGCTGTGAGAATGGTCAAGGTGGTCAATTCTGTGTTGTGTGCTTTACCACAATTTAATACATTCATTTACAAAAAGAGAAACAAAGAAATGACTGGTGCTCCGCCTTGGGCTCTGGGGTAGGACACAGTCAGGCCCACTTGGTTCACGGTGTGGAGCCCAGGCGGGCGGTCTCTCTGGCCTGAGGGGCCATGTGTGTTCCCAGCACAGGCCATGTTCAGAGACCTAGGGGCTCCTCAGAGCAGGACGGCTGAGTACAGCCCCCGCCCCCCGATCCTGACAAGGCTAGTAGCCTTGGACGTCCACACGCTTCACCCTTGCAGACACCGTGGTGACCCAACAGGCGTGCAGCCCTGACATAAATACCTGGGACTGGACGGGGGAGTATGGGCTGCCAGGTTCCCCGCTCAGGAGAGTCTCGCTGTTCATCTTCGTTTTTAGCAAGCAATATAGCGACTGCAGAAATCTTTGCAGAGTTCATTAACCTTTTCCAGCTCAAGAAGATGAATACGCAGAACCTGGATGGCTTTTACCATCTAGAAGCAAGAAAATCGAAACCTTCAGACAAGAACCAGGGAGCACGAGGGTAAGCGGCCATCGTCACCACACAAGTCTCCTGCACAGACGCGGCCGCCTGGGCTGCCAGGACCAGCAGGAGAAAGACGTCAGCGTCTGCAGGACCGCCAAGCACTGCAGCTGCGCTGCCCTGCGGCCTGGTGTCGGGCTCAGCTGGTGAGTAGGCGGGGAGGCCTTCCTCCCAGACGGCAGGCACAGTCTGGGAGCTGCCTGGCTCAACCTCGGCCCCCTTGGTGACTCACCCTCACTCTGCTCCTGTTCCTCATCTGTAAACGAGGATGAACCTGTGCCCACCTCCCAGGTGCTTCTTAATTTTGAAGAAGTTCAACTTACCAATTCTGCTTGCAATGGATTCTGCTTTTGGTGTCAAGTCTAAGAACTCTCTGCCGGGCCCTAGATTAGCCCCAGGTCCTAAAGATTTTCTCTTACAGTTTTTCTAAAAAGTTCTTCAGTTTTACACAAAGGCACTAAATTTGGGAGGAATCTGCCTCCCAGTAGTGCATAACGTGGACACTAGTGATGAACCAGCACCACAAACACCACTTCTGTGAACCCACAACCTAAAACTCAGCTCGGTCCCCGTGACCTTGGTGGCAGCGGTTCAGGCACCTCCGTGGAGTGAGCCAGCCAGCCAGCTGATGAATGACCATGCGCCAGCCCCACTGGCCCTGTGTGGGGCGTCTGGCAGGAGGGCCCCGGCCCTGCCAGCCCAGCCCACACTGGCACTCCTGCTCTCTCCTCCCTGATGGCAGCACATGGAGGGCCAGAGGCAGGGAGCGCACATGGCCTTCATCCCAGAGGGCGGGTGCTGTTGGTTCCATTTCCAAGATGAGGACTCAGACTCAAAGTCAGACACCTCATCTAGAAAATCTATCTAGCTTTAAGGGGAATACATACTGAGAAATTAAAAACAGCACCTAAGACCAGGGCAGTTTATCCAGGGAAGTTTTCCAAAAACCCTTCCCTGCTAATGAGGGGCCCCAGGCTGTGGTCTGAGAGCTGGCCACCTGCAGTGGGGATCTGGTAGAGGAACGCGGGGATCGGGTAGAGGAACGCAGGGATCTGGTAGAGGAACACGTCCCAGACACAGGCTGCCAGTGCTGGAGAGCACCGCTCCCCTGGGGCACCGCAGTGATGTCACCTCAAGGAACTCTCCGCAGCCTTCAGAAAGCACAGAGAACTCAGAGCTTGGGAGCACGCACCTGGGAGGAAGGTGCCCTTATGAGCCGGGCTGGCTCAGACAGAAAGGCCAGGGAGGCTGCGAGGGGCGCCAGAGGCTCTGTTAAGCCGACCCCTGCTCTGTGCTCATGCCCGCTCCACCCCAGGTCTTCACACAGTCTGTCACCCACCAGCAGTGCTGGCCTCCAGAGCAAAGCCAGGGTCCACGATCAGGGGAGAGCTGAGAGCTGATGCTGGGCTCAGACACACTGCCTGGGAAGCAAGGCAGGGGCACGGCGATCCCAGAGGGCCTTCCCAAACACTCGAGAGGGACTGAACTCCTGGCCCACTCAGCTCCCAGGCTCAAGCCATCTGGCTGGATTACTACAGGAAGGGGTCACCGGAGAATGCTGGAGACCTGGCTGATCTCAAGAAATGGAAAATTCCCCTCTTCAGCAAAACCAAAAACAATTCAAAGTTCTAATTAGAAATGTACAATTTATTGAACAAGTTAAATTTAGAAGAAATAAAAATGAAAACCACGAATTTTACTTACTAAATTGTCAGTTTCTGGATCTTCACAGAAGAAGGGCTTTCCCTCCTTCTCCTGCTTCCTCACGAAGTTCTCAATGTCCACGTCGAAACTGGCAGAAGTTGTGCCTTCTGAGCCCTGTGTAGACTGTTCACATTTTTCAAACAACAAAGCTAATAATGGAAATAGTGGATGCCTGGGGGGCGGGAGGAAAATGTTAATATGTGTTCTACATTTTCATGAAAATGCTTTAGTATGTATATACACACTGTTTTATATAAGAGCTTTGCTGAGATATAATTCACATGCCACACAATTCACCCGCTTACAGTTTATAATTTGGTAGATTTTAGTATATTCACAGAGTTGTACAACCACCACCATCGTCAGTTTTATAATATGTTCACCCCCCAAGGAAACCCTGTAGCTGTTTGTAATCACTCTCCATTCTCCACCAAACGCCAGCCCCAGGTCAGCACTAATCTGCTGTCTTACAGATTTGCCAGTTGTAGACATTTTATACAAATGGAGTCATATACTATGTGACCTTCATGTCTGACTTCTTTCACTTAGCATGATGTCCTCAAGGCTTGTCACTGTTGGAACATGTATCAGTCAGTACCTCATTCTTTTTTCTGGCCACATAATATTCCATTGTATGGTTAACACCAGTTGGCTAACTCCAGAGTTTACATTAGATCCATATTCCCCTTTGAGTAGATTTTTGTGTCAGATGTGAGCTTAGGGCATGGGTCTTCTCTCTGCTCATCAACGTCCAGCTGCTCCAGTGCCATTTGTTGGAGAGTCTACCTCTTCTCCACTGAGAAAATCAAGTAGACAAAGTCTTCCAACTTCATTCTTCTTTCTCAAAATTGTTTTAGGAGGTCTAGTTCTTTGACTTCCATATAAAATTTACAATCATCTTGTCTATATGTATAAATACATCCTGCTAAGATTTTCATTGGAACTGCTGCAGAGCTAAAGATCAATTTCAGGACATCTTTACGATGTTGAATCTTCCAGTCCATGAACCTGGCGTGCCCTTTTATTAAGGGTTTCTTTGCCTGCCTGCATGGGCGTTTTACAGTTTTCAGCATAAAGTTTCTGCGTGTGTTTTGTCAGATTTACACCAAACATCTTTTGGAGCTCTTGCAATGGTATTATCTTTTTAACTTCAGTTTTCAATTGTGCACTATTAGTATAAAAATAGGACTGGTTTCTATGTGTTGCTGTTGCAACCTTGACCTTATTAAACTCAACTGTTTCATTCTGGAAGTTCTTTGGTAAACTTTGGGATTTTCTATACATAGACAATCATGTCAATTATGCATAAAGCCAATTTAATTTCTGCCTTTCTAACTGGAAATGTCTTTTTCTTGTCTTGCCTCACGGAACTGGCTAAACTTCTGTCACAGAGATGAACAGGAGGACCCAGGGTGGAACTTCTGCCTTGTCCCCAGACTTGGGGAAAACATTCCATCTTCCACCATTAAGTATGATGTGAGCTATAGGTTTTTTTTTGTAGTTTCGCTACATCAGGTTAAGAAAGCTCCCCTCTATGACTGTTGCACTGACGGCTTTTAGTTATAACTGGCTGTTGACTTCTGTCAAACGCTTCTTGGCATCACTTGACATGATCATGTCATATGGCTCACTGATTGATCTCTGAATGATGAACCAGTCTCGCTTCCTGGGATAAACTCCACCTGGTCAGTAATATTCTTCTCTATGTTGCTCGATTTTGTTAATATTTTACTAATGATTTTTATGCCAAAGTTCATGAAGGATACTGACTGGTCTTCACGTTTCTTTTTCTGTATTGTCTTTGTCTAGCTTTGGTGGCAGAGTTGATTCTCCATTCATAAGGTGAGCTCAGAAGTACCCTGTCTTCTGTTTACTGGGAGAAACTGGGTGGACTTGCTGTTTTTCCTTCTTTGTGGTAGAAATCTCTAGTACAATCAGCTGGGCTTAAAGACTGCTTGTTGTAAGGTTGACTAAATGTAGACTTATATTCCAAAACTGTTTTTTAAAAAGATATTAGCAATAACATGGTAACCTGAGAAAACTTTCACCCCAGCATTATCATAGTCCAGCCCACTACTCTGACCAGCCAACAGCTCTCTTTCGGTTTAACCAGGCCTCCATCTTCATCACTCCTCTGAACAAACACCCACACACTACACATCTCACTGATACCTATAAATGGCCTGCTTATCGGCATCCATCGGTGTCTGGGACCCCACTGGGGGAGGGCTCACTCCTTCACATCTGGTTCAGAGCAGTTGGGGTCTTGCTCCGTTTTTAACTCTGTGACTACCTGCATCTGTGAGAGGAGGAAGAGTATTTTTGTTACTAAAAACAAAGTAAGTTGCTGCTAAGTAATCTATTCTCAAACCAGTGGAATGGCAAACTGCCAGGTGGTTATATAACTGGCAATAGTATGTAAGGAATACTACTGACAAAGCTCCTTTGAATGTACTAATAATATGCTTTTAAATGGTTAAAAAATAAATAAAAGGTCAGATTTCCAAACCATTTAAAAATTGAGGGGACTGATGTGTAAAACACTTATTATTTTCAAAACCTCTGAAGGGAGCCGGTGCACATGAGATCCCCGCCCGCCGCTCCTCGCTACAACATCCTCACAGTGGGTAATGCTGTGGCTGGAGAAGGATAAACAAACAGTCCACGCTCTCTTGTCTTGTCACAAAAACAACTCAAGCCCAAGACACTTCGTATGTGTGATGGGGCTGGAATTCTCTCTTACCAGTCCTTAAACTCAGGAATACACAAGGTATAAAGCTTTAAGGAAAGTCACTGCATCTAGAAAGCAAAGACCAGCTGTGTTTAAAGAACAGTTTTAAACGTAAGAGGAAGTCTTAAAGCTATTATCATTGAAATTGCTTTGGCTGGCTGTGCTATTTGGAACTTAGGGGAAGAATATTTAAATCCCTAAACATAAAAGAAATCAATTTACAAATAAAACAAAACCAATCCACTAACTTCTCTTATCCCTGAGCAGATCAGTGCCCTGGCTACTTCAGTGCTGGGGTGTCTGGGATCTACCTGCCCCGACCCCAGCTGCTACCCCTCTCCCCTCAAGGAGGTAGACTCTTGGGGGAGCCTGGGTGAGGGGCTCATCCTCAGTCGACAGAAGAGCCTGCGTCCTTCCAGGAGGGCAGCCTGGCGCTCGGGGTAGCAGCCCTGCAGGCTGGCTCAGGCTTTGTTCTCATCTCTCAGAACAGAGCCAGCAGGTCACTCCATGATGCTTCTGGATGAAACAGCTTCTTGGGAATAGTTTCTCTCTTAAAAAATAAACCAAAACCGAAAGCAACTGACTAAACAAGCCCAATCAAACAGTATTTCTGGAGAGAAGTCTGACAGTATTATTTTTTAAAAAGCTTAAGATTTATTTCACGATTTTTTTAAATGATTGTGAAAAAAGAGCAATCTAACTGTTCACCCTCAGAGGGCTGTCTAAGTAGACATGGTCGATCTATATTGTAGAAAATCAAATGCTTACTGCAAGGAACACTCACAACGGTTTTCCACATCCTGGGAGGTGCGGAGCTATTACAAGCACTGGCCCAGCCCTCCCTGGACTCAGTGCCTCAGGGCGGGGGTCAGCTGCAGGGGTAGCAGAGGTGAGAGCATGTGAGGGTCCAGGGTCCCCAGGGCACAGAGCCCGCGAGAAGCCGCCACAGGGACACCATTAGATGTGCCTCTGAGAAACAAACTCACTTGGAAATAGCAGAGGACTTCTGGTGAAGAGAGTAGCCTGAAACAGAATTCCCTGTCTTTGAGAAGTAAAAACTCTTAATTTGAAAAGTCAACAAAAACAAAATTGCTGCAATGGGAAACATCCCAGGAATGGCACAAAACTGTCCACCAAGGAAAGACCTAACTTGGAAAGGGAGGGGCACAGCCTCCAAATCTCACCAAGTGGGGAGTGACAGGTGGGTGAGGTGCCCCAGGCTTGGGTGCTCCCTACACCCTCAAGCAGGGAGCTGGGTATCGTGACCACCTCCTGCAGGGATAGGAAAAGTACAGACAGAACCCCACGTGTCATCAGACGAGTCCCCTCCACCGCCCACGTCCACGGACAGAAACAGAGCAGATGGTCTGGCTCCATTCAGACCAGCAAGCGGGCAACACGGGAATCTGCGAGCTTTTCTGTAAAACTGACATTTACTAACACCAACATTAAAAAGGTAAATTCCCAAGAAACTCTGATTTAGGGGACTCAAAATTACTGAATCTTGGTATTATTTAGGAAACGATTTGAACAATTCTACAGCTAATCCTTCGAGCACCAAGATGTAATAAATGCATCGAGCGTTTAACACTGAACCTGCATCCCCAGGGAGGTGTATGTGAACGCACAGGCAGGCACTCCGGATGCTCCAGCAAGGAGGTGTGTGTGAACGCACAGGCACTGCGGGTGCTCCAGCAGGGAGGCATGTGTGAATGCACAGGCACTGCTGGTGCTCCTGCAGGGGGGCGTGTGTGAACACACAGGCAGGCACTGAGGGTGCTCCAGCAGGGAGGCATGTGTGAATGCACAGGCACTGCTGGTGCTCCTGCAGGGGGGCGTGTGTGAACACACAGGCAGGCACTGAGGGTGCTCCAGCAGGGAGGCATGTGTGAATGCACAGGCACTGCTGGTGCTCCTGCAGGGGGGCGTGTGTGAACACACAGGCAGGCACTGAGGGTGCTCCAGCAGGGAGGCATGTGTGAATGCACAGGCACTGCTGGTGCTCCTGCAGGGGGGCGTGTGTGAACACACAGGCAGGCACTGAGGGTGCTCCAGCAGGGAGGCATGTGTGAATGCACAGGCACTGCTGGTGCTCCTGCAGGGGGGCGTGTGTGAATGCACAGGCGGGCACTGCTGGTGCTCCAGCAGGGAGGCATGTGTGAACACACGGGCAGGCGCTGCTGGTGCTCCAACAGGGAGGCGTGTGTGAACCCACAGGCGCTGCTGGTGCTCCAGCAGGGAGGCGTGTGTGAACGCACAGGCACTGCTGGTGCTCCAGCGCCAGATTGGTGGGCTGCTCAGGGTGTGGGGCAGGGTACAGCACTCACTTGTTGCCCATCTGGATAGCTGTCTATGCTCAATGTCTGTGTCGCCATCATGGTGAATGAATTCCTTATAAAACATCAGATCGTCTTGAGTCAAACACAAATGGTGTCTGGGAAAACAAAAGCAGAGAAGCATCAGTCAGTAAGTCAGAGCATTGCTGTCTGCTTACTCCATAGCGCCTATATACCTTTTAAAATATATTATTTCCACAGAAAGTAAAAAGCACCCTTCACTAAGGTCTAAGAAAAAACTACGCAGCACTCCGCACCTGCCTGGTAACACACATTAGTGCCTGCCTGGCTGGATGGGTCAGCTCGTTTGCAGGCATTTGGGTCTCTGCCTCGCTCACTGAGCAACACCTAGTAAAGTCTACATGTGCAGGACACTGTCCTGAGCCCTGGGGCTTCCCCAGGACCACAAACTGGAGGGACACCAGGCAGCAGACGGGAGACGTGGGCAGGGGAACACGACAGAGGGCGAGCGTGCAGCTGGTGGGCCCCAGGGCCATGTGACGCTGAGCCTGCCAGGCCAGTCTTAGGCAAGGAAGGACACAGGAGGGCTTGGAGGGGCGGTGCCAGGCATCGGCTCACAGCCACAGGCAGCGCAGAGGTGCCATCCACCTGTCAGTGCGCACTCAGGAACATGAGACGAGGGAACCAGGTGGGGACAGAGGATGACAGGGGCAGCTGCCCGCCACCCACAGGCAGTAGGACAGTGGTGCTGTGTGCAGAAGGATGGCAGGGTGGGGGCGCCGTGGGGGCACAGAGCAGGCCACACCAGCTCACGGTCCAGGTGAACACGGTGGTCTTCCTGGGGGCAGGAAGTCCTGGGAAGGTGTGAGCAGGAGGGCAGAGGCTTCAGCTCAGGACAGGCCCTCTGACGGTGTGCAGGGTGGACTGAATGCCTGTGGCGCCAAGGAGGGCGGGGGCGTGTGGGCAAGAGCCTCGGGAGTACAGGCTGTGCAGAGGGTCTGGCTGCGCGTGGGAAGGGTCGGGACAGTCGACGGTTCTCACCTGAGCAGCCGGCCGAGCAGGGCCGCATGTCCTGAGGTGGAGCCGACCGTGGGGAGCAGGTTCTATGACCTGGGGGGAGAAAGCAAGAGACACGACATTGCAGGCTTGAGATGCTTCTCAGCACCCACAGGGGAACCTGAATAAGCGAGGCTGGGCCACAGGGACAAGCCCGGCAGCCATCGTGGCGCAGCCAGCATGTGCAGAGGCCCGACATGTCCTCCAGGAGGGCCCAGGTCCTAGCCCGGGCCTGCACACAGGCCTTACTTAGACACAGGGTCTTCACAGATGTCATCATGGTAGGGTTCTTGAGAGCGTGTCCTGAAAAGGAGGGAGTGGAGAGGCTCTAAGGGGCAGCCAGGTGAACCCCTGTGAATTGGAGGCAGAGACTGGAGTGACGCTACAAGCCAAGGACTCCTGGAGCCAGCCGGTCCTGAGGGGACCGAGCCGGGAGGGGCCTGAGCCGCTCACTGACTGGCGTCCCCCTGACAGTAGCTTCCGGGCAGGTCTGCCACGGTCCCCGGATGAAACACAGCAGAGGCCCTAGAGAGTTCAGGTCTGCCACGGTCCCTACAGCAGACCCAGGCGAAACACAGCAGAGGCCCTAGAGAGTTCCAGGCAGACGACCAAGGCCACAGCCACGTCGGTCTCGGATGGAAGCCAGTTCTCCAAGGTCTCTTTCAAGGACCCACCAGCGGGGTGGAACACACAGCAGCCAAGCCCACTGCTGCCCGATCCAGGTCATGGGGGTCACGCTTCCACTCTTCCAACTTCGGGGGCTTTCAGAATGCCCGCAGTGAATACCGGGGACAAGCCAAAATGTTATCAACAGAATATATAGATGCGTAGTCCTTCTCACTACCAAATCTGGTTAAACCTTCAATATGGGACCTAACTGGGTACAACTGTTCTAAAAGAGAATTTTGAAACTTGTGTCAAAAGTTTTGAAAATACGTGTAGTCTACAATGGTAGAAACTGGAAGAAGTGGGAGATGGGGTAGCGGGGAAAGCAACTCCATGTGACTAATATTTCATTGAGTAAAGATGGGGGAAAGACACAGATGTATAGAACAGTCTTTGGACTCTGTGGGAGAAGGCGAGGGTGGAATGATCTGAGAGAATAGCATTGAAACATGTATATTACCATATGTGAAACAGATTGCCAGTCCAGGTTTAATGCATGAGACAGGGTGCTCAGGGCTGGTGCACTGGGATGACCCTGAGGGACGGGATGGGGAGGGAGGTGGGAGGGGGGTTCAGGATGGGGAACACATGTACACCCAGGCTGATTCATGTCAATGTATGGCAAAAACCACCACAATATTGTAAAGTACTTAGCCTCCAATTAAAATAAATAAATTAAAAAAAAAAAAAAAAAAAGATGGGGGAAAGAATGCCAAGGTAACCGACACTGCCGCAGGACACCCAAGAAGCCAGGAAGACCAGCCAGCAGATGGCGCTGTCCGCGCGACAGGGCGGTCCAGGTCCAGGCCAGCCTTACGGCAGCAGCAGCAGAACAATCCTCCTCCTGGGCAGTAACACTGACTGGCACCTGCGGGCAGGCAGCAGAATTCATGGGATTCACCCTGGCAGAGTTGCTTGGGCACGGGAGGAAGGGTCTGCTCCGGTTAAGGCCTCTGCCAAGCTGCTACAGGCCCTCCCAGATCACAGATAGACTCTCCCCTATTGCACAGAAAAGTAAGTTTCTATTATGTTCAAATTCAACAACTGGGTCTTCACTTCTTTTTGGAAAAGATTATACTCCACTTACAGTTACTTAAAAATATTGGCTATATTCCCTGTGCTGTGCAATGTATCCTTGAATCTTACTTTATTTTTAAAAAATATTTATCTATTGCTTATTTGGCTGTGCCAGGCCTCAGTTGCAGGATTCGGGATCTTTAGTAGTGGCACACGAACTCTTAGTTGCAGCATGTGGGATCTTGTTCCAAGGCCAGGGATCAAACTTGGGCTCCCTGCATTGGGAGTGCAGAGTCTTAGTGAAGATAGGGAAGTCCCTATCTTGTCCATTTTATACCTAGTAGTTTGTGTCTCTTAATCCCCTACCTCTATTTGCCTTTCCCCTCTCCCTGCTGGTAACTACTAGTTTGACCTCTGTATCTGTGAATCTGCTTCTCTTTTGTTATAGTCCCTAGTTTATTTCTTAGATTCCACATATAAGGGAACCATGCAGTATTTGCCTCTTATTTCACTAAGCATAATATCCCCCTTGTCCACCCATATTGTCTCAAAAGGCAAGTTTTCACTTTGTATGGCTGAGTCACATTCCACTGTATACATGGACACTTCTTCTTTACCTACTCATCTGCTGATGGACGCTTAGACTGCTTCCACATCTCTGCTACTGTAAATGGTGTTGCTATGAACATCTGAATCAGTGTTTTCGTTTTCTTCAGATACATGCCCAAGAGTGGGATTGTGGGATCACACGGGAGCTCTATTTTCAGTTTTCTAAGGAACCTCCATAAGGTTCTCAACTGTGGTTGCACCAATCTATATTCCTACCAACAGTGCACACAGGTCCCCTTTCTTCCGAGTGTCCTCACTACTTACTGTCACATGAGGCTCCAACTCATTTGAAAAGACCCTGATGCTGGGAAAGATTGAGGGCAGGAGGAGAAGGGGACAACAGAGGATAAGATGGTTGGATGGCATCACCAACTCAATGGACATGAGTTTGGGTGGACTTTGGGAGTTGGTGATGGATAGGGAGGCCTGGCGTGCTGCGGTTCATGGGGTCGCAAAAAGTCGGACATGACTGAGCGACTGAACTGAACTGAACTGAGGCTCCAACATACAAGTTAGAGAACCATCAGCCCAACAGACATACAACACCCTGGTGTTCAAGGGCAATATGACATGGGCTTTGTTTATTTTATTCTACAAGTTCCATCCAGTTAAAAAAGGACACATTAATGGACACTGTCACTTTGATACCCTTTCAAGAGTCCAGCCAGACTAATACAAATGAAGAAAATGCAACTTTCCAAAGTTCATGTACAGAAATTTTAAAACAGTAATTTTAAAAGTACAAAATTTATAACAATACATCCTTTTTCAGTTGGCAATTATTAAATCTAAAAGAGTGGTGTGCCACTTTGCTAGCAAAGATGAAGTGAAACCTGCCACTCTGAAGGAGTCCCAGGTCCCACAAATCGTGACAGCAATTTGTCAGGAAGCAATTTGACCATATGTATTTGAAGGGCATGCTCAATCACTAATTCATGACCGACTCTTTGTGACCCCATGGACTATAGCCCACTAGGCTCTTCTGTCCATGAGATCTCCCAGCAAGAATATTGGATGGCTGCCATTTCCTTCTCCAGGGGATCTTCCTGAACCAGGGACTGAACCCATGTCTCCTGTATTGGCAGGCAGAGTCTTTACCACTGAGCCACCAGAGAAGCCCTGCCCATATGTGTGCACACTAAATCCCTTTAGTCATGTCCGACTCTTTGCAACACTATAGACTGGAGCCGGCTATGGTCACGTATCAAAAAAAGGTTACAATCTTCTCAAAGTCAGCTAAGAAGACAGCATTAGTGTTGTGACCTTGAAGGCAGACAAAAATATGAAATGTGAGCCAAATCTAACAGGCATTTTAACATTTCTGAGCATTCTAGTCCAGGACAACTGACAAATCAGGGAAGAACCGGAGGCAGACAGACTGGCCAAGGCCCACCAGGTGGACACACCTTCCTGCTCAGAGCAGATGGGAAGGTCTGAGCTGGCTCAGTCCACAGGGACCTGAAGAGGAGGCACAGCATATGGGTCAAAGGAGGCCCAGCTTGGCAGCACCCCAGCTCCCCACATCCCAGCCCACGCGATACGCCCCAGATGACAACCTCGACACGCCTGAGATGATTTCCCTATGGCCTCAGTGGTGCCTCTAAGCCCTCAGGGAGACTTAGATTTTTATATTATTGTGTTTAGCTCCACAGAATAATCTGTGTATTTGGCACTTAAGTTTTTTGCAGTATTTAAGAAAACTTGGCAACTTAATCTTAGACATCAGCTTTGATTCCAATTTGAAAGGTGTAACTGAGTTACTGAGTTTACACATTTCTTTTTTAGGGAAAAGGTATGAGAAGTTTACTAAGATTGCAAACATTTCTTCCCTTATGCAAGTTTACTGACTGCCAGGGACTATTCTAGGTCCCAAGGGTACAGCAGTAAACAAAATGAAGTTCCTCATCCCATGGAAGCCACTTCCTGGCAGAAGTCTTGGGAAGTGTGGTAACTTGAGACTTGCCACACATGCAATTTTGAGTGACTACATCTACTCAAGAAACTTTGATTTAGTCAGATAGTTAAGATGCTTAAAATGAAGCGTTCTCTACTAAAAACTAGGTTTTCAAGCTGCATAAGGAGATTAAAGTTGTATATGGGTGCATGGTACATGTGAAAACAGTACATGCAGTCTGATCATCTTGAATTGATCAAAGGCTGTCTTATGGGTGAAAGATCAAAACTGACTAAACTTATAAAGAGAATAATAAAAATTGTACATAAAAGCATAGAGAAAAAAACAGGCCTGTAGCCTCAATAAACAGTGTTTTTATTTTTTTATTTTTAAAAATAATTTTGTTTACTGGCTGTGCTGTGTCTCCTTTGCTGTGCAGGCTTTTCTCTAGTTGGAGTGAGCGGGGGCTACTCTCCAGTTGTGGTGTGCAGGCTTCATGTTGCGGTGGCTCCTCTTGCTGCGGAGCGTGGGCTCTGCGCTGCTTGGGCTTCGGTAGCTGCCATTCTAGAGCATGGGCCCAGCAGTTGCGGCACATGGCTTAGCTGCTCCGAGGTATGTGGGTATCTTCCTGGATCAGGGACTGAATCTGTGTCTCCTACATTGGCAGGTGGATTCTTTACCACTGAGCCACCGGGGAAGTCCATAAATGTTGATTTTAAAATACCATTAAATAAACTCTTCTATGATGGGGAAACAGTGGAAACAGTGTCAGACTTTATTTTTTTGGGCTCCAAAATCACTGCAGATGGTGACTGTAGCCATGAAATTAAAAGACACTTACTCCTTAGAAGAAAAGTTATGATCAACCTAGATAGCATATTCAAAAGCAGAGACATTACTTTGCCGACTAAGGTCCGTCTAGTCAAGGCTATGGTTTTTCCTGTGGTCATGTATGGATGTGAGAGTTGGACTGTGAAGAAGGCTGAGTGCCAAAGAATTGATGCTTTTGAACTATGGTGTTAGAGAAGAGTCTTGAGAGTCCCTTGGACTGCAAGGAGATCCAACCAGTCCATTCTGAAGGAGATCAGCCCTGGGATTTCTTTGGAAAGAATGATGCTAAAGCTGAAGCTCCAGTACTTTGGCCACCTCATGCGAAGAGTTGACTCTGATGCTGGGAGGGATTGGGGGCAGGAGGAGAAGGGGACGACCAAGGATGAGATGGCTGGATGGCATCACGGACTCGATGGATCTGCGTCTGAGTGAACTCCGGGAGTTGGTGATGGACAGGGAGGCCTGGCGTGCTGATTCATGGGGTTGCAAAGAGTCAGACATGACTGAGCGACTGAACTGAACTGAACTGATGCTCTAAACACTCATTTCAAAGGGCATTAAAAACTCATGGAAATGTATCCCATTGTTCATTGCAGCACTATTTACAATAGCTAGAACATGGAAGCAACCTAGATATCCATGGATGAATGGATAAAGAAGTTGTAGTATATATACACAATGGAATATTACTCAGCCATAAAAAGGAACACAAATGTCAGTTCTAATGAGGTGGATGAAACTAGAGCCTATTATACAGAGTGAAGTAAGTCAGAAAGAGAAAGAGAAATACTGTATTCTAAACAGGCATATGGAATCTAGAAAAATGGTACTGAAGAATTTACTTCCAGGGCAGCAGTGGAGAAACAGACATAGAGAATAGACTTATGGACATGGGGAGAGGGGAGGAGAGGGTGAGACGAATGGAGAGAGTAACATGGAAACTGACATTACCATATGCAAAACAGACAGCCAACGGGAATTTGCTGTATGGCTTAGGAAACACAAACAGGGGCTCTGTATCCCCTCTGTAGAGGGGAGGGAGGTTAAAGAGGAAGGGATCATATGTATACCTATGGCTCATTCATGTTGAGGTTTGACAGGAAACAACAAAATTCTGTAAAAGCAATTATCCTTCAATTAAAAAAAAAAAAAAACTCATGACAAGAAAGCCAGATGGAAATGATGTGTTTTGTCCATATTAATAAAAAATGGAAACAGAACCTACCACCAGCCACAGGGCAGTGGTAGAATCCACAGTGGTCCCGACCATCAATCATGGACATGAAGGTTAATCATGGCAATAGGCTCATGGTGCTGTCAGGAGGAAAGGCAGGGCACAGAGTCTGCTGGGCACATGGCTGGGCCTGATGCAGCCCACAGACACCTACTGAGTCTTCCCTGAGCCAAGCTCTGTTCTCAATGCTGGGGATGGGGCAGCAAACCAGATATGGTCTCTGCTGTTAAGAGACAACCACACAACCATGTTGAAAGTGTCCAGAATTAATTTGGGAAGAGACATCTGTGAGCACCCTGAGCATGAGGTTCTCTCCCATATCCTTTATTAACTGATGTTTTTCTCTGTGGAGGTCTTCTGTACTCCTGGTTAATCAATCCTGAAACATTTTACCGATTTTCTTGCTACTATCAAAAGTATCTCGTTGTCACTATACTTTCTGGTGGACTGCTGGGTAAGAAATGCCCCCAGTCTGCAGGCTAACCTCATACCTACCAACATTTCTAACAGTTTACGAAAAGTCTACTGGTTTTTCTCAGCACATGCAGATAAAATCCCAATCAACATTCCTATTTTTTTCTTCTTTTGGAAACTAAAAAAATGTCAAGCTATCCTGCAAGGCCACAGTAACAACAAAGAAGTGGTAATGGCACAAGAACAGGTAAATAGGCCAGTGGAACAGCAGGAATGAGACCTCAGACCTGCCAGGGCTGGAAGGAAAAGTACCAAAGATGCAAAAAGCTTTGGAATCTTGATGTGTTTACGAAAACCTCTCTGAACTCAATCAATGCCTGCAAAGTGCAAGTGAACCCAGGGTTCTGGTGCTGCTCCCCACAGGCACTGTGGTGATCAGCCACATGCTCCCACTCAGCCTCAGGCAGGTGGACTCTAGGGGGACCTGGGCTGGCAGTGCGGAAGCCCTACAAGGTCAGAGCTCTGTGTCGCCCTCCTGTTTACATAACCCACACAACGCAGAGACACACTGAGCACTGTCCCAGGAGGGAGTGTCTTCACTGTACCACCAGCGCCACAATGGGGCTCAGTGAGGGTGGGAGGGAAGACAAGGCAGGCAGCACCTACCCAGGGTCTACCTGTGTCCAGACCCACACAAGCACATCCCCAAACTCTGACGTGCCTTCCTCCCTAGAAGAGGGTCTTTGTCCCCGCCTCTTAAACCTGACCCTAGTGACTCACTGGGAACTACGCATGAGACAGCATCCAAAGTGAGGCTTCGTGAGTCCAGGCCTGCCTGGACTCTCACCATTCTCCCTGGGTCACTCAGTCCTAGAGCCCTGAGCGTCCCCCCAACCCTCGCCAAGTAAGAAGTCTGACTAACCAGAACCCCACCTCCCCTGCCATGAGGAAGCACGGGCCACAGGGAATGTCCACGCAGAGGTCCACAGCTCAGCTCATGCCCCTACTGACAGCCAGCAGCAACTTTTCAATTTGAGAAAATCCCTCCCCAAGACCCCAGCCCACCAAGCCACTCCCGGGCCTCCTGGTCCTCCCAGCTGAGGACCCCAACCTGTAGGGCAGAGACAGGTCACTCCCACCACACCCTTTCCAAACTCCTGGCCACAGGCCCAGGAGCAGAATGACGGGTCATCCCAGCCCGCACCAGTAGGGACCAGAACACCTGCCAGTCTCTGCAGCCCTGCCTGGCCTCCTTCTGCTCTTGAGGCTGACTGTCTCTGAAAGAGTCTGGCTGCCAGGCCCGGCCTTTCCCTCTACATGCTATTTCGGAAAGCACAATAGACTTTGTTTTGTGAAAATTAGTAAACAGAAACCTCAATGAAACAGAGTCAGGAGGCCAGCAGTGGTTCTCTCATAACCTGATAGGAGGGACAGCCAGACAAGAAATGGACACTCTTCTCCCCACTTCCCAGAGTTCAGCCAGTGGGGCAGTGTCCCAACCCAGCAATGCAAAGCCACTAGATAGATGAACCCTGGATTCCTCCAGTGGACTCTGTTAACTCCTGCTCTCCCAACCTCCCTTTCTCCTTTTAAAAAGAGTTCTCCTCTCCTGGCCAGCCAGGGACTTGCCCAGGCTCCATGTGTTGCAGATCTGAAATTGCAATTCTTTGTTGATCGTGAATAAACCCAGTTTTGCTGGCAAGATAACTGGCAGTCTATCTATGTTAGAGCAACTGTTTCTAAGATAACTATAGAACTCCCAAGGAAATCAAGAGAGTATTTGACAATCTGACGACTTTGATGCCTACAAATATTAATTTCATCAATTCAATCTATGAATTACTGTGTCATTCAAAATGGGAAACGCTAAGAGAATGGATGAAGAAGGTACACAGCATGACCTTCAGTCATGTGATGTTCAGTGCTACACAAATGTAACTCTGCACACACTAGTGAGTCTAAAGAAAGTGCCGACCTGGTTTCAAGTGGCATCTCCCAGCAGCAGTCAAGGTGTGCAGTCATACATTTCCAGAATATCCCATCACACATTCCTGAAGAGGAAAGGGACTCTTCCTCCCTGCTCATCAACACCTATAGGAAATACACACTGGAGCCAAAGTATGTTAACAGCGCATGAAGGACTCCTGACACTACCTGTGAGCATCTAAGTTAAAACACTGGGCCACAAAGACCCTGGGGCTTCCCAGAGGCTCCTAGGGGTAAAGAATTTGCTTGCCAATGCCAGAGATGTGGGTTTTGATCCCTGAGTTGGGAGGACCCCCCTGGAGGAGGAAATGGCAACACACTCCAGTATTCTTGCTTGGGAAATCCCATGGACAGAGGAGCCTCATGGGCTATAGTCCAGGGGACCACAAAGAGTCAGACACGACTGAGTGACTCAGCAACAACATGCCCCGCCCCCATCACAATGTCTGGTACACAGCAGGTGCACAATAACTT
The DNA here is from genome assembly GCA_006408695.1 of Aepyceros melampus. NCBI lineage: Eukaryota > Metazoa > Chordata > Mammalia > Artiodactyla > Bovidae > Aepyceros > Aepyceros melampus. Next base: position 372,982 of record SJXQ01004514.1, on the reverse strand, counting down.
TATTTAGTGAATGGAAGCGCCATTTAACACAGGAATTATCTGTTTCATGAAAGTTTGCTGTAATTCACCCCAGTGCCTCTTTAAAAAAAATCTTTTTATTTATTTAAATTTTATTGACGCACGGGCTGGCTCTTTGTTGCTATGTGTGCACTTCCTCTAGGAGTGGCGAGCAGCGGCTCCTTTCCAGTTGTGGTGTGCAGGCTGCTTCTTGAGGTGGCGTCTCTCGTTGCAGAGCACAGGCTCTAGGGTGCAGACTTAGCAGCTACGGCGCACGGGTCAGTTGTTTTGCCACATGTGGGACCTTCCCAGACCAGGGGCAATCCTGAGTCCCCTGCACTGGCAGGCAGATTCTTAACCACTGGACCACCAGAGAAGTCCCAAAAGATAAATCTTGACTACCTTCTCCATCTCATTTAAAGTTGCTGGTCTGTGCAAGTTTTCTACCTCTAAGGTCAATTCTGGTCCTTTATGCCTTCTTTATAAACCACTCACATCAGCTACTTGGTCTTTTTTATCATCTGCTCTGGAGAAGGAAATAGCAACCCACTCCAGTACTCCTGCCTGGAGAATCCCATGGACAGAGGAACCTGGTAGGATACAGTCCATGAGGTCGCAAAGAGTTGGACACGACTGAGCGACTTCACTTCAAATTTACCACCATCAAATTGTAATGCATGTTATTATTTGTAAATTTTTCAGCCACATCCCTTTTAAAGTAGTGTTCTCATTCCTCATAATCAGATTTGCAAAAAGCAAAAATAGATTTGCCTTAACTTTATTTCCTGGTTTCTCGAGTTGAAAGCTGAAGTCATTTATTTTCCTGGATCTCTAGTAAATGGTTAGGTCTGCGCCCTTTGTTCCTCCTGAGAGCTAGTTCGCCTCATCCACAAGTAGTGTTCCATAGTCTTCTGTCTTTCATTTAGAGTGAACACTGAGCTCCTCTTTAACCAGCATTATAAAGAAGGAGGTCCTTGCATTTTCAGGTGGATATTTTTAGCTGTCCTTTCACTCTCAGGTTCTGTCTAGGTTGCACTGTGTTCTGAGAATCTGGTCTATAGAATTAACTTTTCGAAACTTGGGATTTTTCTTTGTGGCCTAATATGTGGCCGGTTTTTGTTCAATGTTCTGTGTAACTGAGACTCTATACTTTAGGTTTGTTGGGCACAAGTTTCTGTACATCCATCAGTTCTAGCCTTTAAATCCTTTCTATCAGCGGTTCTCTACTGCGGGCGATTCTTGCCCCTAGACGTTTGGCAACTTCAGTTAACATTCTGCCTATCACAGTGGGTAGAGGCTGGGGATGCTGCTCACCCAGCTACAGTGCCCAGGACAGTGCCCACAGAGAACTACGTGGCACCTGTGCCAGTGGCCCTGAGTCAGGAAGCCCCTCCACACCTTCCCTTCTCTCTGGTCTAACCCGGCTTGTGGCTTACTGAGGGCCCCTCTGTCAACTTCTCCCCCTTGGATCAACCTTCCCACTTTTCTACATTTTGATACATTGCTACATTACTGATACACTAGCTTAGGATAGAAAGAACTGCTCTTCTCATGCTTTTGCCTTGAGTTCAGTCGACACTGGTATTGCTAAAGCTTTCTTTCTGAAAGACTGACAACAGTTTCTATCCCTCGTTTCCCACCTTCTTGTTTTTAGCTTTAGATAAAACAAGGTCGCTTGTTTAGGTCGCTCACATACTGCATCAGCTAGATTTCATTTTTCGACTAAATCTGGAGTTTTTATCACTTGGGAGAGCTAACCTTTTTACATTATTCGGTGTCTCTGGGCTTGTTCATGCCATCTTATACGTTTGCTTTTTAACACACCAAGCAAACCTCCTCATTCTCTTCTTTTTTCTGAATTCCTTTTTGTTGAGATGATGAAACTCTTCCTTGCTCCACTCTCCCCTCAGGTACCTGGGAGTCACATATTCTGCCTTTATTCTCCTACTGGTTACCTCACATCACCTCAACACTAACACCTGCATCCCAATCTGCTTCCAGAACAAGCCTCGCTCCATCGACAAAACGTCAACCTGCGTTATCATTCCACACTCGAATCTGTACTTAGCAGCAGGGACTCAGCACTGGCAGTGAGCACACAGCAATCTGGCAAGGCAAATGTGTCTAGGATCATTTCAGGATATTTTTTTAAACCTTTAAAATGAATTTCAGGGCATTTAAATAAAGGTTACACTTATAATCTGGGGTTTACCTGACTATAATGCTTCATTCTCATGAATGACATGTATGTAATCTGCCATTTATACCCATGCACATGTATATTTGATATTGTTTGTTCAGCAACACAGAACTAACAACATTGCCTCCTTCTAATGGGGGACCAAGTCAAACTTAGCAAAGCATCTTACAGTAACTAGTTTTGAACAGTGGGTTATTCTGACTTGTCTAGACAAGAATTCAGTTTTATGACATTCTAGCTAAAAGGAGAAAATATTTAAATGTTTTGTCTGCACTATAATCATCACCTTCAATATTATTTATATTATGAGAAAATTACATTTGAAAAGCATTCCTTAAGTTTTGATGGCAGAAATACTGGGAATATTCCACAATATGTTATTTCACTCCATGTATCAAATTCAACAGTTGAATTCTCCACTTGGAATTCACATAGAAAATCCTAAAAAAAAAAAAAAAAAAAACAGGAAAAATAACATACATAAAGATGGAGAGATTTTTAAAGTTTAAGATAGTTACAGGTTATAGTCTTGGGATACACTGGAAAGTGAAAGTGTTAGTCACTCAGCTGTGTCTGACTCTTTGCAATCCCATGGACTGCAGCCCAGCAGGCTCCTCTGTACACAGATTCTCCAAGCAAGAATACTGGAATGGGTAGCCATTCCCTTCTCCAGAGATGTTCCCAACTCAGGGATCCAATCTGGGTCTCCTGCACTACAGGCAGATTCTTTACCATCTGAGCCACCTAGAAAGACCCAGGATATACTGGACTAACATTAACATTGAAACTGAGAAACAGGGACTTCCCAGGTGGTCCAGTGGTTAAGAAAGAATCTGCCTTGCATTGCAGGGGATTCAGGTCCAATCACTGGTCAGGAAACTAAAAACCCACATGCCCTGGAGCAACTTAAGCCCTGTGCCTCAACTAGAGAGTCCGTGCAGCAAAGACCCTCCATGCAACAACCAAGACCCAATGCAACCAAATAAATAAGCTTTAAAAAGAGAGAGAGAGAGAGAGAGAGAAACAAACATCTAAATAAACCATAGGTAAAGTATGTCCTCAGGCAAGTTAACTAAACACTGGGTCCCCCGCCAAGGAGACCAGTGGTTAAGACTCCGAACTTCCACTGCAGGGGCTTGGGGTTTGTTCTCTGGTCTGGGAACTAAGATCCCACATGCCATGCAGCGTGGTCAAATAATAAAAAAATAAACATTATCAAGTCAAAAGGGTCCATAAGAAAGCAAATCTCAGAAAAGTACTCAAAAAGAGTTGAGAATTACTCCATCTTCTGTTTTCATTCCTTTCACATAAGAATCACCCCAAAGAGATATGAAGATCAAGGGGGAAAAAAAAAAGATTCCAGAAAGAAAAAAAGAGGCCGTGAATGAGGCTCCAGTCCTTTCCCCAGCCTGGGTTCCAGGCACTCAGGAGCTTGGCTGGCCTGCTCTCCAGCCAGGAGCTCCAGAGCTGGCAATGTAGAGCCCTCTGGCATCTGGGGTCTCAGAACAGGGGCTTCTGGGCAAGGCAGCGGCACCCATGAGAGAGAATTTGACACTCTACACTGACTCCGTCGGAGAGCAGGGATTTTTGGTACTCTGATGACAGAGAAAAATCAAAGAGCAAGGAGGCATTGGCAACTACCCACTGGACAGAGGTTTCTAGATTTAGGCTTTTAGCATTTATTCCCACGGATCCCTTTAGATTCTAATCAAGAGTTAAGAGCTATTTACATAGGCTCTGATTGACACCCATCACACTACATACTGGTCATCACAAGGTTAAGAGTCCAGTGAGTCCAGTGAGAGAAAATACCCTCCCCTCCCCTTTTATTATTTCCCCAACAGTTATACTGTTTGATCCATCTAGATCCAGACCTACTGGTTTCAGGGGAGCACTGAGTCGGCCAGCATTCTTCCTAAAGAGGGCCCTCTGGCAACTGTGTGTGGCTTTGCAGACCACACACAGCCTCTATCACGTCTTCTTTTTCCTCTGCAGTATACCATGGATGGTGCCAGGACTGCACAAAATGGGCCACAGTAGGACGCGGCACACAGGCCTGTCGCTTACCAACCCCTGGCCTAGAGTTTAGCTGTCCCAAGAGACATATTACACGATAACCCCAGCTACAACGTGCTCTAACTCAGCCTCAGTGATGCAGTCTCTTGCATTTTTCATTTAATCCACACACATGCTGAAGTGTCCAGCAGCTCCCTCCATTCCCAGTTGCCAGGCCCACCCAGCAGAGGCTCAGGTGTCCCAGCAGGGAGGGTCCTCAGCCACTCTCAGAAGCTGCTCTGTGAGCAGCATCAATTCCATCCACACAGAAATGCAGGAAATTCTGGGGTAATTTCAGTTTTAGTGCCTGTGAGAGCTGGTAATGAAGCAAGAAGAGGATGGAGAGACAGTACAAACTACACCTTTAGACCAGGGGTGGGGGGTGCGGAATTGATGATACTTCTCTAAACCAAACCAGTACATTCATAAAGCTGAGAGAGCTGTTAAGGACCCCAAGAAAACTGTCAAAATTCTATATTCAAAAAAAGAGACCTTTTCCAATACCCTTGGAGGATAGCAGCTGTATGTTACTACAGCGCCATCAATCTTCATTCCTGTATGGGAAGGGCTACGACTAGCTAGAAAAGCAGCCACCTGCCCCCACCCCACCCCCCCC
>SJXQ01004514.1:292831-368025 GCA_006408695.1 Aepyceros melampus | reverse complement strand
CCCGACCCCGCCCGGCGGGCACCCCCTCCTCCCTCGCCTTCCATCCGCCTTCACACCCCTCTCCAGCGAGATGGTCAGTCAAGAACTCATTCTGAGGAGAAATGTTTGTCAAGAGATCACTTTATTTTTCAAGCAAGGTTTTGAGAGGCACCACTTGAAGTTTAATATAATATTCAAATAAAATCACAGATGTTAAATCCTGTCAAAACAAAATCGAGCCCCAAAAAGCCAACCACATACGTTCACGAGAGACACAGCAAAACTCCAACAACAAAGGTGTTTAATGGTTTCAGAATCCCTTTCAGTAAATTCTGAGCTGAAAGGCCTATCCCAGCTGGTAGAATGTAAACTCACATCACAGCTTTGTTTTTAAAACCATGACTACCACTCTCATCATTAAAAATGGATATTCGAAACTTTCATGATATACTTGCTATTAATGGTCAATGAGTATATTTTAGGTTCAATAGGAATGCCAACCCTTCAAGGCAAGGGCTATGTCATGGTACCATCTTTCTCCCGAGGGCACCGTCTGAGCTCAGGGACAGAGCACTGTGACATGGGCCTGGCAGCCTCATCCCAGCCCTGATCCGGCTGGTGCTCAGCTTGGCAGGACAGAGGATGATCAAATAAACACAGGAAACAACAAGACCCACATGCTTGAAAGGCTCCACCTACACCAGCAGGGACAGCCACACACACACACATGCGAAACCAGAATCACAGAACCGTAGTAAGACCGTAGATAAACGCTGAAAACGAGAAACATGTCAATTACATAAATACATGAAAATACACATAACACTGACTAAAAATACAACTCAAAATAGCTGCACTGATGAATATGTAAAAACTTATGCCTATCCCATTAAAGTCGGGTTCCACACAAGGTGGTTTGGAAAATGCTGTTCCGGGGCATCACTTCTCAACCAGGGGGAATTTCTGTCCCCCAGCAAATGCCTGGCACTATCTGGAGACATTTTTGGTTGTTACACTTGTTGCGGGGGTCCCGCTGGCATCTGCTAAAATCCTACAATGCACAGGACTAGAAATACCCAGCCCCAAAAGTCAACAGGGGCCCAGCTTTGAACCCCTGCCCCAGAGGATCACAGGGGTGTTTCATTTATGCAGCAACAAACTGTGACCTTGTTTTTTAAAAGATACTTTGCATCAACACATAACTGAATTTATAATAATACAAAATTAAATTCCTGATTTTTTAAAGCAAAAAAAAATTTTTTTAATCTTGATAAAATGTCTCAGCTATAGTATGGCATATACTGAGGGCTTGCCAAGCTCTCATGAAGGTACTTTCTGCAAATCCAATGAGACTGTTGAGGAAACTGCAATCACGATTCCTACCACCTACAGTCCCTTCCAAGTAACCCACCCCACTGTAGGCCCTGTGGAAAGGGAGTAGCTGTGAGCTGGCAAAAGCCCACCCCTCCTTGGGGCACCTGGGGGACATGGTGCTACTGCTAAGTCACTTCAGTCGTGTCCAACTCTGTGCGACCCTAGAGATGGCAGCCCACCAGGCTCCCCCATCCCTGGGATTCTCCAGGCAAGAAAACTGGAGTGGGTTGCCATTTCCTTCTCTAGTGCATGAAAGTGAAAAGTCAAAGTGAAATCGCTCAGTTGTGTCCGACCCTTAGAAACCCCATGGACTACACCCTACCAGGCTCCTCCGTCCATACGATTCTCCAGGCAGGAATACTGGGGTGGGGCGCCATTGCCTTCTCCTGGGGGACATGGTGGAGGGCGAGACAATTGTCACCCTGTCTCTGGGGTGGGCAGGTTGTGTGAGGAGAGCAGAAGAGGATAAGGCGGGCAGAGTTGAGGAGCAGAGAGCGTGCAGGAGCATCAGACGGTTGAGATCAACAAGGGAAGAGCAAGCCCGGAAGGTCAAGGCCGAGGTGGCAGCCAGATCCCACCATGTCCCAAGCTGCAACTCCATCCACCCCCAGGCCCAGCACTACCTGGGTCATTGGACTCCACTAGGTTCCTTTCTCTCTTATTCCTGTGTACCTGCTGGTGAAGTCAGCCTGCTGCCTGCCACCCCGGGGCCTGAGTACGGCAGCCAGGCGTTAAAGACGTGAACACCAGAGGCATTTCCCACCACATGCCCTGCGGCCTCTCCCAGACAAGGCCGGAGGCTGCGCCAAATGACAGACACTTGTGGGGTGGCAGGGTCGCCCTGAGTAGAATAATCCCCAGACAGGAGTGCATGACCCTACACTGGGCAGGCCACCCTGAAGGGAAGGGAGGGCTAGGGGGCTGTTGGCTGGACCTGTCCGGACAAGTGCATCTTAACACTGAAGAGAAGGCTAAAGACAATGGGAACTAACAACATTCACCAATGCACAGGCCCTCAGATCAGAGCTTTTCAAGATTCTAGAAGAGCTGGAGGACTTTCGCCCAAGGAAACTGAGATGGAATGAAGCAGCTACTCTGTCCCCTCTGCAGGTCCCCAGAAGTGACATCACAGCCATAGAGCTTCCACATCCAGAGTCTGAAACCACCTCGTCAGACAAAAAGTTGGCTGGGCCAGCAACCGGCACAGTCTGCAAACCTCCCAGAAACAGTGAATAGACCAGTGAGGCTGACACACCAAGACGAGGACAGCTGCCAGCCGAGGGCACCCAGCAGCCAGGGACCCTGACCATTCACTGGCCAGGTGGGCAATACGGCCAGAGGGGCCTTATTTGACAGTCTCTCCAGCCAGGTCTTTCCAACCAAATGCCTCTGCCTCCCAGTCCCTGAATGTTGATTCCAACAATTTCTCAACTGAACCCTTTCAACACTATACTCCACTTTCCTAAACCACTTGTACAAGACAGAACTGTAACCCATCCCACGTGTGAGTCATCACTACTGGTGTCAGACAGTTACTCCAGTGACTCACCCTGCGATGACCCTAGACAGTTCAGCTCTGGGTTCCCTGAGCTGTGCTGTTTCTAATTCCTCATCACCCTTGCCCTCATCACCAGCATTATGAGGAAGAAAAAGAGGGGCACATACATATTCCTAGTAAGGGATGCGCTGAGACAAATCGACTGCTAGTGCAGAGGCTCTTAACTTGGTCTCTGTGAACCTGAATGAGAAAAAAATCACATCTTTATAACGTCTGGTTGAAATTTAGCACTCATTCAATTCCACAGGTAGTCGCAAAATCCTGGAATTTGCACAGCACCTGTGACTTCTTCACTAACAGAAACCATAGATATTTTCACAAAACATTAGCACTGTACAAAAATCTCAAACTTTCACTTATACTCATCAATACTCAAAAAGAATTAGATCTGGTGTTCCATCTGTTACTACGTGAGCTAATAAAAGCAGGTAAGGAAATTCATCACAAGTTTAGTTCAACATTTTTGATAACTGTTGCTGCTGCTAAGTCACTTCAGTTGTGTCCGACTCTGTGCGACCCCATAGCCAGCAGCCCACCAGGCTCCCCCGTCCCTGGGATTCTCCAGGCAAGAACACTGGAGTGGGTTGCCATTTCCTTCTCCAATGCATGAAAATGAAAGTGAAGTCGCTCAGTCGTATCCGACTCTTCGCGACCCCATGGATTGCAGGCTATCAGGCTCCTCCGTCCATGGGATTTTCTAGGCAAGAGTACTGGAGTGGGGTGCCATTGCCTTCTCCAATAACTGTATTTCAGTATAATAGGTTATTATTATTATCAAACTGTATTTGATAACTGTATTTCAGTATAATAGGTTCTCTTCCTGATCCTATTTTATTTTTTTAAAAACGTTTGTGTCAGGAGGAGACCAGAGGTCTGAGGAGGGCAGGAAAGACACCCTGGGGCGCATGATTTGCATCACTCTAGAGGTTTCAAAGTGTTCTTCTGAACAGTTTCAATTAGTTTGCAACAAAAGTCAAAGAGTTACGCCAGAATGTTACTATTCGCCCAGTACCTTTCACTGATCCTAAGTGGTACTTTTCTAAAGTTACAACACACTGAAACAGACATGTAAATATCTGTGCCCTAGAGGACAGCATTAACACCCAGTAACATTAGTGTCTGCACTTAGATCGTCAGCATGGGATGTTCACCTTTCAGTCCTGCCTCATATGATATTTCACCAACTCTAATCCCCACTTCTAAATCTCTGAAGTAGGAAGGGTCCTTCAGAAAGCCCTGTGTGCTACAACTCTATTCCACAACCGTGCTGAACGAAACGCACTTTCCACGCTGGGAAAGTGAAGGAAAAAAACGATAAAGGCAAATTGGAGTCAGTGGGCCACCTTCCAAATCCACGTACACCTAGATTTGAGAGCATCACCAGCAACTGTACTGACAGAATTTTCCCATTTCACTTCGATTTTTCCACACAGTATTCATAAAACATTAGGCAAGTACATAAGCCCTTTCTTAATATGTCAGGAGAAATCATACAAGCATATCCAGCGAAAGCTGAGGGTTTCATTTAGCATAAAGCGGGAAGTATCCCTACCAGTAGCTTCTACTGAAAACTAAGTCTTAGGATCAAAATTGTTAATCACAACCTCCTTACAAACGGCAAATCTACCCTGGATGGTGCAGGTCTGCGATCAAAGTTACCGAATGCACATTCGCGTCAGTACAGGTATTCCCCTCCCCCTCCCCAGCAGCCGCCTTCCGCCCTCACCCCGGGACTCCGACCCCGGCTGCACGCACTAAGACGGATTCAGGAGTCAAGCATCACAAAGGAAAGCCTAACGGGCCCAGCCTCTGAACCACTAACGACGCCGCGTCCCAGCAGTCTCTGCGCTGAAATAAAGCAGACTCCTCTTTCCCTGCCTCTCCTGAGGTGACTCACGACCTCTCCCTCAAGGAATGTGGGAGCCAGCGGGCGGCCGGGCCGGGCCCCACGCCGCCGTCCTCTAGTTCTAGTCGGCCGTTTACCATCCGCGACGCGTGTGTCACTCGTCCCAGACACTGAGCACCCCGGATTCCCTAACAACCCTGGACCCGCCGGCCACCGCCCGGCCTCTGGGACCCCGGAAGCCCGAGGAGCGCGACGCCCCCGCCTCACGGCCGCCGAGCACCCCCTCCGCCGCCTCGCGAACGCCCGCCCCGCGCGCCCCCGCGCCCCCGCCGNGGCGTGATTGATAGGGACGGGGCGGCGGAGCGGCGGCGGCGGCGGAGCGGTTGAGTGACAGCTTACCTGGGTGCCAATCTTCATCACACTGACAAGCGGCTGCAGCAATCGGGACCCGCAGTGCCGCGCCCGCGTCCAACCGTCACGCCGACGCTGGGCCACGCGACACAGCCTCGCTCAATGGGAGGAGGGCGACGCCGACGCGCGCAGCATCAATATTCACAGTGAGGGCGGGGCCTGAGGGTGCCGGGCCCCGCCCCGTCCCTGCGCCGCGGCGGCTGGAGGCGGGGCCTGGGCGCCGGGGGCGGAGAGTGAGCCGGGGGCGGGCGGTGGCCGGCCCCGCCCCCGCCTTCCAGTCGGGACCCACCCCCAGCCGCTGCGCCGCGGCGCGAAGAGCGGCCCGCCCCGCAGGCCGCGAGCCCCGCCTCACTAGTATGGAGCTGGAGGCGTGGCCTGCTAGCGTCACGCCCCCTCCGCTCTTTCCTCAGAGACCAGGGGAAGTGTGTGGAGCGGGCTTGGGTGGGCGAAACCATCCGCGATGGTCAGGCGGGGAGGGCGGGCCGTACCATCCACGGGAGGAGGCCTGAATGCGCGCCCCGGCGAGGCAGGGCAGGCCAGTCTCGGGCTGTCCTCGGAGGCCGGGCCGTGCGGGCATCTGGCGCCCAGGGCCCTAGTCTGCGCGGCGCTCCCTTGGTGTGCAGGTCCGAGGCAGTCCCCTGCTTTCTTCTCGGAGGTTGCACACGTGCGCCTCGAGAGCGGCGGCAGTGCCCAGCCACCAACCTGACCCCCGGCGCCCTCAGCCGCGGTCTGGGCTCCAGCCACCGCTGCAGGCTCGCCTCTGGTACCGCGCTCCGCTGTCAGGCACCTGTCCCCCGGTGGCCCACGCAGGCACCATCTGCCAAGCGCCCAGGGCCCTAGTCTGCGCGGCGCTCCCTTGGTGTGCAGGTCCGAGGCAGTCCCCTGCTTTCTTCTCGGAGGTTGCACACGTGCGCCTCGAGAGCGGCGGCAGTGCCCAGCCACCAACCTGACCCGCGGCGCCCTCAGCCGCGGTCTGGGCTCCAGCCACCGCTGCAGGCTCGCCTCTGGTACCGCGCTCCGCTGTCAGGCACCTGTCCCCCGGTGGCCCACGCAGGCCCCATCTGCCAGTGAAGTGTACCCCTTAGGGCGACGTGGAAAGTATGGTATATCTCAAGGTGGACCTTCGAACACGGTGCTGCAGCGGGTCCCTCTGGTGGCCTTGCCCTCCAGGACCTTAAGGAAAAGGCAAGGCCTTTCCTACCGCAGAGGCATGGGGCCCAAACGGCTGTCCATTTCTACAGAAACATTCCTGCTTGGTGGGATCTCTGGAGAAGGGCTCGCACGCTGCCCCGGGACCCAGGACTGGAACTCGTGGAGGATGCCTGGTGATTCATGAGGGAGTCAGTGGGGAGCCGCCGGGAAGGACCTTCCTCCTAAGTCTTCAGGACTCCACCAGCACCATGAAGCTGCAGGCAGTCTGCCTGGTCCTGCAGAAATGCTCCGTTTTCCAGAGAGAAGGCTGTGATAGCAGCGCCTGGGCTAGGGTGCAGTGAGCCACTGACCAGTGGAGAGTTGGAGGGAAGGGACCCACACAATTCAGTGGTGCAGACCAGCTACCTGTGTTTGCAGGGCCCAGTGCAAAGTCAGAATGAACGGTCCCTTGATCAAGAGTCACTAAGTATTTTAAGGCAGGGACAGAAGATTATTATACCCGGCTGGGGCCCCAACTGATGGCACTGCTCACAGGCACCCTGAAGTAGCCCTAGCCTGGCTGGTCTCACCCTCTCCCCACCTGGGACTGAAGCTTTCACCTGGTTCCCATCAAGCATGTGAGGCGGCAGAGGTCTCTGTCCAGGAGAACCTGGGGATGTGCTGTCTCCTGATGGCCCAAAACAAGTCCCAAGGCAGTTGAGACCCACCCCTGTCTGGCCTCTGCGCCTGGCCTCCTCTACCCGGGCCCCCCATGATCTGCCTGCCCTTCCTCTCCTCTTCACAGGGCCAGCTCCAGAGGAGAAAGGGCTGGAAGCATCGTCAGTGACACTTGCCCAGAGGCTCACACATCTGGGAGCCCTCTTTAGGAAAAGTAAATGAAAATGAGGTAGAAGTGGGGCCTTTGCTTTCCTCTGCCTCCACCCATGGCCTCCTCCCAGTGGTGGCCCAGGGTGGTTTATGAACAATAAAGAAAGGTTTGTGCACAATGGGCATGTCTGCCTACTTTCTTCCCAATTTCTTTGTTAAAGACTTGCTGCTATTTCCCCAAAGACCACATTTAGGTGTATGAAGTAAAAAGCCACATATAATTGTTCATAGAACTACCTGGATGATAGCATGTGAAGCCAGGAGGGGAGGAGGGAAGGTGGGAGCAGGCAGGCAGGTGAAGGAGCTTTGCAGGACCCATGGGGCAAGGTAGAAAGAACTCTGCTCAGGTGCCAGTGGGACGGACAGAGCCCCGCTCCGTGCAGCCCTGTCCCAAGCTGGAGAAGGTGGGGGAGAATGTAGGGGAAAGGTGAGCCTTGAACCCTGCCTGGCAGAGCATGTGAGACAGTGCACAAAGCCTGTGGCAGCCAGGATGGGGTGCAAGGTGCTGTACTTGCAGGGGAGATTGCAAGGTGGAAGCTGGAGGAGGTGCGGGCAGGCAGGATTGGGCTCATCTTTAGAGGATGGCTGGGATCTGGGGCTTTGGTTAAAAAAAATGATTGGGGGAAAAAAAAAAACACAAAATTAAGGGCAAATCTCTTGGCTTGTCAAGGCAGCCAGCATGGGAGAGAGTAAGCCACTTCAGTTTGCACAGGTGAACAGGAAGTCACCAGCAATGAGTCAGACCACATTGCTGCTATGCTCAACCCCTCCAAGAGTTCCCCATCTCATTTAGAGCAAAAGCGAAGTCCATGCAGTGCCTGTGAGGTCTCTGCCATCCCTCTCCCTTCCACACCTCTGACCTCAGCTCCTGCCACCCTTCCCCTCACCTGCTCTGTTCCTGCCAGCCTTCTAGTTACTCCTAGCTCACTCCAAGTGTGATTCAGCCTCAGGGCCTTTGCACTGCTGATTTCCTGTGCTTAAAGCACTTTTCTCAAGGGTATCTCCATGGCTCTCTCTCACTCCATGAAGTCTTTCTCAACTTCACTTTCTCAAAAAAGGTTTAAAATTGTAAACTCCCAACCCATTCCCTACCCTGCTTCTCCTCCTATGTTACTTCTGTAGATACATGTAGCTTGCAATGTAGTTGTATAACCATGTAATTTATTTACATGTAACATATGATACAACTGTGTAACCATGTAGCTTACTTACATGTAAGGTACAATGTAGCTTATTTACATGTAAGGTATGATGTAACTGTATAACCATGTAGCTTGTTTATATGTAATTTACAATGCAACCACATAACCATGTAACCTTTACTGTGTCTATCCTCCAATACCCCTGCCCCCTGTACACACACATAAATAAGAGAATCTAAGCTTCAGAAGACCAAGAATTTTATTCTGTTTTGTTCACTGATGTATGCCAAGCACCCATGCTAGTACCTTGCAAATAAATATTTGTTCAATGCATGAACCAGTGCTTCTAATACATGGTGTATTGGCTATCTATTGCTTTGTAACAAATTATCTGAAACTTAGTGTCTGAAAACAACATACATTATCTCACAGTCTCTGTGGGTCGGGAATCTCGGCGTAACTTGACTGGGTCCTCTGCCTCAGGGTGGGTCATGAGTGGCCTCCAGGGCTGTGGTCTCACTTGATGGCTTGACTAGGGAAGGATCCATTTCCAACCTCACATGTTTGTGGGGAGATGGACTGAGGGCCTCAGGTCCTTGCTGGTTCTTGGCTGGAGGTCTGTTCAGTTTCTTTGCCACATGGACCTCTCCAGAGAGGAGATGGAGAGAAGAGCCAGCAGGTTGCTTCATCAAAACCAGCAAGGAACAGAGTCAGCATGGAAGACAGAAGTTGCAGTGTTGTATAAAGTAACCCCAGAAGCATCTTCCAATCACCCTTGTCTATTCTGTTGGTTAGAAGCATGTCTCAGGTCCTGCCCAAATACAAGCGGAGGGGGAACCAGGAAGACACAAACAGCAGGGAGAGAGAATCCCCCAGGACCATCTCAGAGCCTGCCCACATGGCATTTCTTTTTCTGTGTAAAAGAGACACTGTGGTGTAGTCAGGAGAGCCCTGGGCTTGCAGTCTACAGTGCTGGGTGTGACAAGTGGCTTTGCCACTTGTCACATGAATGTGAATGAGGCCACATCACCTCCCTGAGATCCAGTTCCCTGCTTTTCATGGGGATGGTCATGAATCTCTCAGGAAATTCTGCAGAGGAGGCAGTGAGCTGTGTAGGAAGGCCTCCAGCATATATGCAGATGTCCATGGTTCTTCAGGCTTGAGCCCCCGTTTTCTCCAGAGGACAGTTCAACAATGAAGTCCCTAAAAGATGAGGGCAGGAGACACTGCCCTCACCTGTGACACAGCCTCCTTGAGGACCCCAGCCCAATGCAGCAGGGAAATGGCAGCCATGGCAGGGTTAAAGCATGATGTTGGCCCAAGAAAGAATCATGACTCTCAGGCAGACATGCAATCAACGGGTTGCAAACAGCTTCCTGAGCTCATTGATTGACTGAGGGAACAGTAAGATGTCACAGCCTGTTCAAAGGAAAATGCGAAGAACAAACACTTATATAGGCTGGGATATTGGCATGAACTCACAATTTGTGCAAAACTGGCTTTTGAGTGGAAGGATTTGAGAGCCATGGGGTGAGGGCTGTCCCTTCATCACATCGTCGACAACGGAGGGACATCTGCATTGTCACCCATTCCTGACAGCTTAGACTGTAGAATAGCTCAAAGACAATGAAAAACTGGAATCAGAAAACCCAGAATGTTGAGCTCTAAAGAGAGCAGTTTCCCATTGGAGATGCCCAGCAAACGTTTCGCTTGTTCCACGTCCCCTTATACTAGTAATACCCTAGTGTATTACTTTGCTGGGGCCGCTGTAACAAAGTGCCACAGACTGCGTGTGAGTGCCTATGCTTAAATAATTTCATATATGTTTGTATTTATTGGCTGTGCTGGGTCTCTGTCGCTTCTTGGGCTTTTCTCTAGTTGGGATGAGCAGGGAATACTCTCTAGTTGCGGTGCATGGGCTTCTCATTGGAGTGGCTTCTCTTGTTGCTGAGCATGGGTGCATGGGCTTCAGTAGTTGCAACACAGAGGCTTAGTTGCCCCGAGCACATGGAATCTCCCCAGACCAGATCGAACCAGCGTTTCCTGCGTTGGCAGGTGGTTTCTTTACCGCTCAGCCACCAGGGAAGCTCCAGACTGCATGGTTAAGTAACAGTTATTCTCTCAAGTCTGAAGGCCAGGAGTCCAAGAAGAAGGTGTGGACAGAGCTGGTTCCTTCTGAGGCTGGAAGAACAGCCTTCAGTCACTGTCCACAGTGATTTTGGAGCCTAAGAAAATAAAATCTGTCATGTATATATATACACATATATATCAGCTGCTACTACAAAAAGCCAACTTTCTCCCAGTTTTATCCTGACCTTTTATTAACCAAGTTTTTAAATTAAGTCTTCTTTATATAAGTAAGTTCCCTGATACAAACTCATGTTTTTAGGCTATGAAACTAATTTTCTTCTTATCACTTTCAGGCACTCAGAGTCTTAACTGTAATACCAGATCTTCACCTAGATTTTTGCTATGTAAACTATATTGTTCAGTTAAAAAGAAAGAAAGAAAGAACACAAAGCACCACCTGAGGACCGCAGGAGCGGTTCCCGGCTTTTCCCTGTGTGCACAGCCTTTGACAACTTTGCCAGTGAAAGAGCTTTGTCCCGGCCATGCCCCAGAACAGCTGTGCCCATGGCACAAAGCTTTGCCTGCGGCTCCTATTTCACAGCAATCATCTCTCCCTGGCCTCGTCGCGGTCACACCATGACGACTGCCCACCCCTCAGACCAGCCACAAGTTCGGGAAATTGGCTGCTCCTGATGAAAGCTGGGTGGTGACCCCTTTACAGCAGGACACCATCAGATCTCCTTGGGCCACTCGGCTGCCAGTGACACAGTGACCTGGCTGCTTGTTGGCAACCAGCAACTTTCCAAACCCAGCTGCTGCCTCAGCTTCCTTTGCAATCGGGCCAGTTTCTAAATTAGGTTCACAGTCAAGAGGCATGGTCTGTGATGTCGTGCATGTGAAAATCTGTTTCTCCTTGAAGTACAAAAGTAATACCAACAAAAGCTCTTGCAGGGCGAGCTCACTTTGTTCTAGTCCTGGCCCCCAGTGTCGGGGTTCCAAGGAGGTGGATGGACAAAACCTACCTCTGCCCAAAGCATCCAGCCAGGCTATGCACCCACTTCCTGGTCTGAGAAACGGAACCAATAAGCAAAATTCAACTTCTCTTTCTTGTTTGCTGTGAAGAGTGATCCAATTCAAACATTACTCAAAGGTCCCTGGCTTATTTCACTGAGCTCAGTATCTTCAGCATTCCTCCACGTTGAAGCTCATAGCAGGAGTTCCTTCTTCTTTAAGGTGGACTAACATTTCATAGTCAGAGCAGAGCACTTTGTTTATCCATCCACCTGTCAATGACACTTGGACTATGTTCACCCTGTGGCTACTGTGAACAGTGCTGGTGTGAACACAGTGTACAGATCCTTGTTTCACAAGTGGAATTGCTGGATCGTATAGTAATTTTATTTTTAATTGCTTGAGGCATCACCATACCATTTTCTACAGTGGCCACGTAATTTGACATTTCCATCAGCAAGGCCCAAGGACTGCAATTTCTTCACATCTTTGCCAAAAGATTTACTGGGGGCCCAGAAAAATGCAAGGAATGTCATAGTATTATCAGATAAGTACCTTTTGGTATCATTTATTTTTCAATTGAAGTATAGTTTACGTACAATGTTGTGTTAGTTGCAAGTGTACTGTAAAGTGATTCAGTTATAAATATATATATGTGTGCATATGTTTTTTCAGATTTTTTCCCATTATAGGTTACTTAAAATTCCCTGTGCTCTACAGTAGGTCCTTGTTGTTTACCTCTTTATTATTTTCTGGTTTTTTATAGTGGCCATTCTCATGACTGTGAGGTGCTAGCAATGATTTTTAAGACTCTTTTGCTTTCAATTTTCTTTTGCTGTCTTTCCCTCCCCTCCAAACTTCTGAAATACTTAAGAGGTTATATATATCATACAAAGAAGTTCATAAAATGAGGAATTGGGAAGTTTAAAGTTAAATTTCCCAGAGGGGTTGGAATGAATCACGTTTAGCACCCTGAACTCTCCCGGCCAGAGCTTGCCCTGTCATACTTTACAGCTGGATTTGAGGTTCATGAAAACATACAGTATTATAAATGAAAACTAAGAGACTACTTTAAACTCATTTTATTAATTTATTTAAACTTACAATAAGAAACTGATTCCCTGTTACTCAGTGATAAATAGCATTCTATAAAAAATCATTATTTTAAAAAAATGATTAGAGAGAACAGTGGCATGCTTCATATTTCTGCAAATCTTTTTAAAGTCTAGCTTAATAGAAGACAGCTGGATCCTCATGTCTGCTTCTGTGTTCAGTCTGTTGTAATGTGTTGCTCCAGTTGATGTCTGTGAAGAAAGTCTGGCCTTGTGGAGATGTGTAGCAGGATAACGGAGGAGAGTTTACACAGACTCTCCATCTGGCATGAGGACATTTCTCTCAGGGTCGTTGCCACGTGGACTCCAGCACCATAGCAATGAACCTTTCCTAGTGTTAGACCAGACCCCACTGGTCTCTCTGGCTGGTTGGATGGATCTGTTTCTCACACATGATTTTGTAACATGGCCATTTAGTCATTTGGAAAATATTAATTCCCTGAGTTATGCACTTATTCCAAATGTTGACCCATTTCAGTGTGTCTGTGCTCAGTCACTCAGTCGTGTCTGACTCTTTGCAGCCCCATGGACTGCAGCCTGCCAGGCTTCTCTGTCCATGGAATTTTCCAGGCAAGAATACTGGAGTGGGTTGTCATTTCCACCTGCAGGGGATCTTCCCTACCCAGGGATCAAACCTGCGACTCTTGCGGCTCCTGCATTAGCAGGCAGGTTCTTTACCCCTGAGCCACCTGGGAAGCCTGACCCATTTCACTGGACAATATAAAAATCAGAGTTGTAGGGAATGTAAATTGATGCAGACACTATGGATAACAGAAAAGAGATTCCTCAAAAAATAAAAATAGAACTACCATATGATCCAGCTATTCCATTTCTGGTTTCCAGGCAAGAGTACTGGAGTGGGTTGTCATTTCCTTTCCAGGGGGTCTTCCCTACTCAGGAATCGAACCCTGGTCTCCCACATTGCAGACAGACACTTTAACCTCTGAGCTACCAGGGAAGCCCCTTCCAAAGACTATAAAAACACTAATTCAAAAGATATATACATTCAGTGTTCACAGCAGCATTATTTACAATAGCCAAGACATGCAAACAACCTAGGTGTCCCATCAGCGGGTGAATGGATAAAGAAGGTGATTTATACAAGGGACATTCTTAGTGACACTGTCCTTCCTTTACATGAGAGTGTGGCAATGAGCTGCCCGGGGACAAACAAGCAGGGGCTGCTGCCAGGTCTTCACCGTGGGCCCAGAAAAATGCAAGGAATGTCATAGTATTATCAGATAAGTACCTTTTGGTATCATTTATTTTTCAATTGAAGTATAGTTTACTTACAATGTTGTGTTAGTTGCAAGTGTACTGCAAAGTGATTCAATTATAAATGTATGTATGTGCATATGTTTTTTCAGATTTTTTTCCCATTATAGGTTACTTAAAATTCCCTGTGCTCTACAGTAGGTCCTTGTTGTTTACCTCTTTTATGTATAGTAGTGTGTATCTGTTAATCCCAGACTGCTAATTTTTAAAAGGATTGTTGACCATGCTGATCCCTGAACAGGTCTGGACACCCTAGTTTTGAGAAAAGCTGGTTAGGCGTGCGTGTCCCACGGGAGAATGCTGTCCTTGGAATGGTTTCTAGTTAGTTACCTGCCAGATCTCTCCAACATTGTCTTCTCCTTTCCATCTTTCCCCTGCTTATTGTCCTGTAGCTGGGAGCCAGCACGGTGCGAGGTCCCAAGCGGGGGTTCAGTGGTCCGTGTGACCCTTCCTCTTTTTCTTTGGAGCAGAGCCCTCATTTCACACACTCCCCCTGGCCCTCTCACTGCACAGGAACCGTGCAAATATCTGTGCCAATCATTACAAATTGCTCGGTTCTGTAATCCCGTAAGAGATCCTTTGCGAGGAAGTCGCCAAGCAGTGGACGTGTGACGACAGCAGCGGAGGGAGCAGCCAGCGCGTGCGCCCGGGTGTCCAGGAATTTAACAAAGCACACTCTCAGCCTGCAGTGGAACTTACCACGAATCAGCAACAGAGGTGACAGGAACCTTCCCGCCACCACCCCAGTATCTGGACCCTGCATCACACGCCCTTGGGGCAGAGTACGCAGAACACACGGTTTGCCCTTCTGTCTATCTGCAGGCATCCAGGTCACAGTCTCGAGCGCAGGTAGCCCCGCCATCCCCTTCCATCTTGCAGAGCTGAGGCGCTGGGCCATGGGACGGCAGCTCCCCGCCCCTGGGGGAGGGCGGCGAGGGGGTCACAGTTCTGCCTTCTGTCTCTGCCTCATTGGAGGGGAATTGGGCAATGTTTGTCTTTTGGTGATTGGTTTATGGCACTGGGCACGGTGTCCTCAGGGGTTTCATCCACATGGTGGTGTGGGGCTGAATTTCCTTCCCTTATAAGGCTGAATGATAATCGTGCTGTATTCTGAAAGAGAGAAAGAGAGAGAGGATTTCTTGACTAGGTCAATGAACAGTCAAAACGTGATAATCAGCCAGAGGGCGGAGCGAGGCCGCAGTGGAGGGGAACAGACCACACAGCAGGAAGGAGAAGGCTCAGGGTTCTGGGCGCACGGGGGACGGGGCCGGAGCCAGCACCCAGGACCTGTTTTAGGGGAGGTGCCCACTCTGACAGCTGGAGGAGACATGAGGCCAGAGCTGCGAGGTGACCAGGGTGTGCGGCTGCCACTCAGCCTGGTCTCAGCCACCCTGGGTCTGGACTCGATTCCTGGGGCTTCGGGATGGTTAGTTTCGTGTGTCTGCGGGGCTGGGCTGGGGTGCCCAATGGTGTGGCCAAGCATCAGTCTCGGTGCTAACACAGGCTAGATGCTGATGTCTGAGTCAGACCTCGGGTACAGCAGGTCACCCTCTGCAATGCAGGTGGGCCTCACCCAACAGGTTGAAGGACTTAAGAGGAAAGATTGACTTTCCCTGGGGAAGAAGGAGTTTTCCTGCTGCTGCTCTGCTGCTAAGTCACTTCAGTTGTGTCCGACTCTGTGTGACCCCGTAGACGGCAGCCCACCAGGCTCCCCTGTCCCTGGGATTCTCCAGGCAAGAACACTGGAGTGGGTTGCCATTTCCTTCTCCAATGCATGAAAGTGAAAAGTGAAAGGGAAGTCGCTCAGTCCTGTCCGACTCTTCGAGACCCTGTAGACTGCAGCCCACCAGGCTCCTCTGTCCATGGGATTCTCCAGGCAAAAGTGCTGGAGTGGGGTGCCATTGCCTTCTCTAGGAGTTTTCCTAGCAGGCTGCTTACCTGAACTTCCAGCCTGCTAACCCGCTTGCACACCTGAGGCTTACTAGCACCCTCACGGCACGAGCCGTTTCCTTAAAAACAGTCTCTGTCTCTGCGTCTATGTGTGTGTTGTGGTCATGTCAGTCCCTCAGTTGTATCTGACTCTTTGTGATCCCCCTGAACTGTAGTCTGCCAGGCTCCTCTGCCGGGGTCCAGCCCCGGTGGATCCAGGGTGATTCGAAGGTGGAGACGGAGTCGGCGAGAAAAACACTTTTAGAAATATAAGATTAGATTAGGAAATAATAGTACAGTAGGAAAATTTAGATGGAGAAAAGAAGGCTGAATAACTTGGTTTATGTGGAATACCAATCACCACCTACGTAGGTCACAGGCGTCTTTCTGTTCTCCCGAAGGAGAGGAGGCACTGAGGCCTCCCTGGTCCGATCTTAGAAGCCCAGGCATAATTAGTAGGCTTGGTGAGTACCCACTCCCCAGATGGAGATTCAGCCAGAAGGAGAAAGAAAGAACGACACGGGGGGAATCAGCCTTTCCAGAAACTGATCCCATTTTCTTTATTTTCAGATTTGCTTATATACCTTTTTTACACATAGGGATGAATACAGAGTCACGTGGGGGTCAGCAGTCCTGACCTTTATCAAAATCAGGTGCTTTACATAAAAAAAGGTCTTAGGGGTTTCACATCATCTTCTGGCCATGAGGCCTGCTGACACTTCATGACCCTTTCTTCCGATAACCAAAAATCTCTTTTTTCCAAGGGTGTTTTTTCTTAAACCAGGCACCACCCTCCAGATAAAGGTACATTCCTATAGGGTAAGGATGTAATGAGTTACAATCAAGAAAGGAATTTATGTAACCCAAGGTTAACATGATTAATCTTAAAGGTTAATACTTATTTCTCTTATATGCTAGTTATATTCATTATAAGGGCAGGGAATTAGAAGCAATTATTGGCACAACAAATGAAAAACCCTTCACCAATACAATTCCTAATCAACCCACTATACTAATAAATTCTAACTTCCCAAAAGAATCTGCCTTTAGTAAATCTAAAACATCTCATACCTCTCGCTGTTGGGAGGCTGTAAATAATCACATTTGGCCAGACGAACCTACACAGGCAGGCTAGATAACCTTCAGAGGAGTCCGTAAGCTGAAACACTCTTGTCACGCCCAGGAATTTTATCAACTGGAGCTGCAAGTTAACTCTTTTTCCAAGAGAAATGGTTATGGGGGAGAGCCCCCCGTAAAGTCAGAGGTGTAGGTGAGAGCATAAAACAGACTCTTGGTTTTGGGGGTAGATGCTCGGGAACAGGGGGTTTCCTGAGACTTCATCACGCCTTTGCGTATGCCAAGCCTCCTTCCTCATGACCTTTGCCACGGGTGGAGTTCCTCACGCTGGCCCCCGGCACTCCTCTGTCCGTGGGATTCTCCAAGCAAGAATACTGGAGTGGATTGCCACTCCCTTCTCCAGCAGATCTTCCTGACCCAGGGATCAAAACCCAGTCTCCTGAATTGCAGATGGATTCTTTATCATCTGAGCCACCAGGGAAGCCCCATGTGTATGTACATATATCTATGTATCTTTCGTCCTTTTATATAGGACATGGACATGAACTTGGGCAACTTCGGGAGATGGTGAGGGACAGAGAGTCCATGGGGTTGCAGAGTCAGACATGGCTGGGTGACTGAACAACAAAAGCGGCAACAATCTGTCTATCTCTCTCTCCATCCTGCTGGTTCTGATTCTCTGAGACCTCTAAGACAGGACCCCTTTCTGTCTCTGTGTAGGTCCTTATACACTGAGGCCACGAGGAAAGCAGCAGGCTTCATTTTTTTACTGCACCATTCTGTCCTTTCCTACTGTGGCCAGCAAGGTCCCTGTGGGAGGACCCTGGAGGGCTCGTGTCTGGGTTCTTCCTAGAGGGATGATACAGTTGGGAGCCTAGCCTCACAAGACATGTTTTTGAGTCCTGCTTCCTCTCTGCCCACAGCCATCAGGGTCCTTGGGAAGGGTGTCCTGCCTGGAAGGGCTCACCTGCCTGGCTGAGGAAGAGTGAGTGAGGAGAGGGATCAGAGAGGACACACAGACAGGCGGATGGCTGCCAGCCTCTCTCTCAACCCTGCCCAGTGGCTGCCAGGCTGACATTTGCAGGGCCTGGGGTCTCTGTGGCTTGCCGGGTAAGGCTGACAATGGAGGTCTGGGGAGAGAGAGGAGGAGCTGGCATGCTGTCCTCCTGCCCTTGAGATGGCTCAAAATTAGCACAAAAAGGAGCATTGAAACAAAACATTTTTTTTCTTTTCTTCTTGCCCCCTCATTCTCGGCTCTTTCCCGAATCTTGCTGAATTAAATGTTTACCCTCTCTTGAGAAATCAGGGAACAGAGCTGCTGTTTCTACAACGTATTTTCAATAAGAAGGAAAGAGAGAACCAAGTCTGGGTGGGTGGCAGGCTGGCCGACAGCTGACCGTTGTGCGGGCTGCCCTGCCCTCTCTCTGCCCACTGGACTGGGGGCCTCTCGTGTGTTTGCCTCTGCACATGTTACATGATCCAAATGCAGTTTTAGATAACGCAGATCAATATACTTCTCTTAGGTGCAAATATTAGGGCCAGTAGAAAGATTAAAGAATAGAATTATTACAGGAAAACAGTATTCATGCAATTAGAGAAGTGGAAGAAAACTCCTGGTCCCTTTATATGGGAAGAAAACTGTCCAGACAAGTTGAAGGCTCTTGGCAGCCCCGAGGGCCATGAAGACAGGCTGGGCCCTCATCCGCTGGGGCTCTTCAGGCTTAACTACCTATTCAGGGCACCCTCTGTGACTGCCTTCAGTTTGAACAAAGAACACAGACGCCTTCCTGGTCAGGATTCAGATGTCTTGTTTAACAGTGAGATGGAACCCTGTATAATTAGCTGTTTGCCAATTACATATAAAAGTTTTCAAAGCCTTTTAAAAAGCATTTCTAACTTATTCAGATTCCCCTGTAAGCTTATTTATCTCACATCTTATTATCTCACAGCCAAAGTGTTTGCTAACAAAGATGTTTCCACTCCTGGCTTGTTCTAACCCTCAGCCATCCCAAATTCCTGAAGACACATTTGCTCTCTATTTTTAAAAATTAAGGAGGCCTTGAGCTACAGAGTAGTTTGGGTACATTTCTGTTTCGTTTTTAGCAAGGTGTGCATTGGCTTTCTCTACGATTATCGTTTCTTGAAACAACTGTGGGGCCCTGTTTCTGAGGCCGGGAAGAGTTCCCACTTCCCCCTCCTCCATCAGTCACTTCAGCGGCTCAGGTAGAGGAACACGCACCCTCACCTGGCAGGGATGTTCTTCTTTTTTTAATGATTATTATTTTTTTTAACTTACTTCTTTTTGGCTGCGCTGGGCCTTCTTTGCTGCCCGAGGGCTTTCTCTAGTTGCAGTGAGCGGGGGCTACTCTTCCAAATGAGGGCTTCTTGGTGCCATTGCTTCTCTTGCTGTGAAGCATGGGCTCAATAGTTGAGGTGTGGCAGCCTAGTTGCTCTGCAGCATGTGGGATCTTAGTTCCCTGACCAGGGATGGAACCCACACCCCTGCATCAGAAGGATGAACCACTGGACCACCAGGGAAGTCCCTGGGAGGGATGCTCTTGATAAAACCCTGAGGCAGTCTTTTCCTTTTTTTTTTTTTTTGGCACCAGTCTTTAGCTGATACACTTTGTCTTATCACAGAAAGCTCAGGGGTTTGTAAGAAGCCCACAACATCATCTCAAGCAGGGGCAGGTTTGCTGGTCTGCAACAGTACAGCATGAACTCTGTGCTTCCCTGGTGGCTCAGTAAAGAATCCACTTGCAATGCAGGAGACCTGGCTTTGATCCCTGGATTGGGAAGATCCCCTGGAGGAGGGTATAGCAACCATTCCAGTATTCTTGCCTGGAGAATTCCATGGACAGAGGAGCCTGGCGGGCTACAGGACCCAAAGAGTGGGACACGACTGAGCTACTCTCACTTTTTTTTCAAGTCACTAAGCACACTTCTTCCAACATAGCCTCCATGTTATGATGGACACAGCTTTCCTGGATGAATCAGCCCCTCCCGTCGGCTCACAAACTCCCCGCACTCAGGGCACCCCCTCGTGTCAACATGAGTTGGGTTGGTAGGAATTAACCAGCTCTGCACCTCCTTTTTTTTTGTTTTGTTTTGTTTTGGAAAGTGAAAGTGAAGTCACTCAGTCGTGTCCGACTCTTTGCGACCCTGTGGACTGTAGCCTACCAGGTTCCTCCATCCGTGGGATTCTCCAGGCAAGAATACTGCAGTGGGTTGCCATTTCCTTCTCCAGAGGATCTTCCCGACCCAAGGATTGAACCCAGGGATCGAACCAGGGTCTCCCACATTGGAGGCAGACACTTTAACCTCTGAGCCACCAGGGAAGCCTTTTTTTGGACGGTATGGGGGGTGATATAATTGCTTTACAAAGTTGAGTTAGTTTCTGCTGTACAACAGAGTGAATCAGCTTTACATACATATATACATCCCCTCCCTCTTGAGGCTTCCTCCCACACCCCATCCCACCCCCCTAGGTCATCACAGAGCACTGAGCTGGGCTTCCTGGGCTACACAGCAGCTCCCACCAGGCGTCTATTGTACACACAGTGGTGTGTACATGTCAGTGCTCTCTCCCAATTCACTGCACCCTGCCCTTCTCCCTCAGCTATCTTTGTCTGCGTCTTTTTTCCCTGCATCTTGTTTTTATTCACTGTGCTCATCTGCCTTTGGAAACCCATGATTTATAAATAAGTATTTATCACTGATTATTGACAAGATGGGAAATGTTATGCATTGGAACTCCAGAAACAAATCACCAGTGAGTGGGCAACCCATTTTTTACCTATTGCAAATATGTTTCCTGCATCAGCAGTTTGCCCAGATGGCCTTCCAGTTTGTCCTGTGAAGATGAGATCTTCCTGTGGAGCAATGATGCTTGAAACGTTTTATCTTCCTCTTCATGGCCCTGCTTCCCCTGGGTTCTAGTCTACTGTCTGTCTCCTTGTCGACAATCCCTCAAGGTGTGATGCAATCATTTGAGGGCTGTGGAGTCACACTCGGTCTTGTGTTGTTTACGAGCCATCCTTCTCCACGGGATGAAATGTGCTCTAAGGACAGATCACGTGTGGTACACAGGGGCAGGTGTTACTGTTATCTTTTCAACCTTTTTATTTTGGAAATTTTTGTTTGCACAAAAGTAGAAGGAAGGGGCTTCCTTGTGGTCCAGTGGCTAAGACTCCAAGCTCTCTGTGTGTAGGGCGCCCGGGTTCTATCCCTTGTCAGAGGACTGGATCCCACACATCACAACTAAGACCTGGAGCAGCCAAATAAACAAATAAAAATAAAAAAAAATTTTTAAGTGGAGGGGAGAGTATCATGAACCTGTGTGACCCATCATTCGGCTATAAGGTTATCAACATTTTGCCAATTTTTGTGACTTTTTTTCCTTTTTATTATTAGAGTAATAGTTGATTTACAATGTTGTGTTAGGTCCTGACATGCAACAGAATGATAATATACATTATCTGAATTCTTTTTTTGGATTCTTTTCCATTTCAGACACTAAATACAGTCCCCTGTGCCATACAGAAGGTCCTTGTTTATTATATACAGTAGTGTGAATATGTGTATTAGTCACTCAGTCATGTCCGACTCTCTGTGACCCCAGGGACTGCAGCCCACCAGGCTCCTCTGTCCGTGGGATTCTCCAGGCAAGAATACTGGAGTGGGTTGCCATGCCCTCCTCTGCTGCTGCTGCTGCTAAGTTGCTTCAGTCGTGTCCGACTCTGTGCGACCCCATGGACGGAAGCCCACCGGCTCCCCCGTCCCCGAGATTCTCCAGGCAAGAACACTGGAGTGGGCTGCCATTTCCTTCTCCAATGCATGAAAGTGAAAAGTGAAAGGGAAGTCGCTCAGTCATGTCTGACTCTTAGCGACCCCATGGACTGCAGCCTACCAGGCTCCTCCATCCATGGGATTTTCCAGGCGAGAGTACTGGAGTGTGTTGCCATGCCCTCCTCCAGGGGATCTTCCCAACCCAGGGACTGGACCTGGATCTCTGGCATTGCAGGCAGGCTCTATACCATTTCCTCACATAATTTAAAACAAATCCCAGACATTGTACTGTTTCACTACAGTAGAATGCACGGGTTAAAAATTCCACTTTATGGGAAAATGGAGGCACTGACAAATGAAGACTCTCACCCAAAATGAAACACTGAGACTTTGGGGAAGATTGGTTCCAGAAGCCACCTTCCCTCCATCCTAACAGTACTGCTGCCAACCGAAGCTACCTTCTGCAGGCGGGCTGACTTAGTCGTGCACTGGGCGCGTCACCCACGACACAATGCCGGAGGTATTCAAACAGATTCATCACAGAGAGTTATGTCAGCCCACAAGTATTTAAATTAAGAGCTCACTCCCTGAAAGTAAAAAAAATCAAAGCTGCTCTAAAGAATAAGTAGGAAGCTAAATGCCCAGAGTTACACTTACTCAGAAGAATGTTATGTAGAATCCAAATATATGGAGTCATAAAGAATAAATATGTGAACTTTTGTTCAAGTGCAACCCTGAAAATACTTGTTTTTGTTGTTTCATTGGCAGCACCAACATTCCTGCGAGGAAAGTGACAACAAACACCACCTCCTGCCAAGACATCCAGAGTTTCTGGGGTTTTTTGTTGAGTTTGGGTGCTAGGCCTCAAGGGAACATTGCCAGACATCTGTGCCCCATGCTGGCCTCCCCACCCACAGAGGGCTGTGTCTTCCTTGGCAGCTCCCAGAGGCTTGTGGGCTGACTTGGGAATTTCCTTTTGCCCCTCGAGGTGCCCCCCTGGCAGAGTAGTATAACAGGATGTTTGGCCATCTTCCTTCCTGGGAGAGAGCCTTCC
This sequence comes from Aepyceros melampus, assembly GCA_006408695.1. Lineage (NCBI taxonomy): Eukaryota > Metazoa > Chordata > Mammalia > Artiodactyla > Bovidae > Aepyceros > Aepyceros melampus. The sequence continues at coordinate 345,380 of SJXQ01004514.1, read as the reverse complement.
CCCCCTGAGAGCACACCCAAATTTATGCTAATAAGGTGATTGTGTCCTGGAGGCACAGCTTGCCAGAAAGACCTCCCATGGTTTAGAGAGTGAGGACTTTGAGCTGCATGACCTCCAGAGAGGGGAGGGGGGCTGAGATTGGATTCAATCACGTGACCAGATGTTCAATCAAGTGTTTATAACAAATCTCTAATAAGAACTCCAGACACTGGAAACTCAGATGGGCTTCCAAGCTGGCGACTCACATGGCTGGGAGCAGAGGGTCCAACACTTGCCCTCCCAGACCTCACTCTGTGGTCATCAGGACAGCACTTTTGGAGGGGGTGGTGGGAACCCCAGAATATGTAGCCAGTTGGTCAGAAGCGTGAGAGGCCTGGAACCCCCAAAGTGCAGCTGGTGTCCAGAGTGAGGGCAGTCTTCCGGGGGAGTGCTGCACTGCCCCCGGGGTTGGTGTCAGAGTCCCACGGCCCACTCACCCAGGACCCAGGGACCCATCCAGGGCAGTCCTGTGACCACCCCCAAGTCTCCACACAGCACTTCAGGGGAGGCATGACCTCCAGCCCAATCTCTAGCCAGGGGTAGGTGAGGGCTGGGCCAGCTGCCCTAGTATCTCTCCAGTCACTGCTTCACATCTTTGGAAACAGAACAGTCATATTAGATTTCTTTTTTATTTGTTTGTGGTTACGTGCAAGATATTAGTTCCCTGACCAGGGATTGAACCTGAACTTCCTGCAGTGGAAGCACAGAGTCTTAACCACTGGACCGCCAGGGAAGTCCCTGTATTAGATTTTATCAAATAGCACACACCATTAGGAGCTCAAATATAGAAGCAAACATAAAAATGTAGTTGCTGACAAATGAAAACTTCTCATGTCTCCAGGAGCCCTTCCTGTCCTCTGGAAGAGGTGCTCTGCTCAAGGAGCTCCCACATTTATGGGGGAGGAGGAAGTCAGACTGGTTCTCATAGTGAAGACCATCTAAAGTCAGAGAGCAGCTGGAAAGCGAGGGGGTCATGCCCGGGTCACCATGGGCACCGGGTCCCCCACCCGCTGCCACAGCCTGCTTCGGGGCTCCAAGAATGCCCCCTCCTTGCCCTTTCTTGAGGGCTCTCAGCTCTTGATAACCGCATGTGGGGAACAGCCCTCAACCACAGCTGGCAGCCAGGACAGAAGAGTCCTGAGATGACTGGGTCTGTGTGTGCAGGGCCCAGTCGGCATGGGGACAGCACCGGGGGAGACCGAGGGGCAGCAGGAAGCAGCCTGTGCCCTTTGGGAGCAGCCACCACCTGCCCAGCACTGAGGCTCATTGCGGAGGAGCCTGAGGGGTTCCTGCCAGACCAAGAAGGGGTGAGAGGGGAAGACTAGCAGAGGTCACTAAGGACAGAGGACAGAGGGCACGAGTCCTCAGCTGGCAGGCCAGGCCATCCATGCCTAGACCCTCCGTGTGGCAGAGACAGTGAGGGCCCTTTTCCATTGTGGGCCTGGGGTCCCCCGAGTGTCAGTGGTGAGAGACCCACCTCAAGGGCCGACAGCAGCAAACTCCAGAGATACCAGCCGACCTGCAGACCGGTGTCTCAGGTCATCTCAGGACTAGAGACGCCAGGGGTGTTGCCAGGGCAACACGGACCCTCCGGCATCACTCTGATGCCCCAGAGTGGAGTTTCTCCATGTCTGGTCCAGTCCCACTTGCTTCTCAGTCACTGAGCGTTTGTCTAAAGCGCAGGTTGTTGGTGCTGAGCCCCAGGAAACCCCTGCCCCGCAGCTTGGGTAAGACAGGCTGTCTGTGAGTTCTCAAGCCCCCCACGGGCCTCACAGAGGTTCTTTGCACACAGACCCTCTAGTGTCCTGTTCTTTGTCTCGAGCACAGTGAGCAGAGTTTCGTCCCGTGAAACCAGATGGACACAAAGATAAACATTTCCATCCGGCGAACCGAGCCCTCCCCCTCTGACCCTGCCTATCCAGCCCAGAACCACTCTGCTGGGATGCTCTGATCTCTGGGTGGGGAAGATCCCCTGGAGGAGGGCATGACAATCCAATCCTCTATTCTTGCCTGGAGAATCCCGTAGACAGAGGAGCCTGGTAGCTACAGTCCATGGGGTCACAGAGAGTCAGACTTGACTGAGTGACTAACACTTTCACTTTTTTGGATCACAGCCTCCCTTGACTGCAGCAGCCTGAATAAAACCAGTCTCCTCCCTTGTTTGTCCTGTCCTCACAGCTCCCATTCTGGGCCCAGAAATCAGTGTTCTCTCTGCCACCCTTGGGCAATTCCTATGAGGTCAAGTTCAAGCAGCTTGGCCCGGGAGGCAGGGGCCTGGGGACTTCTCCAGGGCTGCACACTCTGACCTCAGACAGACACCGTGCCCAGCAGGTAGGGGCATGCGGGTGGCCTGCTGGAGGAATCCGCTTTCCCAGTTCAGTTCTGTCTCCTGGGACTTGTGTTCACAGGCTGCTCTGATTTGCCCCAGGGGGAAAAAAACAGACTTCATAAATAGAAACAGATTGAAGTAAATCAATGGTAGGAGTTTTGAGGTCGAAGCAGCCTTCTCACACATGCCTGGGACCGGGGTTCTTTCCTCGCTAGTCCTCTCCACGCAGCCTTTTACTCTTTTGCCATCATTACCCCCGCTGACAATGAATGATTCCCCTCCCTGAGAATATATCGAGGACTGCGGCGCCGCCAGCTTCCTTGGCAAGGAATTCCTCTCTGAGTCACAGCCCGAGGCTATTAGTGAGGGGGGAACAGCTGCGAGGGCCACACAGCTGCGAGTCATTTGAAAATTTTATGATGAATAGAAACGTTCCATTACACAGACTTATGCATTGTATATTAACCTGATGCCTCTGCAATTACACCGCCAGCAGCCTTTTGTTGTCCACATGTTTTCCTAAGGACCCGCCCACTCCCAAACAAAATGTTGACCGTCTAGTGCCTCTACAGAAAATTTTCTTCTCTCTGTGCTGTCAGATCCTTAAGAACAAATCTAACATTTTGTGAAAGAGGGAAAAAGAAGAGGAAACCCCCGGAATGCTAACAGTGTGGAAAAGAGAAAGATGCGTTTTAGGTTGAATAGCCAAAAGATTCAGCAAAAATACAGGGACCATCAAAAGAGGCTGAAAAAGAAGCCCCCAATGTGGTTCAAACCCCCACGCACTCTCTGAGCTGTCCCCCGCGTTCCCATGAGCATGCTTTGCGATGGGACACCTGGTGCTGAAAGGTTGTTGTTGAATCACGACGCCGGGATTCTTGGCCTCCGGAGGAGAAGAATTCAATCCAGGGCCAGAGACGAGGCTTGATCGCTCAGAGCTTTTGTGTAATAGTTTTATTAAAGTATAAAGGAGATAGAGAAAGCTTCTGACATAGGCATCAGAAGGGGGTAGAAAGAGTACCCGCTTGTTAGTGTTAGCAATGACATTATATACTCTCCAGTAAATCCAAAGAATGTCTGGAGGTTGCAAAGTCCTCACCAGACCTACTCCCATAATTTACATTTAAAGATAACAGAATTAGCCAGAAGGTTTAATCCAGAGACTGTCCTCAGGCAGAATACATTGTTGTTATATAATCCTAAGGAATGTAGAGAAGGAAAAAGGTTGTCCTTTCTTCCTTCTTGAGAATTCCAGACCCCTCTCTTCTTGGGGACCCCTAGACTTCTTATCAACCTGCCTAGGAAATGACTCTCTCAGTGCTGCCCTCACAAGGCTGTAACGGACTCGATGGCACAGTGGGAAGGGGGAAGGATGGGAACTGAAGGCCATGAGCAAGAAAAGGACCTGCTAACTGTTATATAAAGGGACTTCCCTGGCGGTCCAGTGGTTAGGCTCTGCGTGTCCACTGCAGGGGGTGTGGGTTCCATCCCTGGCCGGGAACTAGGATCTCACACACTGAGTGGGGAAAAAAAAAAAAAATATATATATATATATATATATATATATAGAGAGAGAGAGAGAGAGACACATACACATATTCCATAGAGAATGAATAAACCAGGTCATACTATATATCACAAATAAAGTTATATATATATATATATATATTTCAAATATATATATTCAATATCCCAGGATAAACTATTATAAAAAAGAATGTATAAACATAACAGAATCACTTTGCTGTACAGCAGCAGTTAACACAACATCATAAATCAAATGTGTGTGTGTGTATTAAGTCACTTCAGGCATACCTGACTCTTTGTGACCCCATGGACTATAGCCTGCCAGGCTCCTCTGTCCATCAGAGTCTCCAGGGAGGAATACTGGAGTGGGTTACCATGCCCTCCTCCACGGGATCTTCCCGATCCAGGGATCAAACCCGCATCCCTTATGTCCCTGCACTGGCAGGTCGGTTCTTTACCACTAGCCACCTGGGAAGCCCAAATCAACTATACTTCAATAAAATCAATTTTTAAAATAATAAAGAAAAAGAGCTGCCTGGAGGAACACAAGGCCCAGGCTGGAGCTCATCCCGCACACGAACCTGGCTGAGCTGCAGGCACCGCCACCTCTGTCCACCTCCATCCTAAGTGTCTCCCTCCCTTTCTGCTCAGCATCTCGGGTCCCCAGCACCTTTGTCAGGCTTCAGCAATCCTTTCCCCCTTTCCTTTGTTTTCATCAGCTCTGTCCTTTCAAAATTCTGAGAATAGTTTTTGGTGGCGTGAAGCTCTATTTCAGTGCCATAAACCTACATTTTTATTTGGTGCTGGAGGATCATTTCTTTTCTGATTTCTCCCTATTCCAGTAGCAGCGACTTGCCATATGCTCCCAGGGAGACGGTGTTCTCCTTGGGCTTCTCCCAGCTGGCTTGGAGCAGAGGATGATATATTTTAAGGCTCACTCTTTAAAAACCTTGGCAAAGCTTCTGATGAACTAAAAACATCAAGATCGACTTGTAACCTGGGCTATGATTCGTTTGGATTTTGTGAGATTTTAACACCAGTGCTTAATAGAAAGAACAAATGACTAGGGAAGCCAAGGTGGCGGGTGGGACCTGAGGGCTGGTTCTACTCTGGAGCAGGGCTGGGTGTCCCAGGACAGAGGAAGTCTCTCTGTGGTCCTGGAGCCTGGAGGTGGCTCTTGCCAAGAGGGTGCAGGTGGTCGGTCAGGCCTCCACCACCTAAGAAAGCACAAAGAAGCTTCTTCCTGGCTTTCCCAAGTTTGCCCTTTAATATGTTTGTCTGGTTGCCTGTTTTAGATGCAAGATTGGCACTGCTTTCCCTGGGCATAGTCTGTCCTGACTTGTCCTACCTGCTACATCCCACATTCGGCAGGTGGGGTCAACAGAAGAGACATCTTCAACCTCATTTGCAAAAAAGAGTCATTTGCTTTTTTCTTTCCTTAAACTTGTTTTCAAGATTTAAAATTCTATTTTTGAGTAATAAATTCACATATTTCAAAGATCCAAATGGATAAAGGAACACACACAGAGAATTTGTGCTCACGTCCCCATCTGTCATGCGTAACTCTAACACATCTTTAATCATTCTTGAGGCCCTACTATCCACACCTTTGTGGAATCCCCTCCTTGAGTGTGGGCAGAATTTGCTTAACCAGATCCTGAGCAGCCAGCCCACTTTCTGGAGGACCCGTTTCTGTCTTCACTCTCTGCCCGGCAGAGGAGGCGACTCAAGTTTACTGTTCCATCACCAGTGTTACTTGGTTAATCCTTGATTTGTAAGTGTCAAGCCCATCAGTATAAGGGGGAGGTATTTTCATATGCGCAGTGCTGCAGGAGTGCTGGCAAGAGGCTCAGGTGGTTTGGAGGGAGGGAGTGGGCACCCCTTGCCTCCCCCTGGCTCTTGCTGCACCCCAGTGTCTAGAGAGGCCTGAGATGGGTCCCTGCCCTGGTCCACTCCCCTTTCGCCAGCATCCTGTCACCCTGGCAAAAGAAAGCCTGGCTTCTCACCCTTCTGGAAGCCTCCTCCTATACACCATCCCAGGGATGTAAAAAAAAAAAAATCTCCCATAAGGAAACAACTCACAGTGTCAGAGGACACCCCCACCAGTCAAGGGCCCAGGACCCCACGGTGGGACTCCCATCTCCCCGGTCTTGTATGTGTGTTTCTGTGAGGAACACGGTGTAGCCTTAGACACAGGAGTTTTGGCTGCTGGGATGTTGCGCATTTGGGAGAGGGGATGTGAGGACAGTGGTCACAGGGAGCTCGACCCTTCCACGTCTGAGTGAGGAAGAAGCGTTGGTGTCCTTGGTGAGCGGAGCAGACTCCGAGTCAGACTCCCTCCCCCAGCTGAGGGGAAGGCTCCAGGCTTCATCCAGGAGATAACCTTTGGCAGGTCTGAGACCCCCACTCAGCTGTCCGCCCATCACGGAGCTGCGGCAGCCAGTCGGTGCCTGCGGGATGCATGTGGGCCTCCCCACCCAGGCATCTTCTGCATTTTCCCGAGAGGAAGCTCGTGGTGAGCGCGTGGCTCAGCTGCAGTTTTCCTGACTTCAGGGAGACTTGAGAAGCCCTCACTTGCCTCTGACAGATCAAGGCAACAACCTCAAGTAAGAGAAACAAATACTGGAGAAAATTGAACATTTCATATGTTCTCCAGACTTGTGGGGAAAACAGTCATTGATTTTTGCCAAAAGATAATTGGATACTATAAATGCACGCTTTTTTTTTTTTCTTTTTTTAAGAGGGGAGAGGGGCAGTCTTGCCTGATGTCACTCATTCCTGCCCACACGTGTTATCCTTAGATGAGCTTAAGGGAAGTGCTGAGGCTTTTGTGTGGAGATGCACTTGGCCATCATCACAGCACATGCGCAAGCTGGACATTGATCCCAGCCCCCCAGGTGGCCCCCACTCCCAACCCACTTTTGTAGCCAAGGAGGGGCCTGAGGCCCCTCCTGGGGGGATTGGGGGACCAGCCAAGGCTTCACACAGTCAAGTGGGTATACCAAGCCATTGATCAAAATATCATGTTATTTTTCTGGATTTTGTGAGGCTTCTGGCATCTACCAACTTAAAACATTTATAAGCTATGTTTTCTGATTTTAAATAATTTTCACTTTCATACTTGATTTTGAATTCATAATTCTTCACTGTCTTTGTTTAAAAGAGCTCTCCAGGGACTTTCCGGGTGCTCCAGTGGTTAAGACTTGACACTCCCAATGTAGGAGGCCTGAGTTCAATCCCTGATCAGGAAACTAGACCCCACGTTCCCCTTGGCGTTTGAATGCTGAAACTAAGACCTGCCGCAGTCAACATTAAAAGAAAAAAGAGAGAGACAGTTCTCCAAATTCTGTAAGACTCAAGCCCTGGAAAACCTGAAACCATCCTTGGTAGAGTATATACTTTCTCTCTCTTTTTTTGTTTTTGCTGTTAATTTTCATTGAACCTCTTCTAGCCTTAAGTGCTAGTTATTCACAGATATAGGAACTAACTGAAAAAAACGTTGCAATACAAGTCACTAAGAAAGACATATCCAGTAAAAATTTACTTTTAAAGTTTAGATGTGTTTCTTAAAATTGGACTTTATAAGTAGGTTAGTAAGATTTGTAAAAAAATGCTTCAAGAAAAATTAGGTTTTTATTAAGATTGAATACTGTTTTTAAAAAGCTTTATTTTTTTCAAAAAATAAAAATTTTAATTTTAAAATAATTGCAAATTTTTAACATATTAATTGTAAACATCTCTTCTGTATAAGAATCCATCAGATGTAAAAGAACTCACCTGACACTTTAAAAAATAAAAAGCATGAAATTATTAACTGTTAACTGATGGAAAGAAATTGAAGTTAAAAAGAAGGAATTGTTAAACCTCAGAAACACGCTTTTTTCAAAAGACACTGGTTCCTAAAAACCGCACTAAATTGAGAAACAGCCCATGTGAGCCACGCAGAGCCTAGTGGCTGTTCTTGGAGTTTCTATTTTAGGCCCCAACTAACTTGCTCTGAAAGTCAAGTCATTCGGCCTCCAGGCTGCCTCCCCCTGCCTGCTGCCTCCCCTGGGCTTGAAGGACTCATCCTTAGTCAGAGTTTGTGACAGTTTCATTGTTCTATGCTAGTTAAAGGCAGAGGGACTGTGTGGTCAGCCAGGCCCCCACCACACCCCCCAGTCCTGGGTCATAGTGAGCTCACTGGGTCTCCGGGTGGCCGGATTTCACTGCCTCTCCTCGTTCTTCTCCCACCAAGCAATGTGGTGATGCACGCTCGGAAGAAAGGAGCTAGAAGATGGTGTAGGTGGGGGTCAGGCCGAAATGACATGGTATCACTGAAGGTTAGAGGTCTAGATGCATGGAAAAGAAATAGAAAGGGAAACGTGTTAGAGATGTGTGTGTGGTCACTCGGTCATGTCTGACTTTTTGTGACCTCATGGACTGTAGCCCTCCAGGCTCCTCTGTCTTTGGGATCCTCCAGGCAAGAATACTGGAGTGGGTTGCCATGACCTACTCCAGGGGATCTTCCCAACCCAGGGTCGAACCCATGTCTTCTGCACGGACAGGTGGATTCTTTACCACTGAACCACCTGGGAAGCCCCACTTAGAGATATATTGCAGGAAAATTTCCTCAAAGTGAAGAATTGTGTCAAGTAATGGAAAACACAGATAAAACAGGAAACAGGCATGTGATTACTATCCCAGCAACTCGATTCTTTTTGTTTTTTTAAATCATGAAGTTTATCAATTTGGTTTTTTTTTTTTTTTGGCCACATCCTGTGGCATCCGAGATCTCAGGTCGCTGAGCAGGGATGGAACCCACGCCCTCTGCACTAGGAGTGCAGAGTCCTAACTGCTGGGCAACCAGGGAAGTCCGCAACACGCTTCCTAACGCTTCTAAGCCGGGGGAAAACATGTACTCACCCGCACTTAGGGGAGTGCGTCATTTATGCGTATACACTGCAGAATACAGATAGCTACATTCACAACCGCTGGACTGGGTCCTTCAGGGTGCCACTGGCTGTGGCCATCAAGGTCTCCCAGAGTCACCTGGGCACCCCACTGAGAGGCGCTGGGCTGGAGAGCAGGACACCACCCCTCTGCCTGGAGGCACTGCCGTGACCTGTCTCTTCTCTGCCTCAAGTGTCTCCCTTTTCTATTTTACTGTCCACGTAACTAGAAGGATTTGTGAAAGTGAAGGTTCCCAGGGACTTAGCAAATTGTGGAGAACAGAATCGTGGACTTGCCGGTGCCCATCACCCAGCCTCAGCAATCATCAACATTTTCCTGCTGTTTCTCACCTCTGCAGCTCAGCTCTTCCCCTAATTTTTGTCAGAATATTTCAAACACATTACCAGTTTTTCTATTTCTTTTCTAAGAGTAAAACCAAGTATCTCATTTCTACTCCTGCAGGACAGAGCCTGTTATTTGGACTGGATGTCTGTATTCCCCTCAAGCTCATATGTGGAAGCCCTGACCCCATGTGGAGGTATTTGGAGGTGGGGCCTTCTGGGAAGGAATTAGGGTTGGAGGGGCCATGAGGGTGGTGCTCCCAAGAGGGATTAGTGTCCTTCTATAAAGAGATACCAGGAAGCTTGCTCTCCAGCTCTCTGCCACGAGAGAACACAGGACAAAGCAGCTCGTGTGCAAGCCAGGAGGGCAGCTCTCTCCAGGCACTGGATCAGCTGGCACCTTGATCTTGGACGTCAGACTCCCAGCGTGGAAGTTACTCCCAAAGGAGCGTTGCTTTGCCTGTTAAATGTTTTACCTCTCGGTCTTTGTTTCAGATCCCTTCTAGAAGAAAGCCCACAGGAGGGCAGAGGGAAGGAGGCAAGGGGAGAAGGCAGTAGAACCGGGTGCCAAGCACCTGAAGCAAATTAGTTTAGCCTGCCCTTCACTGAATTAAATGGCCTGTGGCTGCCCCATAACCCTGGGGTATTAAACCTTAAAACTGTGGCTCTCAGACAAACCCACTCTCTGCCTCTTTTTGTAAGGCCCACACCAAGAATGGTTTGTTTTTTAACACCTTCAAAGAGTTGAAGAAAAATGACAGCCACACTGATGGTATGTGGCAAAGTCGAAAATATTTACTATCTGGCCCACTTATGGAAAAACTCCTCCCACGCTCCCCATAAGGTTTAGGAGCGGTTTGGTTTGCATGGTTTCTACCTCACACAGCCTTCCTGCAGGCTGTAGTGCATTGTCGTGTTAGCAGTCATTTTACAAGCCTTTGCCTGCATTCTACACCCAAGGTTCAGGACCACGGTCAGACAGCGCTGGGGGCTAGCCACTCCCAACAACCTTAGGTTGGAGGAGGAGAACAGAAACCATCAAAACACAGAGCCCAGGCTTGGAAGCAGGATCAGGAAAGCCACACGATAATCCACTGGGTTTCTGTTATTAACCAGCTGCCAGTGAGCATCAGAGCCAGAACCCACAATAAGCAGGTCTCCGTACAGCCTTCTGCAGTCCCGGGGTGTGTGTCCTAACAGGTTTAAGAGAACCAGCATCCAGGAAGATGCCAGTGTTCAAGTGACACGACATGAAAACCACAAAAAAGAGGGAAAGCTTGAACTCAAACGTTTAAGCCAACTTAAAAGTCTCACAGAAATGAAAGCAATACACACGTTCATGAATCACTTGTGATTCATTAGCTCAGCTTCTGGAAATTCCTCTTCGGGAAATAGAAAATACAAAATGAGTTACATGCACACAGACGTTCTGGCAGCACTCTTTTTTAAAAGAGAACATGGGAAATTACACAAACTCAACGAGCTGTGCTTGATGGGTAGCTGTGGCTATAGTACCCAGATAAAGGTTCTGAGGTCTGAATGCAGAGCGGTGCCTGGTGCTATTTATCGTGGCTCCTGAGACTTTCCAGAGGGTTAGAGCCAGGGGGAAACATTATGCAGATTGAAATATATCCAGACTTGTTTTGATGCAAAAAGAACAACTGAAAGGGTAACAGGCAGGAAGGCTATGGGTCCCCAAGTGCAGGAAATAGACTGCCAAGTGTCAGACTTTTTTTCCTTCTGTATACAAAATTAAAAGGTTTCTTTTAAAACTCTATTGCCATGATGACAACTGGTTCCACCAGAACTTTTCTCAAACCTTGAGCTAACCAATGCATTTTTCTTATGGAAATGTTTTTCTTAAGCTATGTTAATGAACTATGTATTTACCTTAGACTGGAACCGATGATGGCTCAACAAACCAGTATGTTTTACTCATGGAAATGTTCTTAGGCAGTATTAATGAGCCTACGTACTTGCTCAGGAGTTTGCCTTTCTTCAAGATTCATGTCAATTGTTTTACGGCCTAGGATGACTCACCTTGTGCCAGTGTTATCTCGAAATGCAGGTTGTGGGTGAGGGGCCTGGTGCCACTGAGTTTTGAGTCATTTCCTTTCTCCAATTAGCAGCCTGCTGATGGGTGTATAGCTTCTTGCTGAAAACTAGCAGGAGGGCACTTTCTGCCCCTTCTGATGTCTATGTCAGAGCTTTTTCCATCTCTTTTATATTTTAATAAAACTTTATTACACAAAAGCTCTGAGTGATCAAGCCTCGTCACTGGTCCCAGATTGAATTTCTCTCCTCTGGAGGCCAGAATCCCAGCATCTTTCATGGCTCAACAGCAACCTTTCACAACTCTCTGTGGTACTCACAGCCCAGGGAAATGCACTCTGGCATCAGAGACCATGGCCCCTCACACGCCTCCACACATCACAGGGGCTCCATGGGCCATAGTGTAAGAAGCTATTAAATGATAAAAAAAAAAAAAAAAAAAACCACCACCACCCAGGATAGAAAGCTGTATGTACATCATATGGTCGCAGCGCTGGGAAACCTGTTCTGTGTTAACCGTGGTCAGGTGAGCAGAGATTTCAGGTAATCTATGTTCCATTTGCTTTCTTTTGGTAATGGGTCTTAGTACTCTTATAATGAAAAATGTGATTAGAGAACTTTGTTGAGTTGCTAAGCCTCCGGGGCGGTAATGAAATCTGAGACAGAAGATCACAATACTAGCTTTTCAACTCCATGTTTTCTGTCTTGGTATCCTTACTTGGACTCATTTTAAGAAAAGCAGGATTATAGAAATGTGAGTCAGAAGTTATAACACACTGTACTGTTTGTTGTAAACTGACCAGAGGCCAAGAACCAGAACTGAAATGAACTAAGGCCACAAGCTTGAGCACAGAAGCAAGGAAGATGAGAACAGGCAAACCAGGAAACGTCCCAGTGTGGGGACAGGTGCTCTGCTGGAGGGGGACACGGGGCCCAAGCAGGCGGACACAGCCTCTTCTCTCAGCAACGATCTCAGCTGGATCTGTTACTTCTCAGAGTCCCCACGGGGCCTGGGGACACACACAGAGCCTACTCTCACTTACACGGCCCCCGGCCTGGGTAACGTTACCCTGAGGGATGGTAAATCACTGGGCTGTCCCAGAAACCCTCCATGGACAAATAAGCTTATTTTGCCGGGCCACCCGAAACAAAGCTGCTGGACCTTGTATACCACTTTTGCCTGTCTGTAATCCCACCGCTCCACAACTCCCCAAGTCTACATCACATACCTAATCTAATGGAACAAAAGAATTCAGATCCGTCTGATCATAAAATGCCATAATTTATTATAATCTCTCTGCAGTGGTTAGTTAAAATGTATACAACTCCTGTATCTGATTCATCAAGAACTAGGTCTTATCAAAGCCTCTTCTCTCAGCAACGATCTCAGCTGGATCTGTTACTTCTCAGAGTCCCCACGGGGCCTGGGGACACACACAGAGCCTACTCTCACTTACACGGCCCCCGGCCTGGGTAACGTTACCCTGAGGGATGGTAAATCACTGGGCTGTCCCAGAAACCCTCCATGGACAAATAAGCTTATTTTGCCGGGCCACCCGAAACAAAGCTGCTGGACCTTGTATACCACTTTTGCCTGTCTGTAATCCCACCGCTCCACAACTCCCCAAGTCTACATCACATACCTAATCTAATGGAACAAAAGAATTCAGATCCGTCTGACCATAAAATGCCATAATTTATTATAATCTCTCTGCAGTGGTTAGTTAAAATGTATACAACTCCTGTATCTGATTCATCAAGAACTAGGTCTTATCAGAAGGCCTCGCTACACTCGACTCCACACTGGTGAACCAGAGAACACCAAGCTGACCGGGGCTCAGCACAATGGAACCACGCAGAGGGAAGGCACCTCCGACTCTCTTAATTGCACAGATCTGTCCACTGAGCCATACTCTGTCGTTAGAGAGAAATCCGCCCACCGGACGTCTCTAAACACATGGAAGCTGAACCATCAGAGGAGTGCTGCTAATTCACTGCTCGCTAGGATTCTACACACCGGGTCTCGTGACTGCTGAGACGATTGCAGGCAAGAGTGCAGACACAGAAAGGGTAATCTTTAAACTGGGCCTCAGTGGCGGGGGGACTCCCGTCCTGAAGAGGGCTGGGGCATCCTGAACTTGGAGAGGTCCAGGTTTAGGTCTAAGAAGGTGTAGGTGCTATAGTCATGATGCTGGAGGTTCTTGTAGGTGGTGTTGTCAAACGGCTCAGTGGGAGCGGCTGATGCAGGTTCTGTGGGGAAAACACAAAACGGTGTAAGCAGGAGCTTCTGAATGGGTCAGTGTGCTCTCTCTCACACACACACACCAAGCATTTCTTCATAAACCCCACATGTAATAAATACACTATCTACTTAGAAAAGCCTAGAAAGCAACAGTATCTTCAAAAGCAAAAGAAAGAAACTCGATGAAACTTTACACTAATCATGTAAGAGGCGGAATAGCTTTTATAATGCCTTTCCACCTTACTTTGTGTATACCTCTTACTTTGTGTAGACCCTGGACTTCTCAGAATTTTGAAAATGCCAAGAACAGTTATGGAGAGATGTGCAGGTCATTTAAAGATGCAGAAAAAAAGCAGATCCATTAAAATCTAACAGCAATAAAACATTTACAGAAGAAAAATTTTAAAGTGGCAACTAAGTGAGACTTCTAAGTCTCCAAATACAAGAAAATCATAAAGTCCAATGTTTTTAATGATAACACAGTTACGGGGAACTGGAAATGAGATGTGGAGCTTTTGTTGTTTAACTTTTTCAAAAAGAAGTTGTTGGTAAACTTTAGATTCAGACTAAAAAAACTTAGCCTTCTCTCTCTGTGGAAGAAAGAAGAATTAGAACCCACACACCTACACAATTGGTGATCTTAATACCATGTGTGTGGATGAAGCAAAAGACACCCCACTTCCCTGTGATGTGCCCTGAGACACAAGGATGGCATGAGGGAGCGGGTGTGGGTGATGGCTGATGCCGGATGGGGTCTCACGGGCCTGCAACTACTGCTGTCCAGACTCCGTTCACTTCTACTCATGCTGCAAAAGAGTAACTGCAGTTTCCCACTATTTGAATTCACACCAAAATTCTCATTTTCATACAAAATGTTTTCATTTTCTTTAGTTTAGTTTAGTTTAGTTTAGTCGCTCAGTCGTGTCCGACTCTTTGCGACCCCATGGACTGAAGCCCACCAGGCTCCTCAGTCCATGGAATTTTCCAGGCAAGAGTACTGGAGTGGGTTGCCATTTCCTTCTCCAGAGGATCTTCCCAACCCAGGGATCGAACCCAGGTCTCCTGGACTGCAGGCAGACGCTTTAACCTCTGAGCCACCAGGGAGATCTAGTCATGTTAAAACAAACAATGTCTTATTTAGAGAACTGATCTCTTTCCCATCAACAAGCAAGGTATCTTCTCGTGGGGACAGCTCAGGCAGGTGCGTCCTCATAGTCCGTGTGTGTGTGGGGGCTGCTGACAGATAGGGAATCGAACCCCCCACACCTCCCCGGCAGGACAGGAGCCCGGTGGCTGGGTTGGGCAAGCTACAGCTCACCCCCCTGCAGATGTTGCCCTGAAAGTCAGCTGCACTCCGGGCAGCGTCTTCAGCCTCCAAAGGGCAAAGGGAATGTTGGAAAAATAACACAATCATCAAAAATTAGTCAAATTGTTTTCAAAAAGATCTGCAATCTGAAAACTCCCAATTCTGTGTGAAGGTCTGGCAAGTCTAGAGCAGAGTGACTACAACAGCAGCAGGAAAGCAGTTTTTGGGGTCGGGAGGAGGCTGGCAGGTGCTGGTTGCAGCTTTGTATGTTCATGAAAGGAGAAAAGGGGAGGGAAGAAAACACACAATGCTGAACATAGTGAGCGACACGATACTTACAGGTAGCGTACACTAGCCTAGGAGAGGCTTTAAACAGAAAGGAGCGCAGACTGGAAGAAGCGGGGTTTGTTACTGATGGGTGCATTTCAAGAGCCACGGATCCTGAAAGTGGAGACCTGCTTTCCCATTTTGCTGTGGTCCTCCTAAAGCACACTGTATTTTATGAAGTTTGATGCACGGGAAAGTGGTAAAATAAGACGAATAAACAGTTTCCCTTTAAAAATTTAGGGGAGCAAAAAAGCCCTCATAAAAACTCGGTACAGAAAAACAAAGCAGCCTGCTGTGCTCTTCAGGTGGATCAGAGGACACGTCCAGGGTAAACTAGACTCGGGCAGTTCAGGGCTGCCTTAAGGTCCAGCTTCAACCCCTAAAGTGAGCTTTTCCCTTAGGCATAAAGATGCTAAACACAAAGGCCTGTCCAGCGCACCTGAAGGCCATTTCTCCAAGTGTAAGCACCGCTCCTCACCTGGGGAGTTTAACAGAACCCTCCACCACCCCTCATTCAACAGGTGCCCTGCAGGTTCAACACCCTCCAAAGCTAAGAATGAAGATGTTCAACTGCCTGTTCTACTGGTTGGGAAACACTCAGAAGCACCAAGGGCAAACTTTTTCATTGTGAAATAAATCTGAAATGTTTCAGGAATTTCTAACCATAACTAACATATACCCCCCAGCTTATCTGAGACAGTGCTACAGGCCACAGGCCTACCAGGGAACCTGATCGAGTGTGACACTTCTTTCCATCGCACCGTTCTTCAGAGTCTGACCTCCCCACCCAAAGGACAGAAAGAGCTCTGAACCCCAAGGCAAGGTGTACCCTGTGTGTGGTCCTGGCCTTCCACTTGAGCGGCCGAGTCCTCCATGGTCCCGCCCTTCTCCTCAAGCTTCAGGACTGCAGGCTTTTCGTCCAGAACATCTTTATTCTGAACAGGGGCTGGCTTCAAATTTTGCATGGGTAGCTCATCTTCCAAAATCTCTTCCTCAGCCTTTAAGATTCCTTCTGCTGCCTGCTTTTCCAATTTTTCTGTTTTGAACAGGGGAAGAGCCAGCTCCCCGTCCGCTTCTGGTACTTGTTTCTCCAAAAGGCTCCCTCTGGCCTCAGGAGGAGGGGCTGGCGGCTGCCCCCCAGCTCTGGTTCCTGTTGATGGGGTGGGCGCCGGGCCGCCAGCAGGATGTCTGGACAACCCCCACGTTGGACGGTCAGACAGGACTTTTTTAACTTCAAGAGGCTTTTGGCTTTCTTTGTCTATTTTGTTTGATCTAGATACTTCTGCGATTGTTTCTCCTTTACATTTTGCTTCATAGACTCCTCTGCGGCATGTGACTTGGGCGCTGCGATTTTGGGTTTGGGGCCCTTTCTGTCCTCCAGGTGCTGACTGGAGGCCTTTTTTTTCTCTGCCTGGCGGGGCCTCCCTGCAGGGGTGAGGTCCAGGTGTGGCTGCTGCGACACTGTCTTTTCTTTGGCCGATATCTCAGTTTTGGGGGCCCTATCTGCAGAGGAACATGAGGCCTCTGCTATGGGAGACCCTCCCCTGCGTTTGCTCTTCACCTGAGGACCTGCTCCTGAGCGGTCGCCCTCCTCGTCAGACTCTGAATCGGAGGAGCTGGATGAAGATGAAGATGAAGAAGAATCATCCGTCCCTCTCCTGCCCCACTGGGCTGCTTCTGAATCTGAGCCCTGTTTTCTGAATGGAGACACGACTTTCTGAGGAAACTCTACCAAAGTCTTTCTTGACAAAAGCTTCGGAAGCCCTTGGTCTGTGTGCGGCACACTGGCATCAGGGTCAGGGCTCACTAGCGTCCTGCTTTGGCTCACAACTGATGGGGAGGAAGCGGGTGCAGATAAGGTTTTGGACACTGCATCTGCTGTTGGGGGGGCGAGATGCTGGCCCCTCTCCTTTGGTTCCACTACATCTAGGAAACGGCATAAAGAGGAATATTATTTTTAATGTTGAATAAAACAGTGTGAATTCACCAAGGTCATAGACATTTCATTACATATCACCTTGTTACTGACAGTATCTTCAACATCATCATCTTATGAACTGGTCCATGGAAATCTATTTTCAAGGGAAAGCCAAGCCACACAGGAGAACAATCAAAAAAAAAAAAAAATTGCAGATGTCTTTCTTGATAGCTGAAGATTTTTTAAGATGGGATTTTTTTTAACAATAGAAGAAGTAACAATCTTATCTCCATTTTTCACAATGAGAGCTTCCTGATGATAATTATTTTTTAAACTACTATTTCATCTCAATTTAAGGTAAATTATAAAGATATTTTCAGATGTGAAGTTTTAGAAATGCCTGATTTCTCAAATCCCTAAAGAAATTGATGCCTCTCAAATATTTTAAAAATGAGCTATATTGCATGAACTTGAACTTTTAAACAAAAGAACAAAGCAAAAGTAGAGAAGAGAGTCTGGTTTGGGTCTGGGGAAGCACATGCATGAGTTTAAGAGTCGGGGATGGGAGGGAGGGGATACAGGGAGTCAAATGAAGGTGCCCTGAGAGGAACAAGAGTCCTGCAAAATCATGTCCTTCAGGGGTTTCTTCTGCCAAGGAAAACTGTTTCAAGACCAAAAAGGCCTAAAATAACGTAGTATCACATGTGTCATTAGAGACAGTGAGTCTTAAACCGTTACAGTAAGTGGTACTGTAAGTCTTAAATGTTGTAGTCAACTAGGAAAGAAAACGAAATCCCACAGAACATTCATTACTTCCATTTTCACTCAGTTGTCTCTGGTGATACATTTTTTTTAACCATACAGATAAGAAAAATATAGAACAAGTTTTTATAAATTAAAATTACTTTTCAAGTCTAGAGCAAAATTAAAAAAAATATATCGCCAATGAGCAAATTCTAAATGCATTTATTTTTCAAGTCTAGGAGACTATTTTATACTAAAAAGTATACCACTTCTTTAAAGTGGAAAAAAAATGTACTTCTAACTTTACCATTTTACTGGTGTCCAAAAAAAATCTCTTAAATTGTTTTCTGAGATCAGGGACTATATGTATACACACACATACACAGACTATATATAAATATACACACACACATACACACACATATACATACATACGTATATACATATACATATATATACATCAGATGACAGAAAATGATCAAAGAAAACAGAAATAATCAGAAATGGGCCAGAGAGAGGTCAATGGGCAGTGTAAGAGGATATGACTGAATAGCCAGAGCCATGGGTGAGTTTAAGCCCCGTCCATGCCCTGTCTGAATCTGCAGCCGTGCACCATCCCAGAACCTGCATTCTGACTGCAGGAACAGAACAAGCACAGAGCCAAGGACCACACTAAGCATAAAATCAAGGTAAATGCATGCACATGCGCTCGAACCTTCTCATTCTGTCTTTCTAAACCATACCTGAAACAACCCAAAGGCTGTGACAAGGAACGTGTGACACACACTGGCCTCCAAACCCTGCTAGCCTGCTCACCTCTATCACGGGTCCACTTTTATGCTGAGCACGCATTTTCCAAGTGTGAAAAATTAACTTCTAATAAGCTTATTTTAGATAGGCTACTATCTAATTATAACACCTCACTCCTCCAAAATTTATTATGAACATTTTTTAAAATGTAAGTTATTAAAACATTAGACATCACCTATTGAAAGCAAAAAGAAAATCTCAAATGAAATAGTTTGTTTGAAAAAGGAAACTTTGGTCTACCATATTAAATAAGAATGCTTTAAAATATCTTCTATCCAGGCTTAGTTACTGGCAGAACCCCATAGACTGGCTAATAGCCTAAACCACAGTAACACAGTTGCCTTTTATCTGACCCTCTAGAGCGCAGGCGCAGCATCCTCTGTGACTGGGAGGGAAGCCTGCTGTAATGACTACAGCTGCCACCAGTGACCCCTGTCCAGTGCCGGCGGGGACACGTCTGCACTCGGCAGTGTGGGATCCTGCCGCCTTGAGACAGAGCCACGTGTACAGAATGGTGGGCTCGCTCTGAACATAAGCATGACTTTATCTGCGCGTCTTCATGAACCTCTTGCGTTTCTAGAGGCGGGACACCTGCATACTCTGCTAGCGTTCTAGTGTCAGTGTTACTTTCCTTGAAAGACAAATACACAAGCCACAAAGCACCTAAATAAGACCAGTCACAGAGCCACCCCTCCCAGCATGAGAGGTGGACTTTCGGGGACGGGTTCTAATCCTTAGAGACTGAGAGACTGTCACAGCCCCAGTAAATAAAGGTCTCCAGACGCAAGTCACAGCGCAGAGACGGCACTCTCCTGCGGCTCTGTGTCTCCTCTCCACTTGAGTCTCCTGAGTATCTCTTCTCATTGAACAACAGGGAGGGCTCGACCTTCAGCTTTTTAGCAGCGCCCTAAGTGAAGACGAAGGTGACTTAGGTGTTCAAAACAGGTAAGATGAGCAGCTCCACATCTTGTCAGTGGGTCACAAAACTAATTTCAGAAACAAAGGTACATTTCAACAGGATGCGAAACAGATTTTTGTTATATGGTAACGAAAGCTTCTTTTCACATGATTTTTACTATTAAAGAAAATAGTAAAGGGCTTTTTTGGGTTTGTTTGTTTTAATGAATACACAAGAATTGATTTTTTTCCACAGGCAAGACAACACACTGCTTATAAATACAGACTGGGGATCTTATTGCTGGGGCTCAAATCAGGCTCCACTACTGACATGGTGTGACCCTCGGTGGCTCAGGAGTCTCTCCCCCCTCCACTTTCTCATCTATAACACAGGGAAGTTGGTAGTACCTATTCACAGGGCTGAAGACCAGGAGGAACACAAGGAGCACTTAAACAACACCAGCAATGCTGGTCAGAATTAAGCATACCAAATCCCTACTTCCAGATTCCTCCCTTTTCAGACTGAAACGGGGATTTGAAGGAGGGAATTAACTTTGGCTTCTCAACAGATTTTTTAAAAAGTGACACAGGAGTTATTCAGTTGATAGTCTATTACTGTTGGTGCCAAATTCAGCCTAGGGATGGAATTTACCAGAACATTGAAGCTGGCGAGCCCGGTGGTTATGCAGGGGAGCATCCACGGGCAGACTCCAGGTCCTGACGTCTGTGTCCACCATGCTGGCCGCCCTCCCAGGAAGGAAGCCTGTGCTCCGAAGGGCTGGTGTCCCAGGTGGGAGAGGGCAGAGTGTGTTTACCCTGGATACAGACCCTGGACTAGACATGACCCCAAGGCTGAGCGCTCAGGACCCCGTGAGCATTGCAGCAAGCCCCACATGAGTTTCCAAAGCTGGCCCCAGTATACAGGCTTTGACTTGGCCATGTGCCACTGGCGGGCCAAGGCACTTCTGTATCTCAACTCACTGATCCCTGATACCTCAGAGAAATACTGAGGACTGCACATGCTGACTTGGAAGCAGCATTTCTTTTCCTTCATGGAGGGATTGGAATTACTTTTTAATTTCTGAAAGACAAGTGTAAAGTGCATTAAAGACAGCACAGCTCTAAGAGCTGTCTTCCCACCTGACCCCACACACACATCACACAGGTCATCAGTCTCACACTGACCTAGCAAGACTGGCCCACTGACCCCACTCAGCAAGAAGGGATTTCAGAGGCCTGCAGGGCTGGCTGTGGCCAGAGGCAGAAGCTACGTGAGCCCAAGGCCAAGTCCCAGCTTGGTATGCCTTTCTCATAACTGCACCCAAAACCATCACAGGATGAAGCATTCCATTTCTATTCACATATAGAAGCACATTTCTAAAGAAAGGGGATCTTTGGGGAAAAAATGAGACTTCATGTTGAAAATTGCTGCTAGTCACTAAGTCATGTCCAACTCTTTTGTGGCCCCATGGATTGTGGCCCGCCAAGCTCCTCTGTTCATGGGATTTCCCAGCCAAGAATACTGGAGTGGGCTGCCATTTTTGTCTCCAGGGGATCTTCCTGACCTAGGGATTGACTCCACAGTCAAACACGCATCTCCTGCATTGCAGGCAGATTCTTTACCACTGAGCCACCAGGGAAGCCCTACGTTTAAGATAGCTATTTTAAAATCTGCAGATGAAAATTGAAAAAGAACATGGGCTTTAAAAACATGGCAGGTGCAGGACAGAAAACAACAATCTTCCTGTTGAATTCGGGCCTCCAGTGGACGAGTGCACAGACACACAGAGAGGGTATGCGTCCTTAGCCAAGATGGATGGTGTGTGAAAGGCAGCAGAAAGCTCTCTCAATAACACGCCAATATTTTGTAACCTACCTGTGTTTTTGTGTGCAGATGAAGAGGGGACAAAAGCACTACACACTTTCAAACACTCAAACTGAGGAAATAATATTTTGATGAAAATAAGACAAACTCAAACTATCATTCTGAACCCCATATAGTCAAAGATTTACAAAGAGATGTACATTTTATATGTATATTAAGAGTTAACTGAGGTTTCATAAGTTAAGACTAAAAGCAAGGGCCTCTTAAATAGTCCCTTAGGCAGTAAGGATCAAACCAGTCAATCCTGAGGGAAATCAACCCTGACTATTCATTGGAAGGACTGATGCTGAAGTTGAAGCTCCAGTATTTTGGCCACCTGATGTGAAGAGCCAACTCACTGGAAGAGACCCTGATGCTAGGAAAGACTGAGGGCAGGAGGAGAAGGGGGTGGCAGAGGAAGAGATGGTTGGATGGCATTACCGATTTAATGGACAGGAGGTTGAGCAAACTCCAGGAGACAGTGGAGGATAGGGAAGCCTGGTATGCTGTAGTCCATGGGGTCACAGAGAGTCGGGCTCGACTGAGTAACTGAACAACAACAATGCTGCGCTTCCTATTCCCCGCCATGAGCATGGACTACATTGGATTCAGAGGAAACAGTCAAAACTGGCAGCAAAGTCAGAATGACTATGGAAAGAGCTAGAAGCAGATAACCATACTTCGTTAAGGGGGTCTTGATGGAATTGGAGCCTACTCCTAACTCCCTCTCCATAGTCATAAAAAGACACCCGCAGTCCCTGGCTATGACCAAGCAAAGCCTAGGAGACCACTGACGAGTTCCAGAGACATTGAAAAAAGTCAGTCAGGGAGGAAAAACAGGGTGGCGGTCACAGCCACCTCACAGGAGCACGTGAGCACGGCCATCAGATACCACAGAGCCTGCACACTCTGCATCCCACTGCTACCCACGGAATCTGACGTTCAGAAAATACAGAGAACCTGTTCAGGGCTACACACTGAGTCAAAGACTACGATGTTACTGCCGTGTTTGGGCTAAAACTAGTCACCGATCTGATTGTAATCTGGACACGCTTTAAAAATGAAGCATCAAGTTATGTAGCTAGAAAATTCTTTCTAATGCCTAGGAAGCTGACTTATTCACTCTGCCTTCTCTCCCACTTATGAAGACCATGAAAACCTTACTCTTTGGTGGGCTCGCTTCTTGGGGTTCGGTGGTAATCCCTTTTCATTCTTTCCTGATTCTGCAGAGAGAGAAACTGCAGGAGCAAGTCCTCGAAACACGCCTGCTTCCAGAAGCACAGTCTGACAAAACAATGGCACAACAACAGAAATTTTAGAGTAATACCATTTATAACCTCTATTATGGCATGAATACTATGTATTATTACAACATATAAATCCTGTGAATTCATATGGCATATTTCTAACAGTTGTTATAATTTTCGGCATCTAAATATATTATGGAAAGTTTGGAAAATACAAAAAAACTGCGAGCAAAAAACACCTAAGTTCAAGGACAGTCACTACTAACATTTGAGTATTTCTTCCAAAGTGACTTTCTCCTAAGCATACTTTCTTGTAGTCTCCAATTACCTATGAATCTACAAAATACTTGATTCTTTTCATAAAATGTTTTCCTGTGCTTAGAATATAAAGCAGAAGCACAATCTAGCCATTAAAAATGCTACTGAGGATGCAAAATAGTTGCTGCAAAACTGTCTACCATATATTTTAAGTGAACACGTCACAGAGTGTTCATTCCCTCAGTATATACTCACTAAGCCTAGTATGTGCTGGACACAGAACACAGGCACCTAGAGTACCCACATGAAGGTGAAGCCTTTGCTTTTTCTGGTTATGACTTCAGTTCAGTTCAGTTGCTCAGTCGGGTCTGACTCTTTGCGACCCCATGAACCGCAGCACACCAGGCCTCCCTGTCCATCACCAACTCCCAGCGTCAGTTGGGAGTCAGTGATGCCATCCAACCATCTCATCCTCTGTTGGCCCCTTCTCCTCCTGCCCTCAATCCCTCCCAGCATCAGGGTCTTTTCAAATGAGTCAGCTCTTCGCATCAGGTGGTCAAAGTATGGGAGTTGCAGCTTCAGCATCAGTCCTTCCAATGAACACCCAGGACTGATGTCCTTTAGGATGGACTGATGTCCTTTAGGATGGACTGGTTGGATCTCCTTGAGTCCAAGGGACTTTCAAGAGTCTTCTCAACACCACAGTTCAAAAGCATCAATTCTTCGGCGCTCAGTTTTCTTCACAGTCCAACTCTCGCATCCATACATGATCACTGGGAAAACCATAGCCTTGACTAGATGGACTTCTGTTGACAAATAATGTCTCTGCTTTTTAACACGCTGTCTAGGTTGGTCATAACTTTCCTTCCAAGGAGTAAGCGTTTTAATTTCATGGCTGCAATCACCATCTGCAGTGATTTTGGAGTCCCCCAAAATAAAGTCTGACACTGTGTATATGTATACACGAAAGCTTGAAAAATGAACTGGGCCAAGATATGAAAAGGAAAATAGTGGCCTCTCTCACAACAGATGCCCCCTCCATTATCTGTATTTTGCG
This sequence comes from Aepyceros melampus, assembly GCA_006408695.1. Classification (NCBI taxonomy): domain Eukaryota; kingdom Metazoa; phylum Chordata; class Mammalia; order Artiodactyla; family Bovidae; genus Aepyceros; species Aepyceros melampus. Next base: position 321,490 of record SJXQ01004514.1, on the reverse strand, counting down.
ACGATTAGAATAGTTATTGCTTTTGTCATTAGTCATTTTTAATTTTAAATACAGTGAAGTGGACTTAGCTTCGTCCAGATGGAGAAAGTTCTTTCTCCTTTTCATTTCACAGATGAGGTAACCTAAGCTGGCTTCTTAGTGGCTGCCTAGTTACCAGCTCAACTGAAAGTCCCCTCATTTCCTCTAGGGTTAAATAACAGTTAGAGATACTGTCCTCAAGGGTCCTGGCGGGGCTCCGCGCGGGACACCTGCGGCCCCTACACCTGTCCGTGGCCTGGCCGCACACCGGAGGCTCCTGGGGTTCGGGGTGCAGAGGGGACGGTGGCCGGGGTCGCCGGGACCCTCGTCGCTCTCCGGCCTGGCTCCTGATCCCCCCTGGCCAGGTTCCCGAACCCCCACCCCAGGCCCAGCCCGGGACCCCGGAAGCGGAGTCAGCGGCATCCCCGGACGGTTGGAGGTGACCGTCAGGGCCGCAGCCCTTGCCGCGCCCTCCACTGTCTCCCAGCGCTCTGCGAGCTCCAGGCCGCTGGTCTGGCCCCTCTTTACCTTCAGCGTCCCGGGTCGTCCTTGCCGCAGGAGAAGCGAGGCCGCCATGACTGTGACTCAGGCGCAGACAGGACGACCCTCCCGGCGGGCAGAGGTCGCACCAGACTGACGCGAGCGGTACCAGCACTGCCGCCTGAGGGCCCGCCCCTTCGTATGAAGGCGCCAATCACAGGCAGGGAAGGGGCGGGAGCGGCTACGGCTGCTGCGCGCGCATCACCGCAGCCTCCGGATTCCCGGCGGAGCGGCTCAACGCCGCGCTCCCGGGAGGAGCCGCCAATCGCTGACGGAGGGTTTCCGCTGACCGCGACCGCGCGGCGGGATGGGTGCTGGGACGCTAAAGTGGTCATTGTGGGTGTCATTTCCTGTCCTAGACCGGCGTGGTCACCCTGCAGGGCAGCATCAGGTTGGACCGTGGACGCACTTTGACCTGTGAGCACCGTAGTTCCGGAGCCAAGGGGACGAGAAATGCAAGCATTAGTTTACGTGTTTATAGCCTGCGGGGCGGAGAAGGCAGTGGCAACCCACTCCAGTACTCTTGCCTGGAAAATCCCATGGACGGAGGGTAGGCTGCAGTCCATGGGGTCGCTAAGAGTCGGACACGACTGAGCGACTTCACTTTCACTTTTCACTTTCATGCATTGGAGAGGGAGATGGCAACCCACTCCAGTGTTCTTGCCTGGAGAATCCCAGGGACGGGGGAGCCTGGTGGGCTGTCGTCTGTGGAATCGCGCAGAGTCGGGCACGACTGGGGCGACTTAGCAGCAGCAGCCTGCGGGGCAAAGACTCTCCGCTTCCAATCCTCCTCTCTTAGGCATAAGCTTGGGTGAAAAGTGAAGGTGAAGTCGCTCAGTCGTGTCCGACTCTTTGTGACTCTGTGGACTGTAGCCCACCAGGCTCCTCCGTCCGTGGGATTCTCCAGGCAAGAATACTGGAGTGGGTTGCCGTTTCCTTCTCCAGGGGATCTTCCCGACCCAGGGATCTAACCCAGGTCTCCCGCATTGCAGGCAGACACTTTAACCTCTGAGCCACCAGGGAAGCTCTAAACTTGGGTAGGCAATGGCACCCCACTCCAGTACTCTTGCCTGGCAAATCCCATGGACAGAAGAGCCTGGTGGGCTGCTGTCCATGGGGTCGCCAGAGTTGGACACGACTGAGCGATTTCACTTTCACGTTTCACTTTCATGTGTTGGAGAAGGAAATGGCAACCCACTCCAGTGTTCTTGCCTGGAGAATCCCGGGGGTGGCAGAGCCTGGTGGGCTGCCGTCTCTGGGGTCGCACAGAGTTGGACACGACTGAAGCGACTTAGCAACAGCAGCAGTTACTCATTGACTTCCTTCTCACCCTGTCGATCATGCCTTCATGCGTCCCTGCGGCATGCCTGGTCACTGGAAGTATCCTGTTCAAGAGGAGCGGACCCCTACCTCAGCTCCACCAGGAGAAGAGGCCCTCTACTTGGCTAAGGCTGAGGACTCATTCGAGTGGCAAGATAAATGGGTAAAACAGGTCTAACAGGAAATCCTGCCCCATTTGGTTAAAAAAAAAAAAGCAACCACATAGGATTAACAGAAACTGGTGACTAACAAGATTCTTGAGCTTGTCAGAGTAGCAGCTAAAGGAGAGACTTCCTTGGCTGTCCAGTGGTTAGGACTGTGCCCTTCCAATGCAGAGGGTGCAGGTTCCATCCTTGGTCAGAGAACTTAGATCCCACATGTTGTGGGCATGCCCACACCCCCCAAAAAAAGCTAGCTCGAGGAACAGCTTGCTGAAAGTTCCGCTTTTAACCTGCCTTCATTGACCAAGCTCACCTTAATTACTTTTGACTCCTTTTTGTTGTTTTTTGGTCACTAAGTTGTGTCTGACTCTGTGACCCCGTGGGTTGCAGCACTCCAGGCTTCACTGTCCTTCACTATCTCTGGAAGTTTACTCAAATGCATGTCCATTGTTGGTGATACTATCTAACCATCTCATCCTCTGCCACCCGCTTCTCCTTTTGCCCTCAATCTAGTGGCTCAGATGGTAAAAATTCTGCCTGCAGTGCAGGAGACCTGGGTTCGATTCCTGGGTCCAAAAGATTCCCTGGAGAAGTGAATGGCAACCCACTCAGGTATTCTTGCCTGGAAAATTCCACAGACAGAGGAACTTGGTGGGCTACAGTCCTGGGATCGCCAAGAATTGGACATGACTGAGTGACAAACACTTTCCCAGCATCAGGGTCTTTTCCAGTGAGTCTGCTCTTGGCATCAGGTGGCCAAAGTATTGATGCTTCAACTTCAGCATCAGTCCTTCCAACGTTTATTTTCTTTATGATCGACAGGTTTGATCTCCTTGCTGTCCAAGGGACTCTCAAGAGTCTTCTCCAGCACCATAGTTCAAAAGCATCAATTCTTTGGCATTCAGCTTTCTTTATAGTCCAACTGTCACATCCATACTTGACTACTAGAAAAACCATAGCTTTGACTAGATGGACTCTTGTTGGGAAAGTGCTGTCTTTGCTCTTTAATATGCTGTCTAGATTTGTTACAGCTTTCCATCCAAGGAGAAAGCGCCTTTTCGTTTCATTTCATTTGACTCTTTAGCCACGCCTATAGAGAACAACGCTGATGTATGGTCACTACAGTAAAACAGATTTTAGTTGTTTTCCACGAAATTGGGGTGAACACCTGTCCAGTTCAAGCCGGCTAAGACTGGTTGGGATCACCAACCCTAAAACTGGGTCTGTGCCAGGTGTCTGATGAATGACCTTTTGACATCAGTAAGCTGGAAACTCCACCCTCGGATCATGCTAAGGGCTTCCATTTTTGACCATACCTCTCATGAAAAAGCATGCATGTCAGAGACAGCAGAGCCTCAACCGTTCCCTGATTCCAATCTCCTTTCCCCATGCCTGAGATCATCTGCTTCCTTATCTCATTAATACCTCAAACCCCTCAACATAGGGCAGGCACATTTAAGATTTGTTCTCTCATCTCCTTACTCGGCTGCCTTGTGAACGAGCTGTTTCTCTGCTGCACACACAGTCTCAGCGTTTGGCCTCCTGTACATCACAGATGACCCTGGTTCAATAACACTCAGACCCTTGTCAAAGGGGACTCGACTCAAGTGGATGCAATGGGACCTGCCACCCGTCCACACAGGGAGGCAAGGACAAGGACTCAAGCCTTAGGGTAATAATAAGGAAGTGTCCTTGTCATTGCAGAGAAAAGGAAGAAAACATGCGGATGGAAGAATCATCCTTTGCTCAAACCTAATTAACTGTTACCCCCAGGGGCAACAGTTCAGGCTTGTCTTTGTGAATTTTGCCTGTTTTGTAGGTGATTAAGAATATCGAAAGTGATAAACCACAGGGTCTGAAATTGGAAAGTCCACATCACCCTCATTCTTGGGATCCGGAGACCTTGGATCTCTCTCACCAGCATTGGGGTAGACATCTGGCTTGGTTTCCAAGTGGCTTAGTGGTAAAGAATCCACCTGCCAATGCAGGAGACTCAGAAGACCTGGGTTCAGTCCCTGGGTTGGGAAGATCCCCTGGAGGAGGAAATGGCAACCTAGTCCAGTATTCTTGTCTGGAGAATTCCATGACAGAGGGCCTGGCTGGCTACAGTCCTTGAGGTCGCAAAAGAGTTGGACAGGACAGCAACAGGCATCTTGTTAGAATCCTAAGACTCAATAACGAAGAAAGCAAAAAAGACCTTCTGCAGTTAACGAGGTGGGGTCATCAGCCAGAGTGGCTTGAGGAGGTGGTACTTTGAGGATAACCATGGGAGGAAGTGACCCAGTGAGTTGGGGGTTGCATCTCGATGGCTTTTCAAAGAAGCGATATGATTATGGGTGTGAAGGTGACTATGGCAACTGTATAAGATCAGTGCTGACTGGAAAATAGAAATGCACAATGTGAGAGTTGGGAGTTAAACTTTATTTGGGGAAAATGAGTGTAGCCTGGGAGACAGCCTCTCAGATAACTGAGGAAGTGCTCCGAAGAGGTGGGGGGAGGTCAGTGTTATATATGATTTTAGTGAAGGGAGTTCAAGCACACATTTCAGCAAAGGCTCGCTGCTAGGGGCAGATGTCACCGTTGATTCTAGCACTTTTCTAAATACAAGGAGATGGAAGAATTGGGCTCATAAATTCTTCTCCTGAAAATATCTACCTACCCGAAGGCCTGTTCTGCCAGTTTTTCCTGGAGCACAGAGTGCCTTGTTTCGATCTGCACCCTGAACTACATTCAGGGGGTCTTGTGGCCCGTGACTTCATCCGTGTAGAGGTAGATGTCAAGTGATGGTTTGTAGTGGGCACCAGTGTCTAAGCCTGGGGGCAGCATGGCCTCGTTGGAAGCTGCTGCAGTCAGGTGAGGAGGCTGCTACATTTGGCCAAGAGGAACAGAAACCGCAGGATCGAGTGCAAGAGGCAAATAGAAAAATCAAGCGGAAGCCAGAGAAAGGACCAGTGGTTTCACAGGGATTTGTGAAGACGGGATTATATCCTATTTAATGGTCAGCTGAAAAACTGTAGACTAGATTTTGCTGACGGTGGGGGCTGTTGCTCAATTGTTAATTCTCTGGCCAGAGTCTTTCTGCAGGCACCAGTCACCTTTGCCTGAAATCCTAGCAAGTGTTGACCCAGCATTTTTAGGCAAAACCTAAAAAATTGTGTTTGTCAATATTCCTTAATCACATACGTTTATTTCTAAACTACTGGAAATCCCACCCACTCATCTTAAAAACCATCAACATGCCCACCCCACCCCCTAATCACTGGGTCACTTCTTCCCATGGTTACCCTCAATGCACCTCCACTTTGGCTGATGACTCCAACTCATCAACTGCAGTTTTGTTTTGTTTTGAAACTTTTTAAGATAAACTAAATAACTGGAACATCACTTGGACCAGTGATGGGTCCTGAACTCAGAAAGATGTTTGGGCCAAAGAGGAAAATAAAAACTCTCAGCTATTATACCTTCCACATGTATGACCTCACTCTGCATTCTGAGTTTAGATATACATGCTTGGTAAGCCCCAAAGGAAATGTAATTTTTTAAATTGAAGTATAGTTGATTTACAATGGTGTTAATTCCCATTATACAGCAAAATGATTCATATATATATATATGTATATATATTCTTTTATATATACACATAAAAGAATATAAAATCAGATTGATTATATTCTTTGCAGCCAAAGATGGAGAAGCTCTATACAGTCAACAAAGACAAGACGGGGAGCTGACTGTGGTTCAGATCATGAACTCCTGATTGCCAAATTCAGACTTAAATTGAAGAAAGTGGGCAACACCACTAGACCATTCAGGTATGACCTAAATCAAATCCCTTATGATTATACAGTGGAAGTGAGAAATAGATTTAAAGGTCTAGATCTGATAGATAGAGTGCCTGATGAATTATGGAATGAGGTTCGTGACATTGTACAGGAGACAGGGATCAAGACCATCCCCATGGAAAAGAAATGCAAAAAGGCAAAATGGCTGTCTGGGGAGGCCTTACAAATAGCTGTGAAAAGAAGAGAAGCAAAAAGCAAAGGAGAAAAGGAAAGATATAAGCATCTGAATGCAGAGTTCCAAAGAATAGCAAGAAGAGATAAGAAAGCCTTCTTCAGCAATCAATGTAAAGAAATAGAGGAAAAGAACAGAATGGGAAAGACTAGAGATCTCTTCAAGAAAATTAGAGATACCAAGAGAACATTTCATGCAAGGATGGGCTCGATAAAGGACAGAAATGGTCTGGACCTAACAGAAGCAGAAGATATTAAGAAGAGGTGGCAAGAATACACGGAAGAACTGTACAAAAAAGATCTTCATGACCCAGATAATCATGATGATGTGTTGACTAATCTAGAGCCAGACATCTTGGAATGTGAAGTCAAGTGGGCCTTAGAAAGCATCACTACGAACAAAGCTAGTGGAGGTGATGGAATTCCCGTTGAGCTGTTTCAAATCCTGAAAGATGATGCTGTGAAAGTGCTGCACTCAATTTGCCAGCAAATCTGGAAAACTCAGCAGTGGCCACAGGACTGGAAAAGGTCAGTTTTCATCCCAATTCCAAAGAAAGGCAATGCCAAAGAATGCTCCAACTACCGCACAATTGCACTCATCTCACATGCTAGTAAAGTAATGCTCAAAATTCTCCAAGCCAGACTTCAGCAATATGTGAACCGTGAACTCCCTGATGTTCAAGCTGGTTTTAGAAAAGGCAGAGGAACCAGAGATCAAATTGCCAACATCCGCTGGATCATGGAAAAAGCAAGAGAGTTCCAGAAAAACATCTATTTCTGCTTTATTGACTATGCCAAAGCCTTTGACTGTGTGGATCACAGTAAACTGTGGAAAATTCTGAAAGAGATGGGAATACCAGACCACCTGACCTGCCTCTTGAGAAATCTGTATGCAGGTCAGGAAGCAACAGTTAGAACTGGACATGGAACAACAGACTGGTTCCAAATAGGAAAAGGAGTACGTCAAGGCTGTATATTGTCACCCTGCTTATTTAACTTATATGCAGAGTACATCATGAGAAATGCTGGACTGGAAGAAACACAAGCTGGAATCAAGATTGCTGGGAGAAATATCAATAATCTCAGATATGCAGATGACACCACCCTTATGGCAGAAAGTGAGGAGGAGCTAAAAAGCCTCTTGTTGAAAGTGAAAGAGGAGAGTGGAAAAGTTGGCTTAAAGCTCAACATTCAGAAAACGAAGATCATGGCATCTGGCCCCATCACTTCATGGGAAATAGATGGGGAAACAGTAGAAACAGTGTCAGACTTTGTTTTTTTGGGCTCCAAAATCACTGCAGATGGTGACTGCAGCCATGAAATTAAAAGGCGCTTACTCCTTGGAAGAAAAGTTATGACCAACCTAGATAGTATATTCAAAAGCAGAGACATTACTTTGCCGACTAAGGTCCGTCTAGTCAAGGCTATGGTTTTTCCTGTGGTCATGTATGGATGTGAGAGTTGGACTGTGAAGAAGGCTGAGCGCCGAAGAATTGATGCTTTTGAACTGTGGTGTTGGAGAAGACTCTTGAGAGTCCCTTGGACTGCAAGGAGATCCAACCAGTCCATTCTGAAGGAGATCAACCCTGGGATTTCTTTGGAAGGAATGATGCTAAAGCTGAAGCTCCAGTACTTTGGGCACCTTATGCGAAGAGTTGACTCATTGGAAAAGACCCTGATGCTGGGAGGGATTGGGGGCAGGAGGAGAAAGGGACGACCGAGGATGAGATGGCTGGATGGCATCACAGACTCAATGGACGTGAGTCTGAGTGAACTCCGGGAGTTGGTGATGGACAGGGAGGCCTGGCGCACTGCGATTCATGGGGTCGCAAAGAGTCGGACACGACTGCGCGACTGAACTGATATATATTCTTTTAAAAATATTCTTTTCCATTATGGCAAAGGAAACATGCATTATCCTATGTAGATAAATACAATTTAATTATGTGTCTTAGATGAAGATTATTTTGAAAAAGCTTTCAGTAGCTGTGTAGTTTTTCTTATTTATTTTGATTGGAGTAGAGTTGATTTACAGTGTTGTGTTAGCTTCAGGTATGCAGCAAAGTGATCCTGCTTTATATGTATGTATATTATAATAATGTAGGTATATTCTTTTTCAGATGCTTTTCCCATGTAGGTTAATACAGAATATTGGGTATAGTTCCGTGTTATACAGTAGGTCCTTGTTGCTTATCTGTTTTATATATAGTAGTGTGTTTATAATAACTGTCATTTTAAACTATTGTTTACAATGATTGCACATAATATGCCTTACTTAGTAAGATAATTTTCTTATTCTATTTATTTTTTGGTTCTGTTGGGTCTTCGTTGCTGCGCGTGGGCTTTCTCTTGGTGTAGAAAGTGGGGGTTACTCTCTAGTTGTGTGGAGGGGCTTCTCTTTGCAGTGGTTTCTCTTGTTGCAGAGCACAGGCTCGAGGCACACAGGCTTCAGGAGCTGTGGCTCATGGGCTCTAGAGTGCAGGCTCAGTAGTAAGGACACATGGGCTTGGTTGCTCTGTAGCATGTGGAATCCTCCTGTACCAGGATCGATCCTGTGTCGTCTGCATTGGCAGGCATAGTCTTATCCACTGTTACCACCAGGGAAGTCCGATAATTTTCCTTTCAAAAAAAGAATTTTTAAAAAGCAAGTTGCTCAGCAAACAGGAAAAGTAAATTGAAAAGCTTTTATATAAGGAGAAAAGAAAATAAGAAAAGTTGAAGTTAAAGTGCGTGCGAGCTCCGAGTCCGACTCTTTGCAACCCCAGGCTTTGCAATGCCAGCCTCTTCTGTCCATGGGATTCTCCAGCAAGAATACTGGAGTGGGTTGCCATTTCTTCCTCCAGGGGATCTTCTGAACCCAGGGATCAAACCTGCCTGTCTCCCACGTCTCCTGAAATGGCAGGCAGATTCTTCACCACTGAGCCACCTGGGAAGCCCTGAAGTCATATTGCATGTAACTAAAACCACATTTTGAGGTGAGGTGAGGTCGCTCAGTCGTGTCCGACTCTTTGCGACCCCATGGACTGTAACCTACTAGGCTTCTCAGTCCATGGGATTCTCCAGGCAAGAATACTGGAGTGGATTGCCATTTCCTTCTCCAGAGGATCTTCCCAACCCAGGGATCGAACCCGGGTCTCCCGCATTGGAGGCAGACGCTTTAACCTCTGAGCCACCAGGGAAGCCAGTTAAACCACATTTTAAAACATATGTAATGACTTCTGTTTCTGGCAGAAAGTGGTCACTAGACATGATGAAAAACCCTGGGTTACAGAACAGGTAGCAATCAATGCTGGGTACAATGTTACCAGCATACGATCAAATAACCAGCTCTGTTCTCATTCCAGTTCTGTTTTCTGTGGTTCATACTTGCTATGCAGGGACGTACTAGAAGCTCATGTTTCTGGGCTCTTCTCCCAAGGAATCCCCAAGTCCTGGGGGGAATGTGCATTCCTCCAAGTGGACTTGAGGTTTGCCTCCCAACTCTTCTGAGTGTTGCTTATCTTGCCCAAGTGAGATCATTTTTTTCACAGCTTAGAGTGTCCTGAACTACAGGAAGTGTGTGTCTCTAGGGGCCAAAAAAAAAAAAAACCCAAAAAACAGAGAAGCCTGAAGCCACAAGAAGGCAAGACTGCCCTGGGAGCATTTGCTAATCTCAGTAAGTCAAAGCCTTGGTTTAACTGACATCAGGGAAAGAGGAGACAAGACTTTGGCCCTGTGAACACTTGGGAGTGACCTGGAGAGAATCAGAGGAACCCTTGCAGAACTGACCCTCAGTGACAGGGTGAACCTGGGCAAAGCCACCCACTAGCAAAAAAAATTCTAGCAAAGAAGGCCGCAGGAAATGTGTGTTTCTCTCAGGTGAGGAAAAATGTCTTAAGGTCTATTCTCTGTTGTGTCTGGGATTAGAAGACGCGCATACCTCCCTTGGTTCAGGACATTCTAAGCTGTTTTCAGTTCAGTTCAGTCGCTCAGTTGTGTCCGACTCTTTGCGACCCCATGAATCGCAGCACGCCAGGCCTCCCTGTCCATTACCAACTCGCGGAGTTCACCCAGACCCACGCCCATGGAGTCAGTGACGCCATCCAGCCATCTCATCCTTGGTCATCCCCTTCTCCTCCTGCCCCCAATCCCTCCCAGCATCAGAGTCTTTTTCCAATGAGTCAATTCTTCGCATGAGGTGGCCAAAGTACTGGAGCTTCAGTTTTAGCATCATTCCTTCCAAAGAAATCCCAGGGCTGATCTCCTTCAGAATGGACTGGTTGGATCTCCTTGTAGTCCAAGGGACTCTCAAGAGTCTTCTCCAACACCACAGTTCAAAAGCATCAATTCTTTGGCACTCAGCCTTCTTCACAATCCAATTCTCACATCCATACATGACCACTGGAAAAACCATAGCCTTGACTAGACGGACCTTAGTCGGCAAAGTAATGTCTCTGGTTTTGAATATACTATCTAGGTTGGTCATAACTTTTCTTCCAAGGAGTAAGCGCCTTTTAATTTCATGGCTGCAGTCACCATCTGCAGTGATTTGGGAGCCCAGAAAAATAAAGTCTGACACTGTTTCCACTGTTTCNTGGCTCTAGGTGAGTGATCACACCATCATGATTATCCAGGTCGTGAAGATCTTTTTTGTACAGTTCTTCTGTGTATTCTTGCCACCTCTTCTTAATATCTTCTGCTTCTGTTAGGTCCAGACCATTTCTGTCCTTTATCAAGCCCATCCTTGCATGAAATGTTCTCTTGGTATCTCTAATTTTCTTGAAGAGATCTCTAGTCTTTCCCATTCTGTTCTTTCCCTCTATTTCTTTGCATTGATCGCTGAAGAAGGCTTTCTTATCTCTTCTTACTATTCTTTGGAACTCTGCATTCAGATGCTTATATCTTTCCTTTTCTCCTTTGCTTTTTGCTTCTCTTCTTTTCACAGCTATTTGTAAGGCTTCCCCAGACAGCCATTTTGCTTTTTTGCATTTCTTTTCCATGGGGATGGTCTTGATCCCTGACTCCTGTACAATGTCATGAACCTCATTCCATAGTTCATCAGGCACTCTATCTATCAGATCTAGACCCTTAAATCTATTTCTCACTTCCACTGTATAATCATAAGGGATTTGATTTGCATTGAAATTAAAATTTCTCTTTAGCAAAGGTACTTTTGTGTTTGTTTTTTAGATTCCACATATAAATGAAATCGTCCAGGCTTTGTCTTCATCTGACATTTCACTTGGCATAATATCCTCAAGGTCCGTCTGTTATTGCATAACCACATTTTCGCCATGTATCTGCTGATGGACTCTAAGGTTATCTCCATGTCTTTGTGTGTTAGTTGCTCAGTCGTGTCCGACTCTTTGCGACCCCATGGACTGTAACCCACCAGGCTCCTCTGTCCATGGGATTTCCCAGGCAAGAATACTTGAGTGGGTTGCCATTTCCTCCTCCAGGGTATCTTCTTGACCGAGGAATTGAACCTGGGTCTCCCACATTGCAGGCAGTTTCATTTCCATCTGAGCCACAAGGGAAGATTATTGTAAATAATGCTGCATTGAGTAGGAGGATGTAGTCATTTCTTCAACATGGTGATTTCATTTCCTTTGGGTTTATTTGCAGAAGTGGGATGGTAGGGTACTGAGACAGTTCTATTTTTATTCTTTGAGGAACTGTGCCAGTTTATTATGTTCCCACCAAAGTGTGCAGGGGTTTCCTTTTGTCCATATCATCAACAGCACTTGTTCTTTCTTTTCTTCTTGATATTAGCCATTTTAACAGGTGTGAGGTGCTGTCTCATTGTGGTTTTGATTTGCGTTTCCCTGGTGATTAGTGACGCTGAGCACGTTTTGGTGTACCTGTTGGCATTTTGAATATCTTCCTTGGAAAAATGTCTTTTCAGGTCTTTTGACTATCTTTTAACTGGATTTTTTTCCCTGATATGGAGTTGTATGAGTTCTTTATATATTTTGGATATTAACTCCTTATCAGATGTATGATTTGCAAATATTCTGTCCCATTCAGTCAGTTACCTTTTCCTTTTGTTGATTATTTCTTTGCTGTGGAGACGAGTTTTAGTTTGATGTGGTTTGACTTGCCTTTTTTTTTTTTAATTGCCTGTGCTTTTGATGCAAGCCAATTAATCCCTTCCCAGACCAATGTCAAGGAGCTTCTTCCTTGGATGGAATGTTCTGTGTATATGTATTAGGTTCATCTGGTCTAAAGTATATTTCAAGACCTATGTCTATTTATTCATTTTCTGTCTGGATCACCTATCCATTGTTGAAATGGGGTATTGAAGTTCTCTATTGTTATTGTATTGCTGCCCACTTCCCCTTCAGATCTGTTAATATTTGCTTAATATACTTAGATGCTCTAATACTGGATGGATCCAAATTATATCTTTATTTCTATCTGTGTCTATAACATGTGTTTGTGTTGTATCTTCTTGATGAACTGACTCCTTTATAATCATGTCATGATCTTCTTTGTATCTTGTAACTTTCCTCTGTGACCTTGTGGGCTGAGATATTCTCTCAGCTATGCTGCCTTATGGCAGGATTGATGCAGGTCATGTCAAACTGCTTCTGTTGCCTTGTCCATGTCTTCAAAACATTTATTCACTCTTTTTATGTGCTGGAACTCATCCACTGGAAACCTGGAGTCCTACAAAAGCTGTTTTTCATGGGTGATTGTTTAAGACCGTGTTTTCCATGGCTCCCGACCATGATCAAGAAGCCACAGGCTACTGCAGATCCCACAGCTGGGACTGAGGTCTGAATGTCTATTACCTGAGACCTGGGTGGACAAGACTTGCCTGGTTCCATGGCATATAGTACTGGATCCCAGTTTTTGCAACAGCACTTTTGTCTCTGAATGGATACTAAATTTTTGTTTTTGAGTTGGGGGACATGGTCAAAGATACTTTATTCAGCCCCATTGCTGACATCCCCACAAACTTTTTAGGGAGTGGAAATGGCAACCCATCTGGTATACTTGCCTGGAGAACCCCATGGACAGAGCCTGGGGGGCTACAGTCCATGAGGTCGCAAAGAGTTGGACACAACTGAGCAACTGAAGAAGATGGAATAGCTCAGTTGGTAAAGAATCTGCCTGCAATGCAGGAGACCCTGGTTCACTTCCTGGGATGGGAAGATCTGTTGGAGAAGGGATAGGCTACCCACTCCAGTATTCTTGGGCTTCCCTTGTGGCTCAGCTGGTAAAGAATCTGCCTGTGATGTGGGAGACCTGGATTTGATCCCTGGGTTGGGAAGATCCCCTGGAGAAGGGGAAGGCTACCCACTCCAGTATTCAGGCCTGGAGAATTCCATGGACTGTACAATAGAACACGACTGAGCAACTTTCACTTTCACTGGAACAAAGCACCACCTGCTGGCCTAAGGGAAGTAGACATGTTAAAGGGGAAAAAGGCCTCTGGACTCCCAGCTTGCCAAAGGCAGGCATAGGTTAAGACAGCTGCTCAAAAGGCATATTTTCCAAAGTGACCAAAAAGATGCTGGAAAAGGAGGGATTTCCAGGAGGGCAGATACGAAAGTCTTGTTGGGTTACAGCTTGGGGAACCCTCGCAGTAAGTGGAACTTGCTGATTCAAGGAACACTTCCTGTTCCTGTCCCTGTATGCCCTGTGGTCATTTTCCTGGTGATTTCAGAATTGCTGTGGACCAGCAATTGCTCTGTGCATCCCATTCCTCCCCCTTGTCAAACAGAAGCATTTATCCTGGTTACCTTCCTCCTTTTGCTGCTATATGTTGGGCATGTGGGACAGACCACTCCTGTTTGTAGTCTGCAGGTCTCTGGACCAAGAGTAGCCACACCTAAGGACCAGCATCCGACCTAGTATAGATCACGATACCCTGGACTTTAAACCTAGTGCTGGGACCCAGATGAGACCTTGGGGGATCTTGGGAGGAGATGGGACTTCTTCAGTTGTAGGGATGTGAACAATTGAGGCCATAGAGTGGACTGTGGCAGATTTGACTGAAAACTGGCCTTGGTTCTCCACTCTTCCCTCTGTCCAGGCTCTTGTGATTTGACTTTGCAGCCCCTCTCATCAGGAAGGGGATTCATCCCTCCCACCCCTTGGATCTTGCTGCCCTTGTGACTTGCTTTGTCCAACAGAATATCAGAAGTAACAGTGTGGCAGCTTCAGTTCTGGGCCTTAGGAGGCTTTGTGGGCCTTTTCTCCATTGTACCTGCCATGTATAAAGCCCCAGCATTCTTCTGGTGGATAAGAGGCCAGGTAGAGTAGAGATGAGCCACCCAGGTCATCCTGGACCACCCAGTTCTTTCTTCCGACCAGGAGGCAGGCCACGACACATGAACCAAGGCGCAAACACCAGAAGACTCTCCCAACAAAGGCCAGCCCAAATGGCGAACCTACAGAAGCATGACCTAAAATGCTTATTGTTTTAGGCTGTCTAATTTTGTGTTTGTTATGTATTATGGTAACAGATAATGGATTTGTTGTGGTTGTTCAGTTGCTAAGTTGTGTCTGACTCTTTGCAACCCCATGAACTACAGCACACCAGGCTCTCCTGTCCTTCACTGTCTCCCAGAGTTTGCTGAAATTCTTGTCTGTTGAGTCAGTGATGCTATCTAACCATCTTATCCTCTGCTGCCCTCTTCTCCTGCCCTCAGTCTTTCTCAGCATCAGGGTCTTTTTCAGTGAGTCAGCTCTTTGCATCAAGTGGCCAAAGGATTGGAGCTTCAGCTTCAGCATCAGTCCTTCCAATGAATATTCAGGACTATTTCCTTTAGGATCTCCTTGAGTACAAGGGACACTCAAGAGTCATCTCCAGCATCACAGTTTAAATACAGTTACTAGTAACACTGCTAACTGCTTTGAGAGAATTACCACAAGAGATGGTAGAAAAGTAAATGACACTCCATTTTTATCCATATGATAAATGATTAACATGCCCTCATTGTTTTATAAATTTCAGAGAAGTAAAACTTGGTTATAATTTAGCCACTTTAAGAAATTATTATTTTTTTTTAAAAGCCAAATTATCCAGAAGTGAAATTTGAGTAGTGAGTTTTGGGTAATATGCTAGAAAAATTAGTAAAATATCCAGGCAACATATTAATGCTGAAAATTATACTTTACTTATATATAACAGCAATAATGATAAAAACCACTTAAAACAGTACCCTTATAGACACATATTAACATCAGATAGCATACAATAAAATAAATATGAGTAGCACCATAAGAAATGAAAGAGAAAAGAGTGTGAAAATAAAAATAAGCTGAAAAACATTTCAATTTAGACTTGATTAAAATGAAAAAGTATGGACCTAACAGAAGTAGAAGATATTAAGAAGAGGTGGCAAGAATACACAGAACTATACAAAAAAGATCTTAATAATCCACATAACCAAGATGATGTGATCCATCACCTAGAGCCAGACATCCTGGAGTGTGAAGTCAAGTGGGCCTTAGGAAGTATCATTATGAACAAAGCTATTGGAGGGGATAGAATTCCAGTGGAGCTGTTTCAAATCCTAAAAGATGATGCTGTGAAAGTGCTGCACTCAACATGCCAGCAAATTTGGAAAACTCAGCAGTGGCCAAACGACTGGGGAAAGTCAGTTTTCACTCCAATCCCAAAGAAAGGCAGTGCTGAAGAATATTCAAACTACTGCACAATTGCATTCATCTCACACACTAGTAAAGACATGCTCAAAATTCTCCAAGTGAGGCTTGAACTTTCAGATGTTCTGGATTTAGAAAAGGCAGAGGAATCAGAGATCAAATTGTCAACATCCCTGGATCATCGAAAAAGCCAGAGAATTCCAGAAAAATATCTACCTCTGCTTCATTGACTATGCCAAAGCTTTTGACTGTGTGGATCACAACAAACTGTGGAAAATGCCTCAAGAGATGGAAATAACTGACCACCTTACCTGCCTCCTGAGAAACCTGTATGTAGGTCAAGAAGCAACAGTTAGAAATGGACATGGAACAACAGACTGTTTCCAAATTGGGAAAGGAGTACGTCAAGGCTGTATATTGTCACCTTGCTTATTTAACTTATATATAGAGGACATCATGCAAAATGCCAAAGTGGATGAAGCACAAGCTGGAATCAAGATTGCCAGGAGAAATATCAATAACCTCAGATATGCATATGACACCGCCCTTATGGCAGAAAGCGAGGAGGAACGAGGAACTACGAAGGAACAACGAGGAACAACGAAGAGCGTCTTGATGAAAGTGAAAGAGGAGAGTGAGAAAACTGACTTAAAACTACATTCAAGAAACTAAGATCATGTTATCTGGTCCCATCACTTCATAGCAAATAGGTGAGGAAACAGTGAGACTTTATTTTCTTGGGCTCCAAAATCACTGCAGCCATGAAATTAATAGACACTTGCTCTTTGGAAGAAAATCTATGACAAACCTAGATAGCATCTTAAAAAGCAGACATTACTTTGCTGACAAAGGTCCATATAGCCAAAGCTATGGTTTTTCCAGTGGTCATGTGTGGATGTGGGAATTGGACCATAAAGAAAGCTGAGTGCTGAAGAATTGATGCTTTTGAACTGTGGTGTTGAAAAAGACTCTTGCTTGTCCCTTGAACATCAAGGAGACCAAACCAATCAATCTTAAAGGAAGTCAGTCCTTTATATTCATTGGTAGGACTGATGCTGAAGCTGAAGCTTCAATCCTTTGGCCAGCTGACGCAAATAACTGACTCATTAGAAAAGACCTTGATGCTGGGAAAGGCTGAAGGCAGGAGAAGGGGAAGGCAGAGAAGGTTGGATGGCATCACCGACTCGATGGACATAGTTTAAGCAAGCCCTGGGAGTGGTGATGGACAGGGAAGCCTGGCATGCTGCAGTCCATGGGGTCACAAAGTGTTGTACATGACTGAGCAACTGAATTGAACTGAAAATGAAAAAGTAGGGTATAGTTTATGAAATTTGACTTAGAAAATCTTGAGAAAAATAAGTCTTGTTGGCACAAGTATTGATACTATTCAAAGTGTGATGCAAGTGATTTATCATCTCAAAAAGATCATAATGATTAAGTTTTGTTCACATCTGATGGTCAAGTACAGATCTTTAAGTTTTCATTTATACATGCTCTGAGTCTTCTTCTGATATAATGCAGGATTCCTCTTAAAGTTTGGTCTCCAATATACTATAGCTCCATAAAACTGTAATTATTTCTAAGGGTTGTAACCTATAACATGAAGATAATGAAGCTTCACTATCAGTTTAAGTATGCAAATGACATTTAATTGTATTTAATATGTGTTATAGAACATTTAGGAAGATGTAAGCCATAGTTGTAAGAAAAGTTTAATTTGCTTGTGAGCCTGGTGATGACTGGCTGGCTGTCTCTGGTCTTGGCATTGTTATCCCACCCAGAAGAGAAACTGTAAATTCACCTGCATGCCTGAAAAATACCCCAGGCCATGGACTTTCACTGTGAAGCCCAGGTTAGCTGAATGGAAAGGATGTTTATAGCAGATTCATTTTCAGAAACACTGTGAAGTCTCTTGCTTCCTGTGGTTACTGCCCAGTGTCAACCCCTCACTGAAGCGCCCTTGCAATGGTCTCTTTATTGCTCTCTGGTTTGTTCCTGCCTCTCCTTCTCTTCCATTCCTCCAGCCCTTGTGTTCTCTGTTCTATGATACACAGACTTTCTGCCATCTTCTGCCTCCATGAAAGCCCCCTCCTCCCTTTTATAAAATATTTTATTTTGTAAAACTTTTAATTTTATATTGAAGTATAGTTGCTTAACAATGTTGTTTTAGTTTCAGGTGTACAGCAAAGTGATTCTGCTATGTATTCTTTTTCAAATCCTTTCCCATTTAGGTTGTTATATAATATTAAGCAGAGTTCCTAGTGCTATACAGTAGATTCTTGCTGGTTATCCATTTTAAATGTAGCAGTGTGTACACGTCAACCCCAAACTCCCCAACTTTCCCTCTCCCCACCCTCCCCTCCTAGTAACCATAAGTTCATTCTCTAAGTCTAGAAGTTTGGTTTTGTTTTGTATAAGTTCATTTGTATTAGTTTTTAAAGATTCCACATATAAGTGACATCATAAGATATTATCTTTCTCTGACTTACTTCACTCATCTCTAGATCCATCCATGTTGCTTCAAATGGCATTATTTTATTCTTTTTAATGGCTTAATAATATTCCACTGTGTATATGTACCAAATCTTGTCTATCCATTTTTCTGTTGATGGACATTTAAAGCTGCTTCCATGTCTTGGCTATTGTAAACATTGCTGCAGTGAACACTGGGGTATGAGAACAGTACAGAGGTTCCTTAAAAAACTAAAAACAGAGCTACCATATCATCCTGCAATCCTACTCTTGTACATATAACCAGAGAAACACATGGTCCAAAAGGGTACAAGCTCCTTTAACCTTACTGCCTTTCAGGAAGACTGGCTTTCCTCAAGCGTTTTGCTTTGTCAATAACAGCCACCTTTAAGTCTGGGTGTAAACTCAAACTTGAATCAATCCAGATTTGAATTTGAATCAGTCATAGGTTTCTATGCCTCGTGCCTATCATAATTCCTTCACTTAATGCAGAAATAGCTGATACTTTAAGACAACTGGGCTTCCCTGGTGGCTCAGTGGTAAAGAATCTGCCTGCAACGAAGGAGATGTGGGTTCCATCCCTAGGTCGGGAAGATCTCTGGAGAAGGAAATGGCAACCCACTCCAGTATTCTTGCCTGGGAAGTCCCATGGACAGAGAAACCTTCCTGGCTACAGTCCATGGCATCCGAAAGAGTCAGACACAACTTAGCAACTTAGCACACATAAGACAATTAGTTGTTCCATTTATTTACTTAGCAAATATTGACGAGCACTGACTTCATGCCAGATTTTGTGGTGCAAGCTGGTGCACTGGCAACCTGCCATTTGAGTCAGCCTCAGTCCCTGCCTTTGTGGCATTTGTGGTCTAGAGACAAGATATTAAGCAGATTATCATAGGTGTAGTGCATATAAACAATGAAAGGCTTCCTTGATTGTGTGCTTACCTGGTGGCTCAGAGGTTAAAGCCTCTGCCTTCAATGCGGGAGACCCAGGTTTGATCCTTGGGTCGGGAAGATCCCCTGGAGAAGGAAATGGTAACCCACCCCAGTATTCTTGCCTGGAGAATCCCATGGACAGAGGAGCCTGTGTGGCTACAGTCCACGGGGTCCCAAAGAGTTGGACAAGACTGAGCGACTTCACTTCCCTTCCACTGGAGTGAAACTGGGTATGTGGAATTAACTAGGAGCACAGAGATGGGGTGTGGAGAGAATGTTTCAGGTGAAAAGACTAGCGTGTGCTAAGGTCCTGTGGTTGCTATTATCACTGTGCCGACGAATCTGAACGACAGTCATGTCTAGAGCACTGAGAATGAAGCCGACCTGGTAGGAAATGAGCCTGCAAGGTAGGTAGGAGCCAGACAACATGCAATCTCATAGTGCAAGATCAGGATTTGTTTTCTGTACTGACAACAAGGAGAAGCCACTTGGTGATTTTAAGCGGGAGGATGAGGTTGATTGAAACCGTGCTCTGAAACGTCTTTCTGGCTTTAGTACGCAATGTGGATCTGCGGGGATGGGGGTGGGGGCAAGCGCGGACGTGAGAAGAGAGAGCAGAGGGGTTGCTCTGGTCTGTGTCGCGGCGGAGGCCACGGACACGGGGAGGAGGGGCGTCCAGGGGGATTTCCGCGATCAGATGACCAATGTGGAAGATGGGGGTGGAGAGTCCCAAGAAAGCATCCAGCAACCTGGTGCTGATGGTGCCACTCCGTGAGCATAAAAAACATTGGGAAAGAGCCCTATATTGTGTTGAAAAATAACAGTTCAGCAGTTTTGCTCTTCGGGTGTGTCTGCTCAGCTCCCATCCGGCGGCTTCAGCTCTGCGCCCTCCTCAGACACCACGCTGAGGACCTAGATGCAAACTCAGACCCTCTCAGTTCTTGAAGGACCAAGTAGGTACCAGACCGGCCAGGTCGCCTAGCCACAGCGCGAGAAAGATCCAGAACCGACTCTCTCCAGTCTGGAGGAAGAAACGAACACTAAACAAGCAAGCGGATTCTGTCCAGCAACCTACCCCAAAAGGCGCGAACGCCGAATTACCGAATGAAGGGAGAGAATACCTTCTGCGCATGCCCGCCGCCGGCTCGCGCGCAGAGGCGATTCCGGACGACGTCACGTCGCGGCGTCTACGCCTGACGTCACTCTCTAGCGCCGGCCGGAAGAGGCGCTGGACGGCGCACGTGGGTGGAGGCGGGTTGGGCGGGCACATGGCGAGCTCTGCGGGGTTGGCTCTGTGCGGGCATGCGCTTGTGGTGCGGGGCGGCAGCCGGTTGCTGGCTACCTCCACTTCGAGCAGGTGAGGGGTCGTTCTGGAGCAGAAGACCAGGTTGCGGACGTGCGCCAGGGCCTTGAGATTCCTGTTCTCCCGTCCCGCCCGGGCTGCACCTGCCTTGGGGTGACCCTAGGGAGCCCTGCTGCTGCCTGTGAGCTCTCCGGTGCCACTTGAGCCCGGCTGCGTGCCTGTGCCGCGGAATGTCCGCTCTCCCTGCCCTTCTCCCAGCACCTGCCCACGGCCCCGCACCCTCACTGGCGGGCCTGCGGCATTTGCCGGTTCCGCTCCAGACACTTCAGGGCTCTGCAGGGTCCGGGGGACGCACTTCTCTGGGGCGTGGGAGGAAGACAGCTCTTGCCCTCTTTTGGGGAGAGGGGTTTACTCCCGGGGACCACGTTTATCGCGCTCCTGCACTCGCCTCCTGCACGTCGCTGCCTGCTTCCTCATCGCCGCCTACATCCTTTGACTTCGCTTTACTTGCATTTTGGGGCGAGGGTCTTACCTGACACCTCCGTGCTGGAGGGTATCCCCAGAACCACAGCATTTTCTCCCTAGTGGCCTTTTATAAGGTCGTCCTTTTGCTTTCTCTAACTTCACGCCCCTTATCGTCCCGAAATTTTTGTTTTTTGGTCGACTAGTCTTGATCCAGGAACCTCTTGAATATTAGCAGTGGCCAATTTCGGCCCCGTGTTTCTTTTCCCAGGGTAGTTTTGATTCTCCCAAACTTGAGACACTTGTGTCTGTTAAATGTGCATGTGCGCTGTGTTCTTTGTTCAGAGTTTGGTTTCAGAGACTAAAAAAGATGTTAAGTCTAGATTTCACAAATTTATTCACAAACCTGTTGTCTGTCTCAGGTTATTTTATTTTAGAGCCTTAGCACGTGACAGAGTGACGTGACAGAGAAAATCAGACTCCATCTGGTTGATTCAGTTCACACTTTTGAGGGAACCTAGTGGCTGGCTGGCAAGATTTCTGACTTGGACACTGCTGCTCATCCTACACGGCAGTGCTCCATATGAAAAAGAGTCTGGCTGCAGTCACTTTAAAGGCTGTACATTTGTTTGGAGCAGGGGGGCTTAGGGCCTGGTACGGAAAGTGGGTGGCTTCTATACTGGTAAGCGCTTGGCAGGCACTGGAGCTTTTCTGGGGGCAGATAAGACATTTTTCTAAACAAGTACCCCAAGTTTTAAACTTGGGTGCATAAGGCTCACTGAAAACTGAGTAACATAGCCATCATGCGCTGGTTTTCTAGTTGTTAAAGAATGGTATATTCCTGTTGAGTTTTTGTCCTTATTTATTTCACTTAACTGATGTTTATGGACAGACCATGACAGTTATATGTAGTAGATACAAATAAGTTCAGCAAATTAAAGCTCTTTAGCTGTTGCCTGAAACATCTTATGGAGACAAGTTCTTGTGGAGAAAATCCTTATTGAGGATGCAAATATTTTTTTGATTCAGGTTTTTTTTTTTTTAAAGTGAGCATTATAATGAACAAAGTGCTTCATTTAAAATATTGCTGTTATTTTTCTTTAGTGATGATGACAGCCTCTTCATATATGATGCAGTGCTGCAGAAAAGAAGTCACAAGAACATAAAGGGTGAGATGGTGGGGAAGCCTCATCGGGCTTACTGATAGTTCAAATAATGGGACTGTTTAGTCTAAGAAGTAAATTGTTGTTTTATTTGCTGAATTTTTCATTTCTGT
Organism: Aepyceros melampus; assembly: GCA_006408695.1. NCBI lineage: Eukaryota > Metazoa > Chordata > Mammalia > Artiodactyla > Bovidae > Aepyceros > Aepyceros melampus. The sequence continues at coordinate 299,392 of SJXQ01004514.1, read as the reverse complement.
TACCCAGCTGTGTGGATAAACCAGAGACCACCTCCAGAGAGAAATGTGCTATTGACTTTCAAACTAGGTATTAAGAATATGAGAACTTTTAAAAATAGTTTCTGTCAGTAATTAACTATTTTATTGGTACTTTGAAATAACAGGCAATTTCAAATGCATTGAAAGCAGGTGTATGTATGAAATTAGCTAATTGAAAAAAGAATAGTCTAAAAAAATTTTTTAATTGGAGTATAGTTGATTTATAACGTTGTGTTTCAGGTGTACAACAAAGTGAATCAGTTATGCATATATATATATATATATATATATAATTTCCACTTGTTTTCAGATTCTTTTCCCATATAGGTCATCACAGAGTATTGAGTAGAGTTCCCTATGCTATATAATAGGTCCTTATTAGTTATCTCTTTTATATATCAGTTCAGTTCAGTCGCTCAGTCGTGTCCGACTCTTTGTGACCCCATGAATCGCAGCACACCAGGCCTCCCTGTCCATCACAACTCCCGGAGTTTACCCAAACTCATGTCCATCGAGTTGGTGACACCATCCAGCTATCTCATCCTCGGTCGTCCCCTTCTCCTTCTGCCCCCAACCCCTCCCAGCATCAGAGTCTTTTCCAATGAGTCAACTCTTCGCGTGAGGTGGCCAAAGTATTGGAGTTTCAGCTTCAGCAGCAGTCCTTCCAGTGAACACCCAGGACTGATCTCCTATAGTAGTGTATATATGTCAGTCCCTATCTCCCAGTATATCTCTTTCTCACCCCCTTTCCCCTCTGGTAACCATAGGTTTGTTTGGTCATTCTGTATGGTGGTTTTCTTTAGAAGAATTGGACTTGGGACCCATTAAAAAAAAAAAAAATTTGATTTGATCCCTGCCTCAGTTGTGGATTAATTCATGTCCTTGAGGGAATGGTCCATAGGATCTCTGAGGGTCTTTCCAGCTCAGCCCTTGGGATTCTGGTGTGTATGCTGAGAGACTTTGCTGTGTTAGCTCTACTCCTTAAAATTAGAGTGGTCTTGATCTTCTCCATGTCCTTCCATATGTCTTGTATCCAGACTACACGAACCTCTTTGCACTTCCTACATCTGATCATGTTATAGTCACACAGGACCAGCCTGAATGGCACAGCTTCAGTTGCTCAGGTAAGGCCTGACCTGTCTCCTCTCTTTCTCAGGGAGGACGGACAGCCTGTGGATCAGGGGAGTGACACCGTTCTGGCGTCCACCTTCTCCAAGTCTGGCAGCTATTTTGTTTTAACTGATGACAGTAAGCGTCTGATTCTTTTCCGTACAAACCCATGGCAATGTCTGAGTGTCAGGTATGAAATGCTAACGTTGAACTGTTAATGATGTTGAATGCACAACTTACACTTGCATGCCAGTAACAGTCGTGATAGCAGCCATGGTGTCAGTAGTTAACACGCTGTACCGGCCCTGTGGCAGGCGCTGTTTTGAGTGCTGGGCTGGTGTTAGATGATTTTAAGTCTCATAGCAGGCCGGTGATTGGGGTGGGGGCATTGTTCTCACCCACCCTCCCTGGCCAGCAGTCACTCAGCCCAGCTGGCCCTGTCCTGGTCTAACTACAGAGTTTGTGCTCCTGGCCACTAGGCCCTCCTGCTTCCAGACAGTGTTGTTTCTCCAGCCCTTGGGAGTGCTGGGGCTTTGTGTAAGGTAAGGCGCCTGGGCCACAGTTTTAACCTGGTGAGTTTTTAAGATGGTGTGCTTCCTTGAGTCTCTGAAAGGCTGGGGCTCAGTGTTAATGGGCGAGGATGTCACCTGCCTTTCCCTGGCAGCAATTTCCTCACCATCTGTTTCTGCCCCTGGAACTTGGAGTCCCCCTAGAGGTCACCTCTGAGGCAGTGAGGCTACAGGCCCAGCCTCTCTGTGGACGAGGGTGAGTCTCACCACAGGGGCCGTGCCCACTCTTTGGGCTCTTGACCCTTGGGTCCCTCGTTGGAACACTGACCACTTGGGGAGGTGTGGGGCCATGTGCAGGGCCTGCTTCGCAAGTGTAGTTGGAGGCGAGCTTGCACTTGCTCTGTAGGCAGCAGTTCTGGACTTGATAGAAGGTGAACGCATGAGGGAACTGTCCCTTCTATGTGCGTTCGCGGGTAGTGACTCACTCGACGTGGGCCCAGGAGCGTCCACGCAACCTGCCACAGTCCTGGGTCCTGATACCGGAGCTCCTACCCCTCGAGAGGGTGAGCGTCCGGGCTCATGGGTGCCCTGGCTGTTCTTCAAGAGTCTGAGGAGGGAGCGAGGGAGGAGGGGTATGTGTGGCAGTGGGCTTGTTAATGAGGGAGTTTAGGTGAGACTCCTTGAGCGCAGGGCAGGGCGGGAGTTCTTGGTCCCTGTGAGCATGCCCAGGGCTCTCCCTGAGGATGTGGGCTGAGGGAAGGTCCCATGTCACGGGTTCTCTCCATGGGAGACCTGAATAACTTGGGCTGTAGACCTTAGTGGTCTCGGTACCTGCTGCTTTTCTTGTATGTTTGCTTCTGGCTTTGAAGTTATCAGCAGAGTAACTTTATGTAGGAGGTGCTTGCAGTAGGTGGTTGGGAAGACAGGTGATGTAATTTTATGATGTTAAGGAACCAAGATTATAAACTCCAGGGCCTCTGTCCTATTGATTGCTGGGTAAGGGGGGTGGGGTCAGGGGCGGAGCCAGGGTGAACTTCAGCTCTTTCCAGGCATTTCCCTGGAGCTCAGCACCTTCTTTCTGTTACTGATGAAGAAGCTTTTAGAGAAGGGGAGCAGGGTTAGTTTTACACCGTGGTGAGGACAGTCCCCCACCCCTCCATGTCCAGCAGACATCATCCTGGAGGGGGCGCTTTACCTTTGGGGCACAAGCCCCTTTGGGATCTGATGGGCCCCTCAGAACAGCACCCACCCTTGGTATGTCTGACATCCAGTTTGTCCACGTTTGCCAGCCAGGGCCTTTGCAGCTCAGAGCTGGCTCCAGTGGGCCCTTTCTCTGGCCCTGGCAAGGAAGAGGGGCCCAGGTTGCCTGGGGGGCCTAAGAAGAGGGTCCTGTGCTGTGAACCCAGTGACTCTGGAGGCAGGAAAAGTGCTGAGACTGCAGTCCCCCCAGAGACTGAAGATGGTGCCCCCAAGATTCCTCCTGTTGGGGTGGCATGGCCAGCCCGCCTGACAGCCCTGTCTGATGACCCTGTCCCCCACCTGCGAGCTGATGGCCTTGAACTTTAACTTCCAAACCCCCTTCGCGCAGCTCAGCTGCATCCTGGAATTGATGTCAGGATGCGTTTAGCCTGAAAAGCTGGAAGCCCCAGGCTGGTGAAGGACCTGGAGAAGGTATGACGTCCCGCGGCTGTGCGGATGTGGGGCTGCCGTGGGGAGTTGACCCGCTTTGGAGGGGTCACTTCCTCCCTGGGCAGACGAGCTTCTTGGGACCCAAGCCTGTTATTGCTGGAGGCTGTCCTGGGCTGGTGCCCCCTAGGGTGGTATGTCTTGCGTCTCCCTCCAACCCCCGCTGGGGCTGTGCCTGGGCTCCTTGAAGCTGCTTATCAGCTCTGCGGATTCTGATTAATCCTGCCTGGAGTCTAATTGCTTTCTTCTGTCATTGTTTTCCCTGAGTTGATTCCATATGTCTCCTCGAGGGGCTGCCCTCGCACCAAGGAACGGAGATGGTCCAGCGACTGCCGAGCCCCTGGCAGCACCCCGGGCCAGGTGGGGCCTCTCGCTCAATTCTCAGTCCCCTCCATCCTTCTCCCAAGAGGCAGGCAGGGGTCTGATGGTCCCTGTGGGGGAAATGTAGTTCTTTTAAGCTTCAGTTTCTGTCTCAAGCTGACACTTGGTGTCCTAGCTGCTGTGAGCCAGCATAGATGCCAGCTGTTTTTCTTTTATTAAAAAAAAATTTATTTGGCTGTGCTGGGTCTTCATTGCTGCGTGCAGGCCTTCTCTAGTTTTGGTGAGCGGGGGCTACTCGACTTCAGTGTGTGAGCTTCTCACTGCAGGGGCTTTTCTTGCTGCAGAGTGTGAGCTCCAGAGGCGTTTGGGCTTCAGCCAATTGGTGGTGCTCAGGCTCAGTTGCTCTGAGACATGTGGGATCTTCCTGGACCAGGGATGGAACCCATGTCCCTTGGGTTGCAAGGCAGATTCTTAACCAGTGGACCACCAGGGAAGCCTGGATGTCAGCTCTTTACGGGGACACCGGGTCCCTGGCAGCCCTCGGTGATGACAGAGCCGGGGCTGGCTCTTCTGTGATGAAGCCTCATGTGTAGATAGATGGCAGGTGTTTGTGTGTGAAGCGGTGGCATGGCTCCTGTCTAAGGTAAGATACCTCTCAGTAGAAACAATGGAGAATGACAGCAGGAAGAAATAACTATGACCCCTGGCCCAGGACAAGCAGTGGGCGGTCGGCCTGTGTCGACACAGCTCTGGCTTTGCTCCTCGTGTTGCTGAACCAGCTCGTGGGCATGACACACCTCATCCTTCGCGGATCGGGGGTTTGGATCTGTGATGCGCCCCCAGTGGAGGGTCCCTGGTGGCGGTTCCCCCGCCAGCTCTTGGTGTTGGACCCTCCTGTCCTCAGGTGCTGTGCACAAGCAGTGCTTGTGGGATCCTGGTCCGGGCGGCAGTGCCAGCAGTGGGTGGGTGGGAAGCCAGAGGGCAGGGGTGTCCTCCGTGGTTTGGATTGCGGCCCAGAGCACGTTTAGCGTTTAGGAAACTGGCCTTGTCACCTCCCACATGTACAAAGAGGCCAGGGAGCATTCTATCAGGACAGTCTTTAAACGCAAGGCCAATTGAGAGGGTTAGACACTTGGATACTCACCACCCAGTTCTTACCATTAGTACATTTTGAGAAGCAGCAGCATCATAAAAGTAGATTTGTCTGAGGCCCTGGCTCTGTTTCTGTCCTCACAGTTGCTGTTATGTCTTTGGCACCGTTTTTGGTAACTGCCATGTGGCAGGAGCCGCTGGTCAGGTGGCTTACAGGTCAGCGGTGGCCCCGTGCCAACCCCTGTAGGCCGACTGCGGGCGTCTCTGGCCTTGTAGGACTGTGGTGAGGAGGTGCACGGCCTTGACCTTCACGGCCTCTGAGGAGAAGATCCTGGTGGCGGACAAGTCTGGCGATGTGTACTCCTTCTCGGTGCTGGAGCCGCACGGGGGCGGCAGGCTTGAACTCGGACACCTGTCGATGCTGCTGGATGTGGTGCGTGCACAGTGGGTTCACTAGCCAGTGAACAGTTGGGATCAGGGTGAGGAGCGGGCGGCTGTGGGCTCTGCCGTGGCAGGGGCAGCCCTGCAGAGCTGGGCGTCGGGGCTGCGGGGGCGAGGTTTCGGAATGTGAAGCGGGGTGAAGGAGGGCAGTCGAGTTAGGGGGCGGCTGGGTGGTCTGGTCAAGGAGGAGGGGTGTGGGGAGAGCAGATGTCCTCCGCCCCCCAGGCACTGAGAGGCCCATGAGGGCTGGGCTGCAGCGGGGTGGCGGCTGGGCTGGCGGGCCCTGTAGGGGCAGAGGGCGGGGCAGACCTGGTGACTGGCTGGCCATGGGGACACACGAAGGAGAGAAAAGCGACTGGGTGGGAAGGCAGGAGTGGGCGAGGCCGGGCATCAGATACAGCCGAGGCCCTTGAGGGACACCTGAGCTGAGGCCTGGGGAAGTAGAGCGGGAGCCGGCGTGCTGACCACTGGGTCTGCCTCTTCTCGCCTCGTGCGTAGGCTGTGAGTCCCGATGACCGCTTTGTCCTCACCGCTGACCGAGATGAGAAGATCCGGGTGAGCTGGGCCGCAGCTCCGCACAGCATCGAGTCCTTCTGCCTGGGGCACACCGAGTGAGTCCCGTGCCCCGCAGAGGGAGGCTCTGGCTCTCGGCTGGGGAGGCTGGTGGTGAAGCAGGAGGCGCCCACCCTGGGAGGAGGCGACTGGCCTTAGCACCTGGCCTGCCACTTGACGAGACCCTAGTCCAGCTCACCCCCTGGTATCAGGGCCTTTGGAACTTTCAGAACCTCCTTGCCCATTTGTTTGCTGGAACTGTTTGCTGGAGGTTTTCTGGGTAGCATCCAGGTCTCGGTCCTCAGCTTGCCGTCACTGCAGGCTGTCTGACCTTGCTGCCTGCAGGAGGCCCTTCCCCGATAGCCACTCTGGTCAGTTAGGGTCACCGTGGTTTCCACACGGCTCGGGGCTTGTTTCTGGAAGGCACATCCTTCCTCAGGGTCGAGGGCCTGGCAGCCCCAGGCAGTGGCCCACGGTCAGTGGGGGTGGGTGTCAGGGGGCGAGGAACACGCGTCAGTCGTTTCCCTCGTCCAGGCAGGTGTCTTCCGGCCCCTGAGTGCCCATTCAGGGAATGGGCTTTGACATTGACCTGCGGGAGGCGTTTCTGCAGACTGTCGACCCTGTCTCTTATACACATCTCTTTTGCTGTGTGTGTATCCCTCCATGCCCCTTCGTATAGAAATATCTCCTTTGGAAAACTGTGTTGTGCTCCATGCTGAGTGCAGATCATAATACATTTGGTAAGATCTCTACTAATGCTTATTTTAGTATTTCCTTTTTCTCTCTTTTTGCTGTTAAACACCATGCTGCAAAAAATCCTCTCTCTCTCTCT
>SJXQ01004514.1:231342-289352 GCA_006408695.1 Aepyceros melampus | reverse complement strand
TTCAGGGTTTTTTCTCTCTGGTGTCCAGTTTGCTTGGCTTTCGCCCAGCTGCTTATTTTCTGGAGTCCGAGGCTGTTGAGTCTGGGTCCCTGTGTGGGGTCTGATCACCCTTCTCTCTGTACGCGTTTGGGGGCCTTCTCACCCCACAGTGTGAAGAACGATGGAGTGGGGTGAGGGGGGCTTGCAGGGGCCCCGAAAATGGCTGCACAGTCCATGGCCCTTTTCTTTCTCAGGTCTGCACACCTGGGGGTTTTGGGTTCTTGCCCCTGGAGGCGCCCTCACCCCACTTTTCCTGGAACCTGTATCAGGCGGGCGCTGGCCCTGTCTCATCCTCTCTTTCCTTTTACGTTTCTTATCGTGTGTTCCTGCTCCCCGTTCTACTCTGTCTTCCTGTGGGAGTGTTAGTTTTCGCTCTCCTCCTTGGAACATTCTTTCTTCACAGCCCCGTTCTTGCATCCTGCGTGCAGACCTTTGCATTCCCTGAGGTGGTGTGACATGTGGGGTTTTTCAGGGATTGTCCTGTGTGTATCCCCCAACCCCGTCACCAGTGTGTTGCCCATCTTTCGAGTTTTCCTCGATACCTGGTGCCCAGGTGTCAGAGTTGGGCACCAGGCCTCGTCGGAGGCCAGCATGCGCCCGGCTCCATCTCACTCACCGTCTGGCCCTTCTCCACAGATGTTTGATTCTCGTCCTGCCATCTTACGATGAGTGTTGTAGCAGATAATTCTCAACATTACCCTCTCTTTTTCACTTTATTGAGGTAATAGTTTAGAACACCTGAGTTTCACGTGCACAAGGTTGTATTTTGACTTCTGCACGCTCTCCAGCGTGCTCACACCGGCAGTTTAGTTTCCATGCATCGCAGTACAGTCAGTCGACCCCCTTCACTCGTCGTGCCTTCCCCTCAAGTCACCACCGCTCTGTTCGTTGTATCTGTGTGTGTGTGTTTGGTTTATTTTTTATATCCCACTTAATGAGTGAAATCATACGGTATTTGTCTTTCTCCACCAGACTTATTTTACTGACATGATGCCTTCTAGGTCTATCCGTGGTTTTGTGGCAATTGGCAAGATTTCATTCCTTTTCTATGGCTGGGTGATGTTCGTGCGTGTGCATGCATGCGTGCGTGTGTGTGCGCGTCTGTGTGTGCATGTGCGTGCGCGTGCATGTATGTGCATGTGTGCATGCGTGTGCGCCACTTTCGTCTGTTGACGGGCTCTTAGCTTCTATGCCTTGGCTGTTGTAAATAACGCAGCAGTGAACATAAGGGTGTGTACATCTTTTCAAAGTAGTGTTTCTGTTTTCTCCTAGGAGTGGAGTTGCAGGGTCATTTGGTAGCTCTGACTTTTTGAGAGACCTCCATAGTGTTTTCTGCAGTGGCTGCCCCAGTTTACGTTCCCGGCATCCGTGTATGGGGGTCCCTTCTCGCTACATCTTCACCAGCATTTGACATTTGTTGGCTTTTCGACAGCAGCCCTTCTGGCAGACATGGGGTGCTATCTCACTGTGGTTTTGATCTGCATTTCCCTTAGGATTGGGGATTTAGAAAAATGTCTGTTCGTATCCTCTTCCCATCCTTAAAGGTGAAAGGTTGTTGTTGTTGAGTTGTATAAATTCCTTGTCGACTTTGGACATTAACCACTTACCAGATGTATGATTTGCAAATATCTTCTCCCATTTGATGGTAGTTGTTCTGTTGGTCATTTCTTTTGTGGTGCAGAAGCTTTTTTGACGTTGTTTCATTTATTTTTGCTTCTATTTCCTTCATCTGAGGAATTTTATTTGGAAAGATCTTGCTGAGACCAGTGTCAGAGGGCATACTGCCTGTGTTTTCTTATGGCTGCGGGTCTTACATTTATTTGTCTTTAATCCATTTTAAGTTCATTTTTCTGCATAGTGTGAGATTGTGGTGCGGTTTTATCTTTTTGTGTATGCCTGTTTTCTCCACACCGTTTATTGAAGAGACTGTCCTTTCTCTGTTGTCTGTTCTTCACTTCTTTGTTGTAGATTGTTCATATGTGCCTGGGTTTGTTTCTGGGCTTTCGTTCTGTCCCATTGATACGTGTGCCTGCCTTTCTGCCATTACCATAGTGTTTTGATCATTGTAGTTTTACAGTGTAGCTCAAAATCAGGGAGTGTGACACTCTTCCCCTTTATTATTCTTCCTCAAGATTACTTTGGCTCTTCAGGTCTTTTGTGATTTTCATACACATTTTAGGATTTGTTGTTGTTGTTTAATGTCTGTGGAAAATGTCATTGGCATTTTGATAGGGGTTGGATTAAATCTTCAGTTGTTTTAGTTAATGATGGACATTGTAACAATGTTAACTCTTCCAGTCCATGAGCACAAGTATCTTTCCATTTATTCATGTCTTTGGTTTCTTTCAGCAATGTCTTAATGCTTTTCTGAGTACAGGCCTTATACCTCCCTGGTTAGATTTATTCCTGGGTGTTTTATTCTTGATACAGTTGTGTGTGGGGTTGTTTTCTTAATTTTTCTTGTACTTTGTTGTTTCTATTCTAGCATTGATTTTGTGCCCTGAAACTTTATTCGTTTATTATTTCTGGTAGTTTTTTGCTGGAGTCTTTAGAGTTCTTCCTTTCTAGTTGGATTCCTTTTTTTTTTCTTGTCTGATTACCCTGGCTAGGGCTTCCAGTACTGTGGTGACTAGAAATGGGCACGCTTGTCTTGTTCCTGGTAAATGCTTTTTTGGCATATATGTTCTTTTTGGAGCTCACATCAGGCTGTACCAGTTGACAGTCTAATGGGTAACAAATGGACGCCCTCTTTGCACCCATTCCTGAGCAGTAACGTGGATAGTTCTCGGTGCTCGTGAGCCTCACGTGCAGATGTATGCTCACTGATGGAACCGTGTGTGTGCACGCGTGTGCATGCATGTGTGTGCACCGCAGTCCCAGCCCAGCAGGCCTTGTCCGCGACCCCCAGCACGACAGGGTGTCTTGTGTCCTTGCCCATTTAGCTGTGTGGGGGCCCCGCTGTGTTCCTACTGGTCTGTGTGATGCTTTGCACAGTTGTCAGTAAGCAAAAGGCCTTTAACGGGGAGAGTGTGCTGGCTGCTGCCTCCATGTTATCGTCCCCACAACCTGGTGAAGCCTGGATGCCCCATGGGGTGCTAATGTCCCTGGTGTCTGCAGGACCGCACCCTGAGGCTCTGGGAGTACCGGAGTGGCCGTGAGTTACACTGTTGTCCCCTGACCAGCCTGCAGGAGCCCACGGAGCCCTGGAGTGACAAGGTAACCCCCCACGTTTGTCTCGGGGCCTCTCGAGCTGCTGGGATCCTGTGGAAAAAATTCCTTTTATGTTGGAGAGGTTTCTTGCTGTCAGTGCAGACTCCCCCCTGGGTTTCTGCTGCCACGGTGTCCCCATTGGAGCCGTGACAAACAGAGGCCTGTGTGTTCTGCTGCCTTCTTCACATCCATGCCCCCCTCAACCTCCTGACACCCCCAGATTGTGAGGAGAGGCAGGGCACAGAGGGGACTGGAGCGAGCAGTTCCCGATGCTGGGTCTGGCCGCACCTGCGTGAGCCCGGGGCCACCCCCCACCCTGCTCTGAGAGTTGTGTGTGGCCCGCCGTGTCCTTCCGCTCCTCCGGGCTCTGACCCCATGTGCTTCCTCTGCCAGGACCTGTGGATGCTCACGTACATGCTGTCCGTGGTTGTAGTCCTCTCTTTTCTTCCCTGTGTGCTCTCTGCCCTCCTTTTTGACCAATTCTTTTGACCTTGGAGATGCTGCACAGGCTCCGTGAGCCCCTTGTGTCAGAGCTGCCTGTGAATTGTGCCCTCCCTGGGGTCTGGAGAGTCCTGCAGGGTCTTCTCTTGCTGTGGTGGACCACACACGGGGACTGTCTGTCCTGCAGTGATGCCCGAAGTTAGAGCAGGGCAGCTGGAGTCCAGTCCTGGCCAGCTGATGTCACTGAGGCTGCTGCTTTTCCTTCTAGAGGTTTGCCGTGTCCAGGATCACTTACTGGAGCCAGGAGGACTGTGTGGCACTCTCGTGTGACGGGTGAGCCCACTTGGACATGGTGTCGCTCCTGGTTCCTGCAGGCCCGTGAGGGTGGGAGGAGGCTGGGGACAAGAAAGGGATCTCTGGTTTGGCCTCGCCCTGCAGTGACCTTGACTGTCCGAGCCCTGCTGCTGCAGCAGGGGCGGGTTCCTTCTTGTACGCCAGCATCTCACTCACTGCTGGTACCCGCCAACGTGAAGGCAGCCCTGGCCTCCGGCTGGCCTGTTGTGCAGGTGGAACCCTGGCTAACAGTCAGCTGTGGTAGCGTTCACCCCAGTCAGACCCAGCTCAGCACAGGAGACCCTGGGGGCTGCAGTGCAGATGAGGGGGGTCGTGGGGAGCACGATTGCCCAGCTGTGCCCTCCTGAGCATTGTCCACGTGCTGGGAAGGGGATTGGGGGGCCTCCCACATTCTCACCTGTCCTGATGAGCACCCTGGGATCAGCATCTGAGCTCATGTTAGAAAGGAAGACGCAGGATTAGAGGGTAAAATGCTGCCTGGGCTGGGGGTGGAGGGCTGAGCTCACTGCCCGGGGTCCATGCATTGCTCAGTGGGTGGGGCGGCTGTCTCCTCTGCGTCGTTTCGTCCTGGCTGTGCAATTAGCTGTTCCAGGACTTAGGGACGGGAACCTTGGTGAGGTCACAGCTCCTGAGGACAGGGACATAGGAGTAGCTGGGTGCTCAGGGAGTCATGCGGTGGCAGCTGAGACATTGGTGGGCCGAGCACCCCTTAGGCCACGGGCACTGTCCTCACCATCCCCTCTCTCCTGGCAGGCTGCCCGTGGTCTACATCTTCCAGCTGGATTCTGCCCAGCAACAGCTGGTTCCAAGGCAGCTGCTGACTTTCCAGCACCGGGTGTGGGACGCCGCCTTCCAGGAGGGCAACGGGCTGTGGGTCCTGCAAGACTGCCGGGAGGATCCTCTTGTGCTCTACAGGCCCGTGGGTGGCCAGTGGCAGGTAAGAGGGCTGGACCCTGCTATGCCCCAAGCTGGGAAGAGGGGAGATGGCTGCAACCCCTTTCAGCCTGATCTCATCCATTCCAGAGGCTGTGTCCCGGGGTGGGGCAGGGAACTGGGGTGCCTCCTGGTTCTCCAGTGTCCCGTGTCTACACTGGCATTTTGGGGGCTGTTGGTACCCTTTCCCTGTGACTCTCCTGGTCACACGTCTCTTTAGGAGAAGAGCCCACAGCTGGGGGTCCTGGGTGGGTACCTTTCACTCTTGCAGCCTTAGCACAGTCTTGCACCTCGGGTCTACTGGACGCCAAGGGGCCCTGTCCTCGCAGGTGGCCTGGGTGGGCCTGTGTGTCACCTCCCGCCTGGCCTGTGGCTCACCGGGTGCCATGGTGAGGGGCAGGGAACGCTCGCAGAGCTCTCTGCACACTTGCGTGTCCTTGTCGAGTGCTCAGGGCCGCCCAGCAGCTCGTTTAGGTGTTTTTATCTGAACGGTAGGGGTGAGCCAGTGCCTCTGGCCTGTGCCTGCCCAGTTCCAGGCACCTTTAGAGTCACCTGTGATGAGCCGGCAGTGCACGTCCCTGGCTCTGTGTGACGAGCTGTGGTCACTGCTGTGCTGGACAGGCTGGGTGGACGGCCTTGCTGCCTCCTGGGGGTGTGGAGAGCAGGGCTTTCCCATGCCTGTGCAGCAGTCTGGGGGTTTCTGTCCTCTCTCTGGTAAAAGTATTCTGTTCATCTCCTCAGTCTGTTCCTGAAAGTGCCGAGTTGAAGAGGGTCTGTGTTCACGTTCGTGTGAACTGGGACATGTTGGAAGGTGAGCACTTATCTTTGGCCTGCTTTTCCAGGGTCACGTTCTGCTGTGGCCACAGCAGGTCTGAGAGCGCAGTACTCAGCCGGGATCCGCTTCTTGGGGTGAGGACGAGGGGCCTGTGGGGGGTGTGTCCCTTGCAGGGCAGGCGAGCGCTGTGAGGCAGGGCTGATCAGTCCCCTTAGAGACGCGCTGCCCTGGTCTCAAGTTAACCTCAGTGGGGCCTACATCCAGGCCACTTGGTTGGCAGGGGGTCCCTGCAGGTTGCTGAATGGGGGCCACGTGTCTCCCCTTTCCTTTGGCCAGAGGACACCCTGGCTCGGCTGCCAACAAGATGTAGCCAAGGCCCCGCACCTGGTCTCCCAGGGACCCTATGTCCTGTGAGAAGTGAGTCCTTGGTGCAGCCAGGCGTGGCCATCAGGAGGTGGGCGTTCTGGGGCCAGTGCCCGAGGAGGCCCCAAGGTCCACGAGACCTGGGTGGTCGCCGAGCTCATTCCTTGCTACAGGAGAGTCCACCAGGTCCCCCTTAGAGGCAGAGCCCTGAGTCCCCGTCCTCACTCACGCCTGGCATCGCCCCTGGCACCCGGTTTCATCCCTCCCGTGCAGGCTGTGCTAGCGTGGACAGTGGCTTCAGCAGCCTCTACAAGGCCACCTGTGACAACATGACCACTTACCTGAAGAAGAAGGAGGAGCGGCTGCAGCAGCAGCTGGAGAAGAAGCGGCGCCAGGCCCCGCCGCCCGGGCCCAACGGGCCGACCAAGAAGATGAGGGCAGGGCAGTCGGCGCGGGGCTGCTCGTCCTAGCGCTCGGGGGGCCCCTCGGGGAGACACGGTGCTGCCCTCTCCCCTCGCTCCCGCAGCTCCCTGACTTGGGCTGGGTGGCGGCGAGGTCCATCCCGGCTCAGCGGACCCCTGGGGCCGTGCCGGGCAGCTGGACGGGACCATGGGCTCTAGAACTTTCTGTCCCCAAAGCTGTGCCACACGTCAGCGTCACTGGAGACGCTGCACGAGCGTAGTAAGTACACCTAGCACCTCCCTTCCCCTTGGAGGGTGGTCAGCTGTGGGCCTGGCGCTCGTCCTTCCTGCTCGTCCCGCAGCTCAGTGGGCTTCCTGTCAGGAGCCTGGAGGCTGACGTCTTTCCAGCAGCGCGGTGGATACCCACGCCGTTCTCCGCTTGCCCTTCTGGATGGTCTGCTGCGGTGTCCAGCAGGCGGCCGTGTGCCCCATGGGCTGTTAGCCCAAGAGGAGTAAATACTGGCTCCCAGCGCTCAGACCCCGTGGAGCGAGGAGAGCTCGTCACCAGCGTTGGTGGAGACAGGCCCGTTCACGGACGTGTGAGAACTGGGGTGCCCCGGCTAGACGCCCACTCACTCGCAGGGAGGCGACTGGTGACGTGTATGTTTGATTTTGATCTGGACTTGTGCACGTGCAGCAGAGCAGGAAAGCCAGCTGTGTGCTAATTCCTGATCAATAAAGATGAGTTTTTCTGCATCTTCTGGAAAATTGAGCAGCAATACATGGAACTGATTTCAAAATAGATGGAGCAGAACCGTGTACGATGAGTACGCTCTTTGTGATTGAAACGTTTACCGTTTGATTTGAAGAAGGACGTTTTTGTGGTGTGGGGGGTGTTTCGTGGGTGTTGGACACAGGTGGTTTCATGTGTCAAAACCTGAAAGGCATCAGCTTGATCCTTAGTGCCTTGTTTTAATTTAAACACCGATCTGGAAACAGTACTGTTTGTAAAGCTCTGAGCGTTGTTTCCCACAGGGGACATCCGGGACTGCCCCCAGCCCCTGCCCTGCCCCACAGTGCATGCACGCACACGTGCACACACACACTCACTCACTCACTCAGCCTGTACCCGCCAGTCCCCCGTCTGACTCGGGTTGGGTAGTCGGTTGGAGGAGAGAGGGTGTACCTGCAGGAGTGGTGGGGTGCCATGGCTGTGGTCCTGATACGGAGTGTTCATTCCTAATATGCTCTGAATTCTTGGTTTTAGGAGAAATTTGTTTGTTCTTGTTTTCTTGTTGGTGTCTTTATTTTTGACCATGCTGCTTTTGGGATCTTCGTTCCCTGACCAGGGATTGAACCCGAGACCTCAGCAGCGAAGCTCAGGGTCCTAACCGCTGGGCTGCTGGCAAGTCCCTTTTCTTGGTGTCTTGGGCTAAGATGGGGGCTAGCAGACTGGCCTGTAGGCCACAACCTGCCCATTGCCCAGTGTTCTGTGGTCTGTGAGGTAAGCATAGTTGTTAGGTTTTTAAATGGTTGAAAAAAATCAAAAGAAAAATGTTTCAATCTATGGGCATCCATTGGTAAAATCTCATCGGGCCACAACCACGCCTGCTCGATTAGGGGTGCTCGGCGCTGGCTCCAGGGCTGCAGCAGCCGAGTTGGAGGTTGCCTGCAGTCTGAAATACTTAGGTTCCAGCCTGTCACAGAGAGGTTGTCTGTCCCCTTAAGGTCCCTGTTAAATTTGTGCTGTGTTAGCAGTGAGCTGGTTGAGTTCACCATGTTCCTTGTGGTCCCTGAGGACCAATAGGTGGTGGCGTGGGCCTCTGAAACCCCAGTGCCCCAGCCCCGGAGGTGTCTGAGGCTGTCCTCTCTCAGGGAGGCTCAGATGTGCGCCAGCAGCCTGTTGGGAGAGCAGGGCACGGGTGGGAGGGGCTGCAGAAACCTGAGTTTCCCAGGACTGCTGTAAAGTTACTTATGTTCTTATCAGAGCCACACACACATACGTTTGTATTTAAAGTGGTTTTTTTTTTTTTTTTTGGTAAACAATGTCTTTTTATCCTCCAAATACTGAATTTCAGTGCAAGTCCAATTGAGCCACATTTGTGATTTAGAAGTTTATCTGTTTAAACACAAATAAAATTAATTTTGAGAACAGAGTCCATTTAATCAAATTCAGCAGAAAGTGTTTCTGCTTTATAAAACCTATTTATGAGCAATTATACATTCTACTTTTAATCCTAATTGTTAAAAATATAATGTGTACATTATATAGGGCTTCTGTTTCAGAAAGCCTTAGGTAGCCCAGATAAACTGCGTGAATGGCTTGCTCTGCCCTTCCCACACCCCAGTTCCCTCTCTTAAGCCTCAGGTTAGACAGTCAAGAGTGAACCCTCGAAACCCTAGGCATCTTCAGCCCCAATAAAGGCAGCACACCCCAGGCCTATGTGTTTGCATACTGGTCTCCTTTTGGCCTCGTTGGGTGGCCCACGTGTGCTCTAGGACTGTGAATAATAAACCTCGTTCCTCAGAATTCCCCGTTTTTTATTTTCTTTGGCCATGCTGTGTGGCCTGTGGGATCTTAGTTCCTAGACCAGGTATTGAACCTGGGCCCTTGGCAGTGAAAACTTGGACTCCTAACCACTGGCCCACAGGAGAATTCCCTCTCTGGTGGCTTTTGCTGAATGCGTCCAGGGACCGCAGAAACCAGAAGGGCTGGTCCAGCCACAGCATTGGCCCTGGTGGGGGTCTGGGAGTTGGTCTGAGTAATTCGGGTTATACGAAGCATGCGTGTAGTTATGTAAGAAAGCTCTGTACTGTGTTCTGGAGTGGCCGTGTCATTTTACATCCTGTGAGTGCACGGCTGACCTGGTTTCTGCATCCTTATCAGCATTTGGTGTTGTCACAGTTTCATCTTGAGTGAGTCTTGAGAGTTCTTCATTGTTCCTTGCAGATACGGTCTGCAGACATATTCTCCCAGCATGCAATTCCTCTTTTCATCCTTTGAACACGGGTGTGTCGCACAACACAGTTCCTATTGATGGGATCCAGTTTACCAGGTTTTTCCTTCGATGGACTTTTGGTGTCCAGAACCCTTTTCCCTGGCCCCAGCCCCTAAGGATTTTCTCCTGTCGTGTTTATAGAAGTTTCATAGTTTGATGTTTTACACTTCAGCCCATGGTCCATTGTGAGTGACTTTGTATGTAAGGTGTGAGGTCGTGCTCTCTGACTGTGGACATGTGCCTGCCCCAGCACCCCTTGTTGGAAAAGCCGTGAACTCCTCTGGTGAACTGCTGTGTGACCTTCACTGTGGAAGGGTGTTTTCATGGGACGTAGTCCTGGGTGGACATTTTAGTCCTTTAATTTTTGTTTCTTTGGAGATGGCCCTGCTTCATGTCCGTGGTATCTGTTTTCCTCTGTGCTGGTGGCCTCGGTGTCCATGTACAAAGTTTGTGCTTGGCTTCATGCCCTGGCAGGAGGTGTGGTCACTGGAGGGTGCTGGGGGTTGGGGGCGCTGCAGGAGGATGGGGCTGCTGGAGCCCAGCGTCCGTCCTTCCTGGGCTCTGATGTGCCTGCCGGAAGCACAGGCTGCTCTGACACCCACTGTGGCTGCCAGTGGGCGTCCACAGCGCCCTAGCCGGAAGTGCCCTGGCATGCGCCCAGTACCATGCCCAGCTCCCAGGGAGTCTTTCTCCCCTGCCCGAGTGGGTGCTGAAACCCTGGCAGGGGCTCTCTGCTCACCAGCCCTGGGCTGCAGAACCTTGGCAGCTCTATCAGCAGGCGCATCACAGCTGAGCCCCTGCAAACGAGGTCTGAATTCCTCCGCCCCGCTGCCTCCCTGCGGGATGCTGCCATCCCCCAAGGTCCATGATGCCACACTTCTCCCAGCTCATTCCTTTTCAGACCCTCTGCCTCAGGCCTCCCATTCCCCTGTTTTTTAAAGTTCATTACACTTCAGTGCTTGCTTAGGCAGCACATATACTAAAGTCCTTTACACTTTAGTGGGCAGTCTTCTGTAACTGTGTGTGATTCCTCCTGTTACTATGTGGTTTCTATTTCTTGACTGATACACCTTCTTTCCCCCTCTGGTTGCAATGCACCTTCCTTTACTAGCTTCTGAAGTTCTCTTCACTGGTTTTCTGTAACTTGAACATGATGTGCTTGGCAGGGGAGGTGTATGTTTACCCTGTTGAGGGTTTGTTGAGCTTCTTAGATCTGTGGATTTATCATTTCTTAAAATCAAATGAGGAAGTTTCCAAGTATTGCTTCTTCAAACATCTTTTTCCCCTTCCTCTGCTCTCCTTGCCTTCTGCAACTCCAGCAATGGTATTTCAAACCTTTTGATGTGGGCTCCAGGTCCGCGCGGCTGTGTGATCTCCCTTCAGCCTTTTTCTGTGTGTGCGTCATTGTGGATGGTTTCTATTTCTCATCTTCAGTTCCCTGATCTCTTCTGTGGCGTCTAAGCTGCTGTCCACCTGAGGCTGTGTTTTCCATATCAGATTTTGTATTCTTCATCTCTGTAATGTTGATTGAATTCTTTTAAAAAATATCTTCCATTTCTCTTATCATACTCTTAAAAAATACCCTCAGACATACGGTGCATAGTTAGAATGACTGTCTTTTGATTCCGTCTTGTCTGTCGTTTCTGGTCTTCCTGCTGGCTGACTTCCTGTTCATGGCATCTGTTTCCCTGCTACTGCGTGTGTGCAGGACGTTTTTCATTGGGCGCTGATACTGTCGTGTTTTCATGGTTGGATGCGGAGCTTTTATCGTCTTCCTTTAAAGGATATTTCTCTCCTGGCCATCAATTAAGCTCCTGTGGATGAAGCTGATCCTTTTGGGGTCTGTTTCTGAGCCCACTGGGGCGGGGCTGGAGCAGCCTTTAGAGGGAGAGTTTCCCCCGTCTTTTGAGGTCTACCCTCCGGGGCATCCCTGTTTAACACTGTGTTCATGAAGTTTCTCCACGACGGGCTGGCCGGAGGGGCCTCAAGTGACTATGGGTCTGCAAATTGTTCTGTCCTTAGAAGTGCTTATGTGAGCCTCAAGGACATCACCCACGTGTGAGCAGGTTGGTATTGGAGCACAGATGCCAGAGGGATACCCCTCCCGCCTCCCGGCAACTTTCCCTCCCCTGGGTATCTCCTCTTCAGCACCCTGCCCCCAACTCAGCTGCCCTGCCTCCGAATTCCCCTCCACCTGAATCTGCCCTCCCTTTGCTGCTGTGGCTGGAGAATTACTTTGGACACAGTCTTAAGGCCCCCAGGGCCAGGCTCCCGGTCAGCCCTCGGGGAGGTTATCTGGACCCTCGTGCTCCTCGGGGTCTGCAGTCAGGTCACATTTGTCTTGTGATGAGCAAGGCCTCTCATCTCTGACCTGCCCATGAAGGTCCTGCACCCAGTTGAGGGGCATTGTTTTCCTGGGGGAGGGAGATGTCTTGAAAGACATCTTTCTAGCCTTTTCTCTGTTATGTGAATTGCATGTGTTTTCCAGTTTGACTTCCAGCTTTCTAGATGCTTTCTTTTTAATATGGCCTTTTTTTTGGTAGTCAGATTTATCCATCTTTTTACAATTTTTGGGTATCATACTGTATTTAGTTTGTTGTTGCTGAGTCCTGTCTGACTCTTTGGTGACCCCATGAACTGTAGCCCACCAGGCTCCTCTCTCCATGGAATTCTCGAGGCAAGAATACTGGAGTGGGTTGCCATGTCCTTCTCCTGGGGTTCTTTCTGACCCAGGGACTGAACCTGTGTCCCTGCGTTGTGGGCAGATTCTTTACCACTGAGCCACCAGAGAAGCCCTTCTCCACCCTGTGTGCCTTTGACATGGCTGGTTTAGAAAGAAGAGGCAGAAGCATGGAACCAAGGACACACCCAGTTCACCTGATGTGAGGAGGGAGGTGCGGGAAGACTGTGACTCCCCATGAAAAGCCTTTTAGTTTTTTTCTCCTCAAGCCTGGCTTTTTTACTTGTGAAATGGAAGCAAAGTGGTGCTAAGATTCACAGTGGGATTTGCCAGTTTTTGAAGCAGAAAATCACCAGTCTGACATTTGATGTTCTGTTTCGCTGGTTCCAATTCCATGACAAAGAAATGAAAGAACTGAAATAATAAAGCTGTGTTCATGTCTCCTCGGGGTGTTTTGTTTTCTGATTTTTGCTGGCCTGATGTGGCGGGAGGTGTCTGGAGGGAGAAGAGCTTGTGAGTGGCCAGGGTAGATAGGGGCGGCGACAGAGGAGATCAGGGCTCCTGGAAGCCGTTGTTCCTGACTCAGCATCTCTTAGGTCAGTATTCTTTGAGGTTAGGAGCTCAGATCGTCAGCCAGAGAAGTCAAAAGGCTACAAGACATGTTACAGCATGCTGGCTTGCAGTGTCTGCTTTGCTTATAAAATCTTCCAGTGACAATGAGTTTTCCCATGAAGTGGTTCTGGGACCACTGCAAACGTGCTCCCTCATGCTTTCTTGCCACGAGTGGCTTGTTTGCACAGCAGACACAGTAGACAGAGCCCTTGACCTAGTTTTGCATGACGATTTACCTCAATTCTCAGTTTTCTCCATCTAACCCCAAGAGCAGACTTAGCAGGCCCTGCACTTGCTGGCCCTGCGCCCACGAATCCAGCCAGGTTGAGTCTGGCTGTGCTGTGCCGTGTGGTCAGGGCCCCTCTGCAGCTGAGCCTTGGTGTGAAGCTTGCTCTGAGCCTTAACAGAGTTCAGTATTCAAAAGACCCTGAAGCCAGCGGCACAGGTAGGAGCAGACTCGTCTAGTGGGTGCTCGTTGGCAGCTCTTCATATGTGGTTAAATGAAAACAGGATGTTCGTAAGACTTGAGAGTCCCTCGGGCAGCAAGGAGATCAAACCAGTCAATCTAAAGGAGATCAACGCTGAATATTCATTGGAAGGACTGATGCTGAACCTGAATTTCCAATACTTTGGCCACCTGATGCGAACAGCTGACTCACTGGAAAAGACCATGATGCTGGGAAAGATTGAAGGCAGGAGGAACAGGGGGTGACAGAGGATGAGATAGTTGGATGGCATCATTTACTCAATGGACATGGGTTTGAGCAAACTCTGGGAGATAATTGAGGGACGGGGAGGCCTGGTGTGCTTCCGTCCGTGGGGTCACAAAGTCCAGCACTACTTAGCAACTGAGTAACAACAAGGTTCATAAGAAAGTTACTAACAAACTACCCCAGAAAAGTCTTAGGCCCAGACATTCACAGGGGCATTCTACCAAGCTTCAAAGACCAGATAGCCCCAGAACATCATAAAGTGTTCAGAGAGTAGAAAAGGAAGCTTTCTAATTCCTTTTATGACACAATCAATACAATAATATCAGAGACTTAAAATAGATAAAGACAGTATAAAGGGGAAAACTTGCATACCAGTATCACTCATGACAGTGCAGAAGTACTAAGTGTCAGCAGTAGCTGGCATCTAGCAGAAAAATAATACATCATAACTGGGGTTTAAGAATGTAAAGTTTGTTCATTATTAGGGAATCCATTACTATCATATATTACACTAACAACTCTTAAGTAAAAAATCCATATAGTTTTCTCCATGGATAGGTCTTGTATAGGAGAAGGCAATGGCACCCCACTCCAGTACTCTTGCCTGGAAACTCCCATGGACGGAGGAGCCTGGTAGGTCACAGTCCATGGGGTCGCATAGAGTCGGGCACGACTGAGCAACTTCACTTTCACGCATTAGAGAAGGAAATGGCCACCCACTCCAGTATTCTTGCCTGGAGAATCCCAGGGCAGGGGACCCTGGTGGGCTGCCATCTATGGGGTCGCACGTTGGACACGACTGAAGTGACTTAGCAGCAGCAGGTCTTGTATAAAATTCAATATCAAGATAGAATATTAAGAGAAAACTATCTTTTTTTAAAAATGGTAAAAAACATGCAGTAAGCCATTTTATCCATTTTTAGGTGCAGTGTTCATTGGCAGTGAGCATATTCACGCTGTTTACAGGCATCTGACATGATGCACCTCAGTCCTGAAGCCGGTCGGTTACTGTATGGAGCAGCTAGAGGCATTTCCTCCAAGATCACAAACAAGGCACAGATGCCCACCACCTCCCCTACCATCTGCATGTCTCAGACAAGAGGTATAACAATTGGTAAAAAAACAAGTGAAACCGTCTCTATTTGCAGATGACATGGCAGTATATCTGGAAAATCCTAGGGGATCCATGATTTAAAGAAAAGGCGGTGAGATAGCTTTACCCCAAGTTAACATTAAAAAGTCAGTAGCCTTCCTAGATATGAACAATAAACATGAGACAGTCTAGAAAAATTTCATTTCCAGTTGGAGCAAACTACTCAGGAATAAATTTAGCCAGCAATGTACAAACCTCCACAATGACCATTTTAAAGCAGTCTTGAAAGATGCAGAAGTTGACTTGAACAGATGTAAAGACATCTCTTTGGACGGAAAGACTCAGCTTTACAAAGACATTTTACAACTTTACAAATTCAAAGCAATTCCAGTAAAAGGGTCAGCTGTTTCATGGAGTCAGGCAAGTTGATCCTGAAATTGATGTGGAAAAACAAAAATAGCTGAAAACCATGGAAAAACTATGAGGGAGACTGACCCATCCAGTATTGCTGCTCACCATCAAGCCTCTATAGAAAAGACGGGCAGGCACATGGCAGAATAGGGAAGAAAATGCAGAATTAGCCCCAAGTCTATGTGGAAGCTGTGTGTGTGACAAGGGAATGACTCCAGTTATGGTGTAAAGGTGAGTCTTTTAGAAAACCTGCTGCGACAACTGGATTATCATTTGGAAGAAGATAAAATTATTTCCATACTGCAAGAGATCAAACCAGCCAATCCTAAAGGATATCAACCCTGAATATTCACCAGAAGGATTGATGCTGAAGCTCCAATCCTTTGGCCACCTGATGCGAAGAGCCGACTCACTGCAAAAGACCCTGATACTGGGAAAGACTGAAGGCGTGAGGAGAAGGAGGTGGACAGAGGACAAGATGGTTGGATGGCATCACCGACTCAATGGACATGAGTTTGAGCAAACTCCGGGAGAGTTTGGTATGCAGGAGCCTGGCATACTGCAGTCCATGGCATCACAAAGAGCCAGACGTGACTCAGTGACTGAACAACAGCATAACTCAATAGTAAAATCCAAGTAGATTGCTGCTGCTGCTGCTGCTGCTGCTGCTGAGTCGCTTCAGTTGTGTCCGACTCTGTGCGACCCCATAGACAGTAGCCCACCAGGCTCCCCCGTCCCTGGGATTCTCCAGGCAAGAACACTGGAGTGGGTTGCCATTTCCTTCTCCAAAGCATGAAAGTGAGAAGTAAAAGTGAAGTCGCTCAGTCATGTCCGACTCTTAGCAACCCCATGGACTGCAGCCTAGCAGGCTCCTCCACCCATGGGATTTTCCAGGCAAGAGTACTGGAGTGGGGTGCCATTGCCTTCTCCGCCAAGTAGATTAGGAAGTAAAAAATGAGGCCACACAAGGAATGGAAGAAAAGAAAGGTGGATTTGTTGTTAACTATGGTGTAGGGAGGGCCTCACTGTGACTCAAAATCCAGAGGCAATAAAGGAAAAGATACATTTGACTACATACAAATAAATATTTGCATGACAAAAAACGCCATAAACCAGATAAAAACTGAGCTGAAAAACTCAGAGAAAATGTTTACAACATAGACTACAAAGAGTTGTCTCTGTCCCTTTGTAGTACACTTAATGTATCAAGAGCTCTTTAAAACATTGACAAAAGACTAAAAAATAGACGGGAAAAAGACCCAAATAGTTTGCAAAAAGATTGAAAAAAAGAGACTCAAACATGAAAAAATATATTCAACCTTACTCATACTAGAGAAATGCAAATTGAAACAAAAATGAGATACTATTTCTCACTTACCACACTGCCAAAACCTTAAATAATTGCACAGGAAGATGGGGAGGCTCTGGGGAAACGCCCTCTCGTAGGTTGCTAGAAGGAATGCAAACCTGCCCAACCCTTCTGGAGGGAAATGTGGCAATAACTAGCAAAACCACGCATGCACTCATGTCCTCCTCCCACTTCTTGGGATCCACCCTGAGGGTACTTGTCAAACAATATGAAAATACATACCCGTGAGGTTATTTATTGAGCAGGATGTGTCACTGCAGAATGTTGGAACCAGTGCAAATGCCCACACAGGGAGGGTTAAACAAACAGGGTGTACCCACACGGTGCAGCTGTACCCATGAATGAAGATGATTTCTATCAACAGAAGCAGAGTGATTACTAGGACATACGGATGCGTGTAAGGACTGCATGCACGAGTATATCTGTAGCACGGCCCATTCATGTAAGAAAGAAGAGACACAGACACCTGCTCAGGTGTGCAGAGAAATACAGGATAAACTAGCAACTGCAGAGAGTGTTTGGTTACCTGTAGGGGTGGGCGGGAGTGGGAGCAAATTTCGTCCAAGGGTACTTTGGTTTTGGCCGCACCTCACGGCAGGATCTTAGTTCCCCGTCCAGGGATAGATGTATGTCCTTGGTGGTGGAAGTACAGGGTCCTAACCCTGAACCACTTTTTTTGGGTAAATCTCCCATTCTTAGAACCATAATTAGGTCAGTCGCTCAGTTGTGTCCTACTCTTTGCCACCCCATGGACTGCAGCATGCCAGGCCTCCCTGTCCATCACCAACTCCTGGAGGTTGCCCAAACTCATGTCCATTAAGTCAGTGATGCCATCCAACCATCTCATCCTCTGTCATCCCCTTCTACTCCTGCCTTCAATCTTTCCCAGCATCAGGGTCTTTTCCAGTGAGTCAGTTCTTTGCATCAGGTGGCCAAAGTATTGGAGCTTCAGCTTCAGCCTCAGTCCTTCCAATGAATATTAGGACTCATTTCCTTTAGGATTGACTGGTTTGATCTGCTTGCAGTCCAAGGGACTCTCAAGAGTTTTCTCCAACACCACAGTTCAAAAGCATCAATTCTTTGGTGCTCAGCTTTCTTTATGGTCCAACTCTCACATCCATAAACAACTACTAGAAAAACCATAGCCTTGACTAGATGGACCTTTGTTGGCAAAGTAATGTCTCTGTTTTTCAATATGTCATCTAGATTAGTCATAGCTTTTCTTCCAAGGAGTAAGCATCTTTTAATTTCATGGCTGCAGTCACCATCTGCAGTGATTTTGGAGCCCAAGAAGATAAAGTCTGTCAACGTTTCCATTGTTTCCATGATGGGACCAGATACCATGATCTTAGTTTTTTGAATGTTGAATTTTAAGCCAGCTTTTTCACTTTCCTTTTTCACTATCATCAAGAGGATCTTTAGTTCCTCTTCATTTTCTGCATATGTTATCTGCATATCTGAGATTATTGATATTTCTGCCAGCAATCTTGGTTCCAGCTTGTGCTTCATCCACTCTGGCATTTCGCATCATGTACTCTGCATATTGGAGAAGGAAATGGCATATTGGAGAAAGAAATGGCACCCCACTCTAGCATGCTTGCCTGGAGAATCCCATGGATGGAGGAGCCTGGTAGGCTACAGTCCATGGGGTCATGAAGAGTCGAACACGACTGAGTGACTTCACTCACTTTCACTCTGCATATAAGCTAAATAAGCAGGGTGATAATATACACCCTTGACATACTCCTTTCCCAATTTGGAACCAGTCCATTGTCCCATGTCTGGTTCTAACTGTTGCTTCTTGATTTGTATACAGATTTCTCAGGAGGCAGGTAAGGTGGTCTGGTATTTCCATCTCTTGAAGAATTTTCCACAGTCTATTGTGATCCACACAGTCAAAGGCTTTGGCGTAGTCAGTGAAGCAGAAGTAGATGCTTTTCTGGAACTCTCTTGCTTTTTCCATGATCCAACGCATGTTGGCAATTTGATCTCTGGTTCTGGAATTCTCTGTTCACATACTGTTGAAGCCTCACTTGGAGAATTTTGAGCATTATTTTGCTAGCGTGTGAGATGAGTGCAATTGTGCATGAACATTCTTTGGCATTGCCCTTCTTTGGGGTTGGAATGAAAACTGACCTTTTCCAGTCCTGTGGCCATTGCTGAGTTTTCCAAATTTGCTGGCATATTGAGTGCAGCACTTTCACAGCATCATCTTTTAGGATTTGAAATAGCTCAGATGGAATTCCATTACCTCCACTAGCTTTGTTTGTAGTGATACTTCCTAAGGCCCACTTGACTTCACACTCGAGAATGTCTGGCTCTAGGTGAGTGATCACACTACCGCGGTTATCTGTGTCATGATCTGTTTTGTATAGTTCTGTGTGTTCTTGCCACCTCTTCTTAGTATCTTCTGTTTCTGTTAGGTCCCTACCGTTCCTGTCAGTTATTGTGCCCATCTTTTCCTGAAATGTTCCCTTGGTATCTAATTTCCTTGAAGAGATCTCTAGTCTTTCCCATTCTATTGTTTTCCTCTATTTCTATTCTCACAAGCCATGCCGTGTAGGTCCACCCAAGAACCATATGATGCACCCCCAAATAAACAATGAAAAGCAACCATGATGTGTGGGGAAATAAAAACAAACAGTAACAAATGAACCTAACTCTTACAATGACTACTGAACCCCTGTGAAGGAGGTGGGAAGGGAAAGAACCAACAATCAACATCAGTATTTTGGAGAACAGTGTTTTAACTGGATACTGTTAAGTCTTAATACTTAATACTTAAGTCTGTTAAGTCTTCCCTGTAGCTCAGTGGTGAAGAATCTGCCTGCAGTGCAGGATTCTGGAGTTTGATCCCTGAGTCCGGAAGATCCCCTGGAGCAGGAAATGGCAACCCACTCCAGTGTTCTTGCCTGGAGAATCCCATGAACAGAGAAGCTTGGAGAGCTGTAGTCACAGGGTCACAAAAGAGTTGAATATGATTTAGTGACTCAGTGGCAACAACTGTTAAGTCAAAGACAAAGGACTGGACAAAATACTGACCTTTAGGTAGTCAATTTGTTTCTCCCGGGAACATGGGTTAGTAATACTGAAATTACTCTGTGTCAATAAAGACCTTGAGACAAAGGAAAATGAAAACACAGATTTACAAATCCAGTGTCATGCTGCAAAAAGTTTTAAGAGGAAAGTTCATAGCAATATAGGCCTTCCTCCAGAAATAAGAAAAATGTCAAGCCACCTATCTACCACCTAAAAAAAGAACAACAAACAAAACCAAAAGTCAGCAGAGGGAAAGAAATAATAAAGATCAGAGAGGAAATGATAGAAATAAAAACAATATAAAAATAAAAACTAAAGAGCTGTTTTTCCTTTAAAGAGGGCTTTCCTCATGGCTCAGAGGTTAAAGCATCTGTCTGCAGTGTGGGAGACCCAGGTTCAATCCCTGGGTTGGGAAGATCCTCTGGAGAAGGAAATGGCAACCCACTCCAGTACTCTTGCCTGGAAAATTCCATGGACTGAGGAGCCTGGTGGGCTATAGTCCATGGGGTCGCAAAGAGTCAGACACGACTGAGCGACTTCACCTTCCCTTCCCTTTCTTTAAAGATAAAACTGACAAACCTCTAATAAGGTTCACTGAGAAGAAAAGAGAAAGGACCCAAGTATTAACAAAACAAGAAATGAAAGAGAACAGATAGACCCTTGCTCCTGCACCACCAATGACCTTTGTCCTTTTCAGCCTCTGACCCATGAAGATGTCAGGCTCACCCCGTGGGGAAAAGTGTGGGCCTGCTTTGTGCCAAGAGGCTGTCTCTCTTGGCCTCCCACTGAAGGTGGTGTGGAGGGCACATGTATGGCAACACTGAGAACATTCTGGGAGTGGAGCGACCACAGCTGGGGAGGCTAGTTGGAGACAAGCCTGGAAGACGCCTTGTCCTACATGAAATTCCCAACAGTAAATCCAACCCAGCCAGCCAATGAGCTGCCATTCTGATTTGCTCTCTGATCACCATCAACTGAGCATCACGCCCTCGGATGCCAGTGTTCACGCAGTGTGATGGGCACTACAGCGTCCTGAGAGATGGGGGACCAGCATGATGACTGTTTCCAAGGAAACAGGTTCCCAAGAGCCACTGCACTGTGAGAGTGAGGGCATTGACACCACTCACGAGGGCCTCACTTCCTCATACCATCACACCAGGCATTACGATGTCAACGTGTGGATTGCAGGGAGATTCAGACATTCAGTCCATAACAGAAGGCTTAGATGAGATGCCCAGTTGTGATCATGGGTGTTACATAGCTCTCCTCTGCCACTGTGTCATCCATGCAAGGAGGGCAGTAGCAACGCCACTGGTCAGAGCTGCGAAAATTACATGCAGGAGAAACTACATGTATTCACCTGTGTCTTGCTTACAGCAGGGCTTGTCATATAATCAGCCCTTAGTAAATATTAGCTCAGGGACTTCTCTGGTGGTCCAGTAGCTAAGACGCCAGGCTTCCAAAGCAGGACACCCGGGTTTGATCCCAGGTCAGGGAATCAGACTCCACATGCCACAGCAAAGAGTTCACATGCTGAAACTAAAAGATCCTGCAGGCTGCGAGAAACAGTGAAGATCCCGTGTGCTGTAGCTACCACCTGGCACAGCCAAATAAATATTAAAAAAGAAGTGACTTCTATCTTAAAAATATTAGCTCAGATAGTGTAAGAAATGTGGGTTAATATGTGTGTGTGTGCACTCTGTCGTGTCTGCCTCTTTGCGACTCCATGGATTGTAGCCTGCCAGGATCCTCTATCCATGGAATGTTCCAGGCAAGAATATTGGAGTGGGTTGTCATTTCCTTCTCCAGGGCATCTTCTTGACCCAGGGATTGAACCCATGTCTCCTGCATTGGCAGGTGGATTCTTTACCACTGCGCCACCTAGGAAGCCTTGTGTTGTATATATTGCTCTATTTAAAATTGTAAGCTGGAGAAAACTATATTAAGTCACTGAAAAAGTACTGAGCCCCCACTGTGTGCCAGGCTCTGAGGATACAAAGCTGGTCAGGAATACAAGCTTTTATATCATTCTGCAATTCCATACCAGCTCTCAGTCTAAATGCAGTGAGAGAAAGGAAGTATGGGTCACAGCAAACCCTGGAGAGGTGCCACAGACCTGCAGCAATGGAACCCCATCTGGATAGACCACCCTCCATCCTCACCCTGACCCTTTCTCTGACCTTCTCTTGCTGAACATCAGAATGGGAAACCAGGTGGGGGATGCCCAGATAATCAGAGGTGACTTGCAGAGGGGTAGGGATTGTGGTGGTCCAGAGCTCAGATGTCATTTTTCTGAGACTGCAGCAGTCTAGAACGGAGGACGCTGCTCACACGAGGGCTGGCTGTCTGGTCTACGTCTGTTGTAAAGCTGATCATGTCTGCCTGAGCCCTTGCACTATCCAGATCCATGCACCGTCTGCCTGTGCCCTCTAATTGCAGAGCCAGTGAGCATCTGTGTCTCTCCTGGACTCCGCTGGCAGCAAGGTTCACCAGCAGGTGTTCACCAGTAGTGCAGTGCTGGGATTCAGCCCTTCACACTGGGCTAAATGCTCTCAGCTTCAAGTCCAGAGCAGCCTGTGCCTGTCAAATCCTGCTCACTGGCTCTTTCTACTCTTAGTTTTTGACCTGAAAGCCAGTCTGTCACAGCACACGGTAAGCTTGATTTCTCACCATCCCGGCCACCCATGTGGTCCACTCCCAAGCCAGAGACAGCACTCCAGCATCAGGGGGAGCCCCTTGCCCCCGAGTCTTCTTGCAGTCTCCCCTTCCACTCCCCCATCCACAGCCCTGATTTCTAATACCATGGATTGCTTTGCCTTTTTTGAACTTGATGCTCATGGAATCCTTTCTTATATTCTCGATTGTGTCTGGCTTTTTCGTTTTGCATCACGGCGTGCAATTCATCATGTCGTTGGAAGGGTGCCTTGCCTTACAGCTGGGCTGGCTGGAGCACTGGGCCACTGCATCTGAGTCTCTGTGACTATCCTTGTGTGTGTCCTGCCTGATGCACACCTATGCGTGTCCTTCCCAGCGTGCAAGTGTGTCCACTGCAGCATGGATGATTGAAAGAATCAATGATTGAATGGACGATTGATTGAATGATGAATGGACAATTGAATGATCAAGTGGATGATTGACTGAATGGGCAAATGGATGACTGAAAGGATGAATGGACGAATGTAGACCTGGGTTTAGAATTTCAGGTTTCAATGCTTTGGGTCTCTCCTTTAGTTCCTTAAGTCTTACCTAACCTTGGGCAGGTCTGGCTTGTCCCCTGGCAGGCATAGGGCACACCTCTGCCCAGGATCACAGCAGGCTAGAGCAATCTGTTCTGAGAGGTCACTCTTTCGATTTTGAAAATGGTTTCCCCTCTGAGATTTTCAGCTTTGGGGCAGAGTGAGTCTGAGGACTTTGAGGGCTGTTTCCATGGAGATAGGAAGAAAATTATTTCCTGAGTGCTGACCACCACAGGAGGTGCTCTCATGGGCCATTCTGCTGAATTTTCACAGCAGTTACTATCATCATGCTTTCTGGGTCAGGAGCTTGATACTCGGGACAAACAGAGTTGTGGAATCCAGGATTACACAGCTGTAGGCACCAGAGCCAGCGGTTGCATCAGCTTTTCTGGCTCCAACATCCAATCTCTCCCATGTCAGTGGTTGTCTTCTTGAGACAAGACTCTGTTTCCTTCGTCTTGATGTCCCTGAACTTCATCCATTCCCACGTGCAGGAGGTGCTCAGAGTTATGAGGGAGGATTCTGGGAAGAGGCCAGAGTAGGAAGCTGCAGAATCCGTCTCCCCACTTGGACTACAGCTGCTGCTGCTGCTAAGTCACTTCAGTCGTGTCTGACTCTTCACGACCCCATGGACTACAGCC
Organism: Aepyceros melampus; assembly: GCA_006408695.1. Taxonomy (NCBI): domain Eukaryota; kingdom Metazoa; phylum Chordata; class Mammalia; order Artiodactyla; family Bovidae; genus Aepyceros; species Aepyceros melampus. Next base: position 266,043 of record SJXQ01004514.1, on the reverse strand, counting down.
CACCAGGCTCCATGGGATTTTCCAGGCAAGAGTACTGGAGTGGGTTGCCATTGCCTTCTCCAGTACATGAAAGTGAAAAGTGAAAGTGAAGCCTCTCAGTCATATCCGACTCTTCGTGACCCCATGGACTGCAGCCTACCAGGCTCCATGGGATTTTTCAGGCAAGAGTACTACAGTGGGTTGCTATTGCCTTCTCCTGGACCACAGCACTAGCCTTGAATGATGCAACTGCTTTTGAAATTGAGTCTGTTGATGCCTTACAATTTCAAGGGGGAAGGGCTGGGTGGTAAAGAATGGTTAGTTTTGGTAAAATTAAGCTCTTGCACAGTAGCATCTACCAAACCCATGTCTCTAGCCCAGGGTAGGTGGCTGTGCCCATGATCTTGGAGCCGCCTGCAAAGACCCTGGGAATTGATATGGGGAGTAGGACCCTGTCCTGTAGATTTGGGGGATTTGAGTTCCGAGGGCAGGTTGCTGCTCCAGTCACAGAGGTGTACTTTCCCCGTCGCTGCAGGTGCCTCCCCCTCAGGCTGAAGCAACTGCCAGGGGACTTAAAGGGCTGGCATCCCTTTACATCCTCCTTCATTTGTCACTTTTTCCTTTTCTTAAAGATGAAAGAGTAGAACATCCAGAAACAGCTACACATATGGGGAAAACTAGAAAGTAACTATATATCCAGGGAAATGCTCAGAAAGGACCTTAGAAGACTAAGTTTATGCCACAGGGATAGCACAGAGACAGCCTACAATAATTAAAAAAAACAAAATCAATAAAACAATCAACACCAAAACACTGGAAAAGAGGGAAAAGTCTGAGGGGAAAGAGGGGAGAATATAATTTTCAGAGCTAGGACATTAGATTCAAATGTCCAGTTTTCAAAAAAAAAATCACAAGGCATTCAAAGAAACAAGTATGTAGAGTCTATTCAAAGGGGGGAAAAGTCAATAGAAACTGTCCCTGACAGAACTCAGGGCAGATCTACTAGGCAAAGACTTTAAATCAACTGCCTTAAAGATGAAAAGGACTAGAGGAGGATATAGAGAGAGTCAAGAAAATGATATGAGAACAAAATGGAAATATCAAAACAGACCTAAATAAAGACCAATAAAGAAAACCTGAAAAGAAGCCAAAAAGAAATTCTGGAGCTCACAACTGAAGTGAAAAGTTTGCTCAATGAATGCAGAGGCAGGTTTGAGTGGGCAGAAGAAAATCAGTGCTATTTGGATAAGACAGTTGCAGTTACCAAGTTTGAGTAACAGAAAGAAAAAAAGATTGAAGAAAAGTGAAGAGAGCCAGAGGGCCCTGTGGGACACAATGTATAAAGATGTAATTTCTTGAAATTGCCAAGGAGAAGGAGTGGGGGTGGAGCTGTCAGGGAGCAGAGGTCTGCTATGTTAGTGAAGTCAAGCTGCTGGAAATTAAAATTAGAGTGCTATAACTTTAGGATGCTACCTGTAATCCTCATGGTAATTACCAAGAAAATAGCTAGAGGATATATGCAAAAGGAGATGAGCCAGGCATTAAATATTTCCTGATGAGAAATCAACTAAGCACAAAAGAAGACAGTAATGCCTGAAATCAGGGATAAAAAAGCTATACAGCATATAGAAAACATAAAAGTGGCAGAAGTCCCTCCTTACCAGTAATTACCTAAACAAATTGTTTTTGGCTGAGCTGGGTCTTTGTTGCTGCCCATGGGGTTTTTCTAGGTGCAGCGAGCAAGGGCTACTCTCTGTGTGGTCTGTGGGCTTCTCATTGCGGCGGATTCTCTTGTTGCAGAACACAGGCTCTAGAGCATGCGGGCTTCAGTAGTTGTGGCTCCAGGCACTAGAGCACAGACTCAGTAGTTGTGGCACATGGACCCAATTGCCCTGCAGCACATGGACTATTCCCAGGACAGGGATCAGACCCACGTCTCCCACATTGGCAGGTGGACTTTTATGCACTGGACCACCGGGGGACTTCCATCAATAATTACTTTTAATGTGCATGGATTAAATTCTGCAGTCAAAAGAGAGCATGGCAGAGTAGATGAAAATAGCTATAGGCTGTCTACAGGAGACTTACTTCAGATTCAAAGATACAAATAGATTGAAAGTAAAAGGGTGGAAGAAGATACTCCATGCAAACAGTAACCAAAATACAGCAGGCTGTACTAATTAAAAAAAAAAAAAACTTTAAAAAAGACTGCAAGAGGAAAAGGACATTATATATTAGCAAAATGTTCAGTACAGCAAGCAGTCTAACAGTTGTAAACATTTGTATACTTAATAACAAACCAGCAAAAGGTATGAAGCAAAAGCTGACAGAATTATAGACAGTTCTATGGTAAGATAGACAGTTCTATGGTAATAGACTTCAAACCCCCACTCTCAATAGTGGATAAAACAACTAGATAGAAGATAAGTAAGGAAATAGGGAACTCAGTGCAAAAAACCAGCTAGATGTAACAGACATATACAGAACACACAGCAGAACATGCATTCAAGTACACATGGGAAAGTCTCCAGGACAGACCATGTGTTAGGCCACAAATTAAGTCTCAATAGACATGAAAAGATAGACATAATACAACAAGATTCATCTCTGACTACAGGGGGATAATGTTAGAAATTAGTAACAGAAGAAAAACCTGGAAAATTCATGAAATTTTGGAAATTGAACAGCTCACTCTTAATCAGTGGATCAAAGTAGTCATGAGGGAGATTAGAATATAACTAGAGACAAATGAAAATGAAACCACAACATACTAAAGTTTATGGGGTGCAGCGAAAGCCAAGAGGGAAATTAATAGCTATAAACGCTTACATTAAACAAGAAAGATATCAAGTCAACACCCTTTCCAACTTAAGGAACTAGGACGAAGAACAAACTAAATCCAAAGCTACCAGAAAGAAGAAAGTTATCAAAAAATGAGAACAGGGATAAACTAAAATAGAGAACAGAAAATTCATTACACGAAGAGTTAGTTCTTCAAAAAGATCAACAAAAATTGACAAACCTTTAGTTTGATAGACTAAGAAAAAGAGAGGGAGGATTTGAATGACTAAAATCAGAAATGAAAGTGTAAACTTGACTACCAATTCTTCAGAAATGAAAAAGATTTTAAGAGAATATTGTGAATAACTGTATGCCAGCAAATTGGATAACTTAGATGAAGTAGACAATTCCTGGAAACACAAAACCTAGCAAGACTACATCACAAAGAAATAGAAAATCTGAGTAGACCTATAACTAGTAAGGAGATTGAATCAATAATCAAAATTTCCCAACAGTGGAAAACCCTGGACCTGCTGGCTCACCTGGTAAATTCAACTAAATATTCGAAGAAGTAATATCAGTCCTCAAACTTTTCCCAAAAAATTGCAGAGGAGGGAACGCTTCCTAACTTTCTAACTTATAGAAATAAGACCAGCATTACCCTGATGCCAAAGTCAGAAAAAAAGAAGCTGTAAGAGAAAACTACAGAGCAATATCCCTTTTGAAAATTGATGTAAAAATCCTTCACAAAATACTAGCAGACTGAATTCAGCAGCATGCTAAAAGGATTGCACACCATGACCAAGTTGGCTTTATTCCTGCAGTGCAAGATAGTTTAACATGTAAAAATTGATCAGTGTAATACTACATTACATTAACAGAATGAAGGAACCTCCCCCACCATAATCATCTCAATGCAGGAGAAAATGTAATTAAATAGCCTTTCATGATAAAACACTCAACAAACTAGAGGGAAGCTACCTCAACATAATAAAAGCCATGTATGAAAAACCTATGGTGAAAACCACATTCAACGGTGAGAGAATAAAATCTTTTCCTCTAAGATCAGAAACAGGCAAGGGTACTTTTGCCACTGTTATTCAACTAGTACTAGAAATTCTAAACAAAGCAATTAGGCAAGAAAAAAGGTATTGGAAGTGGAAAGGAAGAAGTAAAATTGTCTCTATTTGCAGATGTATGGTATTATATGCCGAAATCCCTAAGGATTCCACAAAACCCCAAACCCCCCAAACAACTGTTGGAATCAATAAATGAACTCAGCAAAGTAGCAGGATACAAAGTCAGCACACAAAAATCTGTTGCATTTCTATACACTAACAATTAACAATCTGAAAAGAAAATTACAGTATAATTCCATTCATAATAGCATAAGAATAAAATACTCAGGAATTAACCCAGAAGGTGAGAGCACTATACAGTGAAAACTACAAAACATTTCTGAAAGAAATTAAAGAAGACATAAATAAATGGAAACACAGTCCATATTCATGGACTGGAATGCTGATATTGCCAACATGTCAGTATTACCCAAAGTGATAGACGCAATAACTATCAAAATTCCAAGAAATCTTTGCTTCTCGCAGAAATAGAAAAACTCATTGTAAAATTCACATAGAATCTCAGGGAAGCCCAATTAGCTGAAATAATCTCAAAGAACAGAGCCAGAGGACTCACACTCCTTTATTTCAAAGCTACAGAAATCAAAATATTGTGGTACAGGCATAATGACAGACATATGGATTAATGGAATAGAATAACCCAGAAATAAACACTTGCACATATGGTCAAATGATTCTGATAAGGGTGCCAAGACCATTCAATGAGGGAAGGACAGTTTTTTTTAACACATGGATTCGGAAAAACTAGATACCCACATGCAAAAGAATGAAGTTGGATCCTTGCCTAAACCATATACAAAAACTAACTCACCATGAAGCAAAGATCTACATTAAGACCTAAAACAATAAAACTCTTAGAAGGAAACACAGGGGTAAAATTCCGTGGCTTTAGATTTGGCAATGATTTCTTGGCTATGATACCAGCAATAAGAGAAAAGACACGGTCAACAAAATAGACATTTTTGACTTGGTGAAAATTTTGTGCATAAACAGCCCTTCAGATGAAAGAAATGTGAAGCAGGCTTTGCTATGAAGGTTGGACTACAGGCACATACGGGACAGCATGAGGAGATGGTGTCGTGTCGTGTGTGTGGCGAGATGCGAGCTCAGCTTCTATTTTGAGCCACACGAAGGTGCACAACCAGGGCCCTCACCATGTCTGAGAGCTCTGCTCCAGAGGTACAGGTGAGGTCTGTTCAATGGCAGCGGCAGCCCCCCTGCCCACGACTGTGGGCTCCCTCTCGGGGGTGCCTGTGAGCTCTTGGCCACTTCCCTCCCAGCCCTGGTGAGCTCCAGGTTGGGGAGGGCGGGGTGGGGGAGAGGGGAAAAGGGTCCCTGGGCACCATCTCCTCTTCACAGCAGCTCCTCACTACTTCCTCCACCAAGCAAGGAGCCTCCAGAAGGGAAAGAGGAAGAAACGTTTTCTTGGTGGAATTCACTAGGTTTTAACGATGCGTTTCTCCTGCCCCTCTCTCCTCCCTGTTGGACCTGACCCCCATCATACCTGTCCCCATACTTGCCCCCTGGACAGTGGGCAGGGGCATCAGAGGACAGCAGTGGCCACTGCCCTCACCCCTCCCCTCCCTGTCACCCCTGCCCTGTCCTTCCAGGAGTTTGAGAGACTTCTCCCTTGATGGTCCTTCTTGCTTACCTCCTTCCAGCGCCCCCGCTACTATCTTCTGCCCCTCCCTGGAGAGGCAGTGCTTTTCCACCCTCCCCCCCCAGGGGGAGGGGGAGAGGAAGGAGAGAAATCAGAGATTGTCCCACAGAGGGGAAAGGTGAGATCTGAGAAAGGGCAGAAGCAGGGAAGGCCAAGGTTGTGCCTGCATCAGGTGGGGTTGTTTGGGGTCAGGCCCAGAACATCATCCTGCTTGAGCATCTGTCAGGGAAAATAAGTCAGAGGGAGCAAAAGGAGGAGACTCTAGGGCCAGAGGCAGGCCAGGAGGTGAACGCTTAGAGGGTCAGAGTAGGTGAGGGGTGGTTCTGGGGACTAGAGGTGTTCCTAGGGGTGGGGGAATGCAGCCACAGTGTCTCCCCCTTCTCTCTCCCACCCCTGCCCCCAGCTCCAATCCTGGCCTTTTCTTCTCATCCCTCTCCTCCCAACAGAAGCTGCGGCCCTAGCCATGGCATTGTACTCCTGCGTCCCCTGAAAGTTCCCCACCCTTCACCCTCTCCTTTTGCATGGACCCCATTACAATAAGTTTTAAATAAAAACCTGAAAAAAATTGTGCAAATGACACTCTGAGAGTAAAAAGGCAATTACAGAATGGAAGAAGATATTTGCAAATCATATCTGGTAAGGGATTAATATAAAACAACATGATTCATAAATAGATGAAGGACTCGAGTAGACATTTCTCTAAGGATATGTAATGGCTAATAAGTTCATGAAAAGATGCTCAACATCACTGATCATTAAGGAAATGCACACAAAACTGCAGTAAGATACCACCTCACACCCATTAGGATGGTCGTTATAACCAAAATGAGCAAACAAAACAAGTGTTGATGAGATGTGGAGAAGTTGAAACTGTGCCTGATTTGGCCAGTGAGAGTGGCTTCGACCCACCTCCTGTATCTCTTTGGCTGTGTTCCATCATTCTTTGTGCTCTCTCTCTCTGATACAAAAAGATTTCAGGCTCATGTTGCTCCTTTCTCCTAAGTCCTAGCATCAGCGATTTCTCCAAGGGGCGCTGGTTCCACACACTGGAGAGTGGTATTTGGAAACCAAGATCTGGGTGCTGGGTGTGCTCATTGCTATGGAGGCCTCTTGGTACAGAGCAAGGAAATAGGTGCCTGAATACACACCATTCTACATGGGTGTATTTCTATATAAGTACGCGTTGCATGTTGGAACTCTGCTTCAGGGCCCTACAGGGACCACACCCCATGGCTGCATCCTCATTTTGTTGGACTCCAAAATCCTGTGCTAGGTTGCTGACCCCATGGGCTCACCAGCACAGACACCTCCTCTCCCCGACTGGTCCCCAGGTGACCCCCTGTGCCCCTCAGTGTTGCCCTCCATGCAGCCCCCGCCCCCCACTCTGAGCTCCACCACTGCCTTACCCAATCTGGCTTTCAGACTTAATTATTAAGTGAGGGAGGGGAAGTAGCTGAGGATCTATTAATTTCATCCATGTATTTTGGCTTTTTACACTTTGAAAACATTTACCCAGCAGCTCACAAAGTTTGTCTTCCCTAAGGAATTGTTCCTTTTACTACCAAACAGGGACCTTCGTTATCTCTAGTTAGTAAGCGTCTTTGCTGCAAAGCCACTTGGTATCAACACGGAGGTATCAGCTTTCTTTCTTGGTCTATTTCCAACTCTTCCCTTAATCCTTTTCTTCATTATATTTTAGGTAAGTCTCTTGTAAATAGCAGATGGCGGTATTTTTTCTGCTCTAAGAAATCTGTCTTATAGCTGACAAGCCCACTATATTTATAAGAAATGTATTACTGGAACCTTAGCACTAAGGTTGTCCATCTCGTTTGGCGTTTTCTATCTACTGCACCATTTTCACTGGTGTCTCCTTTCACCCCCCGCCCCTTTCCTTTAGATTGATTGGCTTTTTACCCATACAGGCACACAATTTCCCTCTTTCCAATATTTTATTTCTCTTCTTTTAGCACCACAGTTTGATAAAACACAGGATATTTGTTACAGAAGGAAAACCATGGTGGAATAACTACCTCTCCTCGCAAAGAATCACTCAGTCATGAAGACGAGAAGGACAGGAGTGGTCAGGCTCAGCACTGGTCCAGCCTCTCCCGCCAGCTGTGCCCGCGTGGGCTGGGGGCTGGGGGTGCGTTTCTTCTGCTTCCCCTAAAGTTAGTCATGGACGTTGAGCTACAGCAGGTGGGGTGGGCTTTTCCAGGGAGCCTGAGGTAGTGTGTGGGATGTGGATGAACACACTTGATTGTTTCTCTGGCATAATCTCCCAAGGGGAGAAGGAACAAATGACTCAGGTAGAAAGATCCTATTAAAATGAAGATGGGGATTTGTCATTAAAGAAAAATGATCAGTTCTAATGAGGTGGATGATCCTGGAGCCGATTATACAGAGTGAAGTAAGCCAGAAAGAAAAACACCAATACATTATACTTACACACATATATGGAATATAGAATGATGGTAATGATAAACCTGTACGCAAGACAGCAAAAGAGACACAGATGTATAGAATGGCCTTTTGGACTCTGTGGGAGAGGGAGAGGGTGGGAGGGGTTGGCAGAGTGGCAGTGTAACATGTGTGATATCATAAGTGAAATGAATCGCCAGTCCAGGTTTGATGCAGGATGCAGGATGCTTGGGACTGATGCACGGGGATAATCCAGAGAGAGGGTGTGGGGCCGGAGGGGGGAGGTGGGGGTCGGGATTGGGAGTTCATGTACACTCGTGGCTGATTCATGTCGATGTGTAGCAAAACGAATACAGTATTGTAAAGCAAAACAAACTAAAAAAATAAAAACCAATCCAGGTTTGATGCAGGATGCAGGATGCTTGGGACTGATGCACGGGGATAATCCAGAGAGAGGGTGTGGGGCGGGAGGGTGGAGGTGGGGGTCGGGATGGGGAGCTCATGTACACTCATGGCTGATTCATGTCGATGTGTAGCAAAACGAATACAGTATTGTAAAGCAAAACAAACTAAAAAAGAAAAATTAATTAAAGAAAAAAAAGAAAAATGACATTATTTAATGAGACGAATGCTCAGCAGCATATAATAAAAATGAATGTTTCTCCTCGGTGATGAAATCCTGATTTAGCCGGGCATGTGGCTGCCTAGCCAGAGGACTGCATTTCCCAAAAGTGAGAGGAAATGTTGTGCCCTATCCTCCTTTCTGGCATGCAGTCATGATGGCTGGTGCTCCAGCAGCCATTTTGGCCCATGAAGCACTGCACCAAGGATGACAGAGCAGGAAGATGCTTATTTAATAAACTTGTAAAAAATTATAATGTCAAACCTTGCTGTAAATGTTTTACAAATATTAACTCATTTTGTCCTCATAGCAACCACACAAGGTCTGCTGTTCTTAGGTCCACTTGCCCCAGCCCCAGAGTAACTCAGCAAGCCACAGATAAGAGGAACAGAGCAAGAGAAACCAATGAACAATTCATTCCCCACTGGCTTTCCACTCATCATACTCCTCCCATACCACTTTTTTTTTTCTTGCTCCAGCCCATCTTCAGATGTGAAATTTAAGTTTATTTTATACTTGGGTTCATTTTAAACTCCTCTTGCCTGATCTCTGCCTCATGCCTCTCTCTGTGGCTTTCCCACCACACTCAGGTACTCATTTTAAAGCACAAGGAGAGAAAAGCTAAATGACCCTGATGGTAATGATGGACTAACAGTTGACGTCTCAGCAGCAAAGGTCTTCGTGTTAGTCACTCAGTCGTGTCCAGCTCTTTGCAACCCCATGGACAATAGGAGCCGCCAGGCTCCTCTGTTCACAGAATTCTCCAGGCAAGAATACTGGAGTGGGTAGCCATTCCCTTCTCCAGGGGATCTTCCTGACCCAGGGATGGAACCTCCGTCTCCTACATTGCAGGCAGATTCTTTACCATTGGAGACACAGGGAAGCCCAAATTATTTCACAAGTTTGCAGGGAAAAAAGGGACATTTTCAAATGAAAACAAAGGGAGTTAACCATCAAAGGAGCTAGACAGAGGAAGAATGCTCGGACGCAGAAACAGAGATGAGAGGAGTGTTCCATGTACACAAGTAATGACTGAAAAGTAACAATGGTCACAGTCGACTCTGGGCTGTTAAAACACCAGAGTAGATTCCAAGACACTGGGCAAAAATAACATACAAATGAAAGGCGACACCTGGAGTGAAAGATCCCGAGGTATTCACATTTTGCAGGAGGGCAGAGTTAGTAATTTGAGATTTTGTTAATCTGAAGTGTACAGTTAAAAACACAATGGCACCACTGAAAAACTAGAGCAGGGTTAAGTATGTACCTCTCAAAGAGTAGAGGAAAAAGAAATGGAGCAAAAAGCCTAAACCCAGAGAATAAGGAAAAGCACACACCTGCAAGCAGGCCCTGGGAAAGAGTTGGGTCAGGGTGGGCTGTCTTCAGCCAATCATAGAACCGAAGTGACCGGAGAGGTCGGGCCAAACGGGCCAAATGGAGGGACCGAGGCTGCAGCTGACGATGGGCCGAGGTTGGTGTTTCTCTTCATTGCTTCCCGCAGGAACAGACTGTGCGCTGAGCCAACGCTTTTTCTTCTCAACTAGATTGAGTCTTGAGAGCAGAGACCACAACTCACTGAAAATATACAGAGCAATTAACCACTGGAATGAGTACAGTCACATTTAGTCCATTCAGTGTTGAGCAACTAACACTTCCTCTAGTTCCAAACATCTCACTGCCCAGAAGGGACCTCCACACCCACTAAGAGTCACTCCTTGTCCCCCAGCCCGTCACCAGGCTGCTTCCAGTCTCTACGTAAAGAGACAGTTACGCTTTTGACTCCCTATTCTTCACTCTGATGCCAAACATGTGGGTTTTCCCCCATTTCAACCAATTCTCCAGCTCTGACACAAGCTGTCCCACAATTCAACTCAGGTCTGACAGCACACAGCGTTAGCTAGACCCCACAGATTAATGGCTCAGCCTCAAGAGACGAGCCCCACTGTGGATGCCAACCCCAAGGAGTGCGTCCCCAGGTCCCCACACTTTGTCTGACCTGGCTATAAATCAGGGGGTCCTACCACCCCCTCCTTGGGTTCGATCATTTCCTAGAACAGCTCACAGAACTCAGGGAAGCACTTAACTCACATCTGCCAGTTTTTCATAAGGGCTACAGATGAACTGCCAAGGGAGGAGGTCCCCAGGGTGAGGTCCAGAGGGGTCCTGAGCGCAGGAGTATCTTCCCCTCTGGAGGTGAGTTACGTCACCTTCCCGCTGTTTGGTCAGGTTCGACCTGGAAGCTCTCCAACTCCTTTTTTAGTCTGGCTACGTCACTGAAGCATGATTGGCTAAATCATTGGCCGTTGGAGATTCACTTGCTCAGTTCTGATGACCAGATGGAACCAATTCTGTTCCTTCCTTCAAAGCAGGGCAGCTGAGGCCCTGGAGGTTAGCAATGCAGGCTAAGTCGCTTCAGTCACGTCTGACTCTGCAACCCTATGGACTGTAGTCCTCTGTCCAGGGGATTCTTCAGGCAAGAATACTGGAGTGGGTTGCCATGCCTTCTTCCAGGGGATCTTCCTCACCCAGGGATCGAACCTGTGTCCCTTATGTCTCCTGTATTGGCAGGCAGGTTCTTTACCACTAGCGCCACCTGGGAAGCAATAATCGATCCTGAATTTGGACCTGGCTATTTGGCTTCCCAGGCAAAACCCATAATCCCAGCAGAAATCACTGACTGCCCTGTGGCCGGTGCCCTGGGAGCCCATCTTCACTGCCTCCCTCCCCAGCACCTTCCTACCACCCCCTTGAGGCCTCTTTTTCTCCAAGTCAGCGGTTTCCCAAAGACATCACCACAAGGTCATGCAAAAGAGATATGTTTTCTGGCTCTCTCCAGCCTGCACTCGGACTCTCAAAGCCCTCTCATCAGGTTCTGTGCTGTGTGGCTAGTCGTGTCTGATTCTTTGTGACCCCAGAGACTGAGCCCACCAGACTCCTCTATCCATGGGATTCTCCAAGCAAGAATACTGGAGGGGATTGCCCTGCCCTTCTCCAGGGGATCTTCCCAAGCCAGGGATTGAACCCAGGTCTGGTGTGATTAGAAGACTGATTCCTAGTGAACTGTCAATGATGCATCAACTCACCAACTTTTTTTTTCGTTAAAAATCTTCCAATCCAATACTCTGCTATTCTGCCTTCTTAATATTCTTGCCTCCAACTCTTCCATCAAATCAGGACCAGGCAAGACTTCCTTTCTGCCCTGAGGTTTCTCCATTTTCCCTTCTCCCAGAATCAGAGGCACTTTGATTTTTTTCTTGATTGGAAGTTATTGCTTGCATCCTCCTCCTTTCCATTTTGCATTTTAATAATGGATGCTTCCTTAATGGGAAAAATAAGTTTCTGATGGAGGACTGTGAATAATTTTTTTTTCTATGGGAGACTTGGTGGCAGGAGGACCCCAAGTATTCCCTGAGTTGGGTGGGAACCCGCATCTCACATGGAAGGAGCAGGCTCTGCAGATGGGGCTGCATTGAGGAAAGTGCAGAACAAATCATAGCAAGCAGAACCAGAAAGCACCTGCTAATCCAGTCCCGGTAGGCGAGAAAATGGAAAACCCCAGGGAAGGACCGGCGAGTGGAGTGCACGTGTGTGTGTACACGCACGTGTGTGCACGCATGTGTGGCACACGTGTGACTGGGTGGGCGCTCATGTGAATGTGTGCATGTAGCATCTGGCCCCCTCACAGGGGAGGAAATTGCATGCAGTGGTCGCTCTCACTTCCTAAGACGGTTGCAATGGACGGAGAGCTGCCTGCCCCAGGGGCAGGGATAGAGGGGCTGCAGAGAAGGCTGTGACGCCCTTTCCTGGCCTCTTCCTCCCGTAAGTGTTTTCCCCACTGAGGTTCATCCTGCTTTCCTGGCTGCCAAGTGGCCCCATTTAAAAGCACACTCGGTCTCAAAAGTGCAAAGGACACATTTTCTTGCATTTCTTCAGAATTTGCTGTTCTCCTGAACTCAGGTTTTTCAGCTTGAATTTCGTTTCTTTGTTTTCAGAAGGAAGTCAATTGCCCACCTCAAAGAGAGCGATTGCTGTTCAGTGGAGCCAACCTTCCTGCCCTGGGACTCCCCCTGAGTGCGGGCAGGACCCCCTGAGCTGCAAGAAAGCCCCTGGAAGTCTCGGACAGACCCCGCCCCCCCTCTGCCCCTCCAACAACCATGATGTTCTTTTCTGCTTGAACTCACTTCTTGCTCTTGGGCAATTGCTAAAAGCCAGTTCTCTGAAGAGTCAATTGGCCAAATGACCAAATCCCTGAATTTATGGTTTCTTTGAACTATTCCGTTTTAGCTGAGCAGTTTTCAATTTGTGTTCACATCAGTATACTCAGACTGTTCTTCTATCTTTGCCTCGGTGCCCTGGGGATAGAAGGATGTAAGAGATGGAGGGCTTTGGAGGAGACCCTGGGGAGTGTTTATAGCCTGTGACCTTGACTAGGAAGAGTTATGATCAACCAGCTCTTTATTAACATAATTGTTGTAAAACAGTTTATACTGAAGAATACGTTCAAGACTCTGTTCAGTGATGCATTTTTCATAAATACACTTTTAAAGATAGATTTATTCTTCCATTTTTTCAATCTGAAGGTATAAAAGAGGTTGCCATTTGCCTGTCCTATATCCATTCTCATTTTATTTCCTTCAGCAGAAAGTCTCATTTTGGGGGAGCACTCTTGGGCCAAGTAAACAACCTCATTTCCCTGCCTCCCTGATGGTGGGAAGTACTGGAAAAATCTAAGCAAATGTATTTGGGAGGAATCTTATGATGAAAAGTCCTGCAAAGAGACTCACCCAGGAGACATGCTCTTTGACCTTCAGCTTATTTTCTTTCTGCCTAGAATGTGGTCACAATGGCTGGATCTACTGTCTCCATATTGGGACCATGAGATGACCTTGATGATGACTGCTGAGAGATTGAATATATAAAAGGACAATGGTCAGATCATATTTAGAAAAGAACTCTGACCCACAGCTATAGGAACCAATCCTTTTATCTTACAACCAGCCTGCTATAAGTCAGACAGGTAGTAACTCAGACTGCTATCTCTAGTAACCCACTATAGTCATGTTTCTAGAATGAAGCTGCTCAGTTGCTTCTACCTTTGTGACTGGAGGTAGGATTAGTGATGTGGACCTGGCTGCTGACTGAGGCTTGGGTGTCCTTCCTCCTAGGAAACTGTAAGATGGTGTATTATCCTCCTTGATGATGGCTGCATTTCAAAGAGACACCCTTGGGGCCTTGAGAAATTGTGAGACTGGCAAGAGGCTTATCTCATGTTTGACTCACAACTGCCAATCTCCAGACTTCTTCTTTTAAGAGATATGTTTGTATTTGCCTGTACTGGGTCTTAGTTGCAGCATGCAAGATCTTCATTGAGGCATGTGGGGTCTTAGTTCCCTGGTCAGGGATTGAACCTGGGTCCCCTGCATTGGAAGTATACAGTCTTAGCCATTGGACCACCAGGGAAGTCCCCAGACTTCTTAACATGACAGAAAATAAGCCTCTATTACCTTTAAACCACTCCTATAACCAGTTTGTAATGCAATATTCAACAAAAGCAGTTTTGTACATTTTTTCCAAGTCTAAAAAATTCTCTTATCTTTGAATATTGCCTCTCCCATACCCTCTTAGAAAATGTGTTAGAGCTTCTCATTGTATCTCCCTTGTCTAAAGTTTTCTTTAATAGTTTTCAACCGTTATCTGCCTATGTTATAGATCTAGCCTCCAGTTCATTAATTCTCTCTTCAGCTGTGTCTGGTTTGTTGTATAATCATTGTGTTAATTTTTAATTTCAATGAATCATAACAAATAGATCTAAAATTTTTGTTAGCTTTTAAAATATTCTGCTTCTTTAAAAAATATTTGGTTTTGTGTGTTATGAGTGCTATTCTCTATACGCTATCTAGAAGACATCATTTTAAGTATAAGGACAGATTGAAAAAAGAAAGTGTTAGTTGCTCAGTTATGTCTGACTCTTTGCAACCCCATGGACTTTGCCCACCAGGCTCCTCTGTCCATGGGATTCTCCAGGCAGGAATACTGGAGTGGGTTGCCATTCCCTTCTCCAAGGGATCTTCTCAACCTAGAGATCGAACCTGGGCCTCCTGCACTGTAGGCAGATTTCACCATCTGAGCCACTAGGGAAGCCCTAAGGACAGAAAAAGATATACTGTGTAGATTAAAAAAAAAAAGCTGGAGTGTTTTTTGATTGTTTATTGACCCTGAGAAAAGTTTATTGCAGGACCAACCAACCAAGGAGAAGAGGTAGCTTGTGCTCAGGAAGCCCAGACTCCATGAAGCGTTTCAGAGAATAGTTTTTATGAACAGTTGGAGGAAGGGCTGCAGTGTGTGTGACCTTCCTCTGCCTGGTTGGTGGGGAGGGAACAGGGTGGTGTTCCATGCACCTCAATCATCAGGCTTCTGGTTCCAACCAGTCTGGTGTCTACACAATTGTTGAGTCACTTGGTTGTGCCCAACTCTTTGTGACCCCATGGATTGCAGCATGCCAAGCTTCCCCCTCCTTCACCATCTCCTGGAGTTTGCTCAGACTCATGTCCATTGAGTTAGTGATGCCATCCAGCCATGTTATTCACATACTTGTGCTCAACCTGCAGTCACCATCCTCCACCTGGGTGGAGGCCTTAGTTCAATTTTAGATGCTATCACTTCAAAGGTTGTCTCCCAACTAAGTGTTGCTGCTGCTGCTGCTAAGTTACTTCAGTCGTGTCTGACTCTGTGCGACCCCATAGACAGCAGCCCACCAGGCTCTTCCATCTCTGGGATTCTCCAGGCAAGAACACTGGAGTGGGTTGCCATTTCCTTCTACAATGCATGAAAGTGAAATGTGAAAGTGAAGTCGCTCAGTCGTGTCTGACTCTTCACAATCCCATGGACTGCAGCCCACCAGGCTCCTCCGTCCATGGGATTTTCCAGGCAAGAGTACTGGAGTGGGGTTCCATTGCTTTCTCCTAACTAAGTGTTAGTACCAAAAAAAAAAAACTGTCACAAAGAAATGCACAGAAGACGTCCCCAGTGGTGTTGATGATGAGGAGGAGTTAGCGTAGCTGATTTCAGGACCTAATGAAGCTCAGGTTCTTGATGTCTCATTGCAGAAAGAATTCAGAGACAAAGTGACAGGTAAGAAGTGGATTTATTTAGAGAGAAAAACACTCCACAGACAGAGTATGGACTGTTGCAGAGGTCAAGCACGGCCTGGAGTGTTAATATCAGACAGTGTCGATTTCAGCGCAAGGACTATTACTAGAGATAGAGACAAACATTACACATATATGAAGGGGTCAAGCTATCAAGAAGATATCACATTCCTAAATGTGTCAGTCCTAACATCAGCACTTCAAAACACATGAAGAAAAGCCTGAAAGAACTGAACCTTGAAGTAAACCACAATTACAGCTGGAGATTTCTGCGCCGCTTGCTGAGTAACCAATAGAATAAGTAGAACTTCCTAGGCCTGGAAATTACGAGGCTCAGGTAACCATGGCAGCAACACACCCCAACCAGCCAGGCTCCTGGCTGGATGGCCCATGCCCCATACCAAGGTCTGTAGGAGGTGGTACAGTAAGGATGTCAGTTTCCCCAAGTTGAAATATATGTTTAATACAATTCTTATCAAAATATGGACAGTATTTTATAGATACAGAAAATATTCTAAAATTTATATAGAAAGGTAAAAAACTGGAAAAGACCCGGATGCTGGAAAAGATTGAGGGCAGGAGGAAAAGGAGGCAACAGAGGATGAGTTTGTTGGATGGCATCACTGACTCAATGGACGTGAGTTTGAGCAAACTCATGTGAGATCATGGAGGAAAGAGAAGCCTGGCATGCTGCAGCCCATGGGGTTGCAAAAGTTGGCCATGACTTAGCCACTGAGCAACAGCAAAAAATCTGGAATATGTATGTGTGTGTACTCAGTCACTCAGTTGTGTCTGAGTGACCCTGTGGCCTGTAGCCCAGCAGGCTTCTCTGTCCTTGGAATTTCCCAGGCAAAAATACTGGAGTGGGTTGCCATTTACTCTTCAGGGGGTATTCCCAACCCAGGGATTGAACCTGTGTCTCTTGCATCTCTTGCACTGGCAGGCAGATTCTTTACCACTGCCCTATCTGGGAAGTACCTCAAAAGGCTCAACAGCTGAATATTTTTGAAAAAGAATGTAAGATGAGAGGAATCAGTCCATCTGATTTTAAGACTTTTAGTTACAGTAATTGAGATTGTGATATTGGTGAAGGCATAGATGCAGAGATCATTGGAATGGAACAGAAAACCCAGAGACAGACCCACACGAACATGACCAACTGACTTATGATAAAGAGTAAAAGCAAGTCCTTGGAGGAACGATAACCTGGTCCACAAATGCTGTTAGAGCAATTGGACATCCGTGGGGGAGAAAAGCAAGCCTCAGACTAAGCCTCACACTTCATGGGAAAGGGAACCCCAAATGGACCAGATTAAAATGTAAAGCCATATGATTTTCAGGAAAAAAATAACAAAAGAAAACTTTCAGCATCTGGGGATAGGCAGACAGTTCCTAGACCTTATGTCAAAAGCAAGATTGGTGATAGGAAAAATGGATAATTTGGACTTAATCAAAATTAAAAATATTTGGGGACTTCCCTTGGTCCAGTGGCTAAGATGACATTCCTGATGCAGGGCCCGGGTTCAGTCACTGGTGGGGGAACTAGATCCCACATGCCACAACTGACAGTTTGCATGCTAGAATGAGAGATCCCGTATGCTGCAACTAAGACATGTACAGCCAAATAAATTTAAAAATTTATTAAAAAATTAAAAATATTTGCTCTGTGAAAGATGCTGTCAAGAGGATGAAAAGATTGGCTTCAGGTGGGAGAGAATATTTGTAAATTGCATATCTGACAGAATCTAGACTATACAGAGAACTTTCAAAACTCAACAATAAAAACAGTAAAGCCAGAGCAATACCCAAACAGCTTTGAAAGTGAGCCAAAGACATAACACACATTTTACTAATGAGCGTACACAGAGCACGTCTTTTCAGATGTGCTTAGCCATCATGGGCATTAGACTAGAGCCACAGTGGCCTCTCACCAAAGCAAAGTTGAACAGTGACCACACCAGATACTAAAGAAAGTGTGGAGGAACTGGGCCACTTGGCCATTGCTGGTGGAAAGGTGTAGGTATAACTGTTCTGGAAAATGATTGACAGCTTCTTATAAAATCAAACATACACTCTGCACATGATCGAATAAATACAGTCCTGGGCATTCATCCTAGAGAGACGAGGTATCATATTCACACACAGTATGTTGGTGAATGTCTGAGGCAGCTTTATTCATAACAGCCAAAAACTGGAATCAGCCCAGATGCCCTTTAACAGTTAAACTGGCGAACAGTTAAACTGTGATGTACTCAGTTTGTGGAGCACGACTCAGCCATAAAAAGGAACACATTCCTGGGCTTCCCTGGTGGCTCAGCGGTAAAGAATCCACCTGCTAATGCAGGAGACACGGGTTCGATCCCTGGTCTAATGAGATCCCAGATGCCGTGGAGCAACTAAGCCCGGGCACCACAGCTATTGGGCTGATGCTCTAGAGCTCGGGAGCCACAGCTGAGGCCCGTGTGTCTCAGAGCCCGTCCTCCACAACGAGAGAGGCCCGCACTCTGCAGCTAGAGAATAGCCCCTGCTCCCTGCAACTAGAGGAAGTCCCCACGCAGCAACGAAGACCAGCACAGACAAAAGTAGATGCACAGAAATCTCTTAAAAAGGAAGAAATTCCTGACGCACACAAGCACCTGGATTAACCTGCAGGGAACGATGCCGAGTTACCTAAGTCAACCCCCAAAGGCCACGTACGGTGTGACTCCATTTATAGAACACTCATGATGTAATAACAGAGATGGAGAATGGACTACGGGTTGTCAGGGGGTGGGGCGAGGTGGAAGGAAAGAGGGTGAGGCTATGAACGGGCAGGAGGAGGCTCCTCGAGGGGCTGGGATGCTGCTTGTCTGGACTGTGTTGGTCAACAGGTCGACATTTCTGTAAGATGTTACCACGTCAGGGGGATCTGGATAAAGGCCACATGGACCCCTCTGTGTTCTTTCTTACAGCTGCAGGGGAACTTACAATGGCCTCAAAATAAAAAGTTTAACTTAAAAAATGATCTTTTGGGGACGTCCTTGGCAATCCAGTGGTTGGGATTCCGCTCTCACTGCCAAGGGCACAGGTTCAGTCCCTGGTCAGAGAACTTAGGTCCCACAAGCTGTGTGGTGTGGTTAAAAAAAATAATAGTAATTTTTCTTGGTTGTAACATCAGAGAGAAGCTAATCTCATGGAGTCCACATGGTTCCTCAGCATCCCAGAACTGGGAGAACTCTTAGTGAGGCAGACAATTCTGCATCCCTTTGACCTCGCGGAGGTACCGGGTGACCCAGTCGGGTCCTGTCTGTTCACACTTGGCTGAACCCAGGGTAGACAAGGCATAGGTGGGGAAGCTGGAAGAAAAGGCGAGGAACCTCAGGAACTTGCAGACGTGTTGATTCTCTCCTGGCTGGCGCAGCAGATGCAGCTGTAACTCGGGCACGCTTTACTCTCTAACACAGCACTAGGCTCGTCTCTCCTACTAGAGCGTCTCAGATGGCGCTTATATGGGGCCACACCGCCATGCACGTGCGTAGCGCTGTAAATGACCTCAGCTGTTACATCACTATTTACAAAACGTGGGGCAAGAGAGCCTGACCACTGCCATCTTGGCTAATTTGCTCTCTCCCTCTAGGCCCTCAGCAATTCAGGCTGGATCAGCCTGGGGCATGAACGTGTGAGCCCAGCAAGGCTCCCTGCAGAGAAAACCTTTCACCTGTTGGCTGTGAATGCTGCTTCTGGGGGCAGCCCGTGGGCTGGGAGGGTGTCCCGGGGTGAGGACAGGCCTCGAGTTGGAAAGCGTCTTGGGGACTTTGGACACAGCCTGTGTACTGACTGGTCACTGAACCCTCGGCCGTGATGACAAGGGCCCCCTGCTGTGGTCAGCACTGACTCCACCAGTGTGGCATTCAAAGGAGCCACAGGAGATGCTGGGCTTCCCAGGTGGCTTAGTGGTAAAGAACCTGCCGCCGATGCAGGAGACATAAGAGAGGCAGGTTCGGTCCCGGGTGAGGAGGATCTCCTGGAGGAGGGCATGGCAACCCACTCCAGTATTCTTGCCTGGAGAATCCCATGGACAGAGGAGCCTGGTGGGCTACAGTCCATAGGGTCGCAAAGAGTTGGACAAGACTGAAGCGACTTAGCACACATACACAGGAGACTCTGCTGGAGGGGCTGGTGGGGGCCAGGCTCAGCCCGTGGAGGCCCTAAGAGCTACAGTGCTGTGTTCATAGCCTTAACTGGATTCAAGAAAGACCAGACCCAGATGCCTCACCTTGAGTGGGGGGGCTCCCTCCAGGAAGTGGGAGGCTTCCTTCCCCAGGAAGTAGCACTCGGTGGAAGTGACCAACTGCACCAGCAGCAAGGGGTCTTCCCCCATCAGCCTGTGGACACAGCCAGTGATGGACAATGACTCACAGGCCAGCTGCGGTCAGCAAGCTGATAAAGACAGAAACTCAGACCTCATGGGTTTACATCATCTCACCCCTCTCCCTGGGGGCTGCTTGACTCTGTGGCAGCACAGTTGTCCCCTCGGTGGTCAGCAGCCAGGTTTGGGGTACAGTGGCCTGAGTGGAGGCAGAGGAAGGTCCATTTCTGTTGGAACCACTTGCAGTGGCGAGAGCAGCTTTTGTCACTGAGAAAAACCTTTATGAACAGAGGGAAACACGCTTTTTGGTCTTTCTGCAGTCATGTGTGTCTTCTTTATACCCCTTCATTTCTGAACAAAAGCAGAGGTGTTTTTCCTAAAGATAAACACGGGAGAATCTGTTCAGCTGGAGCAGCAGATAGTCTATCACAGCAGATCAAGAAAACTCCACGAGTTTTTTCCAGGGGTTTTTGTGAAGTCCTATCAGAAATGAGTGACTGATCTTCAGGGAAATCCATGCATCTCTATTCTCACTCACCCTTCTAAGCTTTCTTTAAGCCAATTTTAAAGCAGGGCTAGTAACACTTTCAGAGGAATTGGACCAGTAGACCCGATGATTCCACAGCTTAGCTGCATTAACAACATTCCTAGAATCTGCCTCTCAACTGTTCATTATTCACTCCCTAACTCATGTTCATCAAGCATCCTGGCACATCTCACCTGCCCAGGCTGGGTACCATCAAGGAGCAGAGAATTTGCCTCCCTTGCATTTCCTGGTGCCGGTCCTCACGTCTCCCCCAGCACTCAGGTGTTTTCTTGAGATGCCAGTGAGGACAGCTTACTCGTCAGAGATTAGCTTTGGAGAACGAGATTTCTAAAAAAGGTTCCTAATGCTTATTGGATTTTTTCTTGCAACTCTAATGAAAGGGCTGACCTGACCTGACCTAGAAGGTCCTGGTAGAATGAGGGGTCTGACTACTGCTCGTATCAGGCAGGTGCCACGTAGGCTCAGAAGGTCATGAGCAAGGTTAGACTTCTAATGTTCCCAAGAGAATGAAAATAAATACAAAGCAGTTATTTAAGAAGCAAACTCAACCCTCATGTTTATTCCCACAAACTCCACACTTACCTCAGTCATTTCAAGTTTGCATGATTGATTCTGGGCAGTTAAACATCTAACTATGCACCAGCGATTCTCAGTAGAATTAAGCCCTCAACACCTGCTCCATAATCATGCTCTCATTCAGGGAGTCCTGAGGGACACCTCTTGTCTGCAGTCCCAGTGGGGAGTTCGGACTCCATGGCCTGCAGGGTCTCCAGGGTGGGGCTCCTGACCCAAGAGTGGGGCCGCTTTTACCTTTATGGGGCTGGGTTTCTCAGACAATAAAGATAAAGAAAACCATTACCACTTACTTAGAGGCTTAGAGATGCCCCTGCTGACAGCTCGGGCTCTGGGTTCCATGTACAGGGGCTGTGATCCAGTCTTACCAGCTTCTTATCTACCATCTGCCCAGCTTCTGAGTCTTGGCCAAATTACCCCATCAACATATAGTATAACGAAAAAGTGATACACTTTCATTGTAGAAAATGAGGAAAGTGTGCTAGAAAAATATCGCTTGTCATTTCACCCAGAAGTAAAGTGTGAATACCTTTTAACATTTTTCTTCAACAAAATAGGGATTGGAATGTACAAACCATTTGTATCTGCCTTGCCCAATCTAATACTCTCTAATAAACACTTTCCAGTAAAACTAAATCCCTGGAGACACAATTGTTCGGCTGCAGCATGTCAAAGCCTATAGATGTTTCCTGGTTTACTTAAAGTTTCTCCCTCTCTTAAGATGCTATTATCTGCTTGTCTTATGGCTGCCTGAAAACTCTAAATTTTTGAACTTCCCAGTCACCTTGACCTCCCACCATTTGAAAGGCCAAATATGGCACTTTTTGTGAGCCTTTAGGGGTTCAATATAAAACCACATTCATTTTTAGGAATCCCTTGATTACAGGCTTTTGTTGCAGGATAATGTCTTAAAATCCTCTACACTTTTATTAAGTATCCCTGGTGGCTCAGTGGAATAAACAAACATGTATAAATTCTGGTGAGATGAAATAGTACTAGGCTTCCCTGATGGCTCAGACAGTAAAGAATCAGCCTGCAATGCAGGAGACCTGTGTTCAATCCCTGGGTCAGGAAGACCTCTTGGAGGAGGAAATGGCAACCCACTTCAAGTGGGTTGGGAAATCCCATGGACAGAGAGGGGCCTGGTGGGCTAAGGTCTATGGGTTGCAAAGAATCGGACACGAATGAGCAACTAATACACACACAAAATAGTACCAGATGTAGCCTGCTCACAGGCTTGGCCAGCTGGGTGTAAGGCTTACTTGATTCTCATAATTGGGACAAACAGATCCTTCATTACTGGGGGCATACTGATAGCAGAGCCCACAGTGGGCCTGGGACAGTCACTCCAAAGACCACAGGGAAGCTTTCAAGAGCTTTATTAGTTGAATCTCCTCAATGAGCATTCTAGAATCACAGCCCCAGGATGTGATGATAACTTCTCAGCTGCTCTCCACAGGATTGGCCCTGTGCCTTCACACCTGAAATCAAGTAACTTGTGGGAGGGTTAGTAAAACTGATGGGGTGGGGGGCTTGGTGGTCGAGGAGAAACAGGTGTCCAGAGGAGCCTGGAGAATAATGCCAGCTGTGTTCTACATTGCAGTCATCCCCACTCTGGTAGACGGCAAAAGGCTCTGTGTTCTTGGCAGCTCTGTCATGATGAAAAATCTAGTTTTCCACCCCTTAAATCCAGGCATGGCCAAGTGACTTGCTGTGGCTAAGGGGACAGGGTGACTGTGAGGCTTGATCAGACTTGGAAAGTACTTGGGTCCTGGGGTTCACGCTCTCTCACTGCTGGGACCACATTGTTGCCATATCAACAAACCACACTTTGTTAACCTGCAACACTGTGACAGACATGTATGGCTGCAACTTCAGCTGATGCCAGGCACTGCCAGATGTGTGAGCAAGGCCATGTACACCAGCCAGCTCCAGCTGAGCTGGGACAGACCAGCCATCCTGTCTGGTCAGCCCACAAAGCCCCGAGAAATATTAATAATTAACGCTATTGCTTCTCCTTGTCTCCTTTTCCAAACTATTTATGTATTTGGCTGCACCAGGTGCAGCATGTGGGATCTTTCCTGCTGCATGTGAGACCTTAGTTCCCAGATCTGAGACCCCTGCATTGGGAGCATGGCGTCTTAGCCACTGGATCACCAGGGAAGTCTGAACATTGTTTCAAGTCACTAAATTTTAAGGCGTTTGTTGGGTGTTTGTTACACAGCTAGATCTAACTGACACACTTGCCATTTGTATCCAGATGGTTGAAGGTCACATTTCAGGTTTGAGTTTGATCTAGCCAGAGGGTCATTATTTATTTTCCTGGATTTTTCTGTCCCATCCATCCTTTTCATTCTGACCTGTTTCAACCAGTTCTTTTTTGAGTCACGCTTTACTCAGTGCCCAGTCCTCTCAGAGAGACCCCACTGGCCCACCCCTGCCTCTGCCCTGAATCTGCCGGTCTCCTTTCCTTACAGGCACTCGCCTTCTGCCTTCTTTGGATCCTAGCTCTTTTGAGGGAGCCTGATCAAGAGAAGATTCCCCCGAGTAACAGAGCTACCCCCTGCCAGGGATAAACATCACTGATGGCCTTCTGCAATGATGCCTTAAGCCATGAGAGAGGCAGGGCAGGCAGCTCCTGAGGGTACCTGATGCTCAAGGAGAGCTGGGTACCAGACTCTGCAGAGCGCTTGGCACAGGCTGTTGAGTTAATTCTCACAACAAGCCAGAGAGGTGGAAATGGACAGATGGGAAAGCTCAGACTGTGAGGGCATAGGGGGTGGAATTGTGTCTCTCCTTAAAGGTCAAAACCGCTTGTATCTGTGAGTGTGACCTGATTTGGAAATATCTTCACAGATGCCATAAGTGAAGATGAGGTCAACCTGGGTTGTGCTGGGCCCTCATTCAATAGCTGGTGTCCTCAGAAGGAGAAGGTAAGTTGGGCGTGGAGACCAGAGGAGAAGGCCATGTGACAGGGGAGACAGATACTGGGGTGTTTGTTGCCCCATGAGCCAGGGATTAGCGAGGACTGCTGGAAACTGCCAGACCTGGGAAGAACTCCCCTAGAGTCTGCAGAGCGACTGACCACAGCTTGATTTTGGACTTATGGCTGCCTCAACTGTGAGAGAATCAATTCTTGTTTTTTTTTTTTCCTTTTTCTGGCAGTGCTAGGCGGCATGTTGAATCTTAGTTCCCCAACTAGGGATCAAACTTGGGCCCCCTGCATTTGAAGTGTGGGATCCTAACCACTGGACCACCAGGGGAGTCCTTCCTGTTGTTTTTAAGTCACCGAGCATGAGGCACTTTGTCACAACAGTTCCAGGACGCGAATACAGGAGGTGGGCTGTTAGGCTGCACACAATTCGTGAGAAGAGGAATCCGAAGGGTTGAAACCCAATCCTGCCAGGTTCTTTGCAGAAGCAGGTAGCCTCTGGACAGTGGTCCATCCCGATGTAGAAGCTGGGCCAGCGCAGGAGGGAGGAGCAAGCTGGCTGGGAGGCCGGCTGGGTTTCTGGAAGCCTCGCAGGGCTGCATTCAGGGCAGATGGGCTTGTTGGAGCAGAGCAGGCCATCTATAAACATTAATGTTTCTGGCAGTTCCTTGTCAACTGGTAGACAGTGGTCAGCACCGGGCGTACATCAGCCCAGCAGGCAGCCTTGGCCTGTGCAACCGGCAGCCGCTTCCATGGAGGTGGGTGCTATGAGCCACGCTGCCCACCGCTGCCCAGGGCCCATTAGCATCTGTGGGACACATGTCAGCTATTTAAGGGCAGGTGCCTCTGGGCATCTTGGCAGCAGTGAGGCAGGCAGTGGAGTCGGTGGCCCCAGTTAAGAGCCTCTCTTCTGTTTCACTCTAATCAGCATATCTAGTGCATCTTGATGGAGAAGGCGATGGCACCCCACTCCAGTACTCTTGCCTGGAAAATCCCATGGATGGAGGAGCCTGGTGGGCTGCAGTCCATGAAGAGTCGGACAGGACTGAGCGACGTCACTTTCACTTTTCACTTTCATGCATTGGAGAAGGACATGGCAACCCACTCCAGTGTTCTCGCCTGGAGAATCCCAGGGAGCCTGGTAGGCTGCTGTCTATGGGGTCGCACAGAGTCGGACACGACTGAAGTGACTTAGCAGCAGCAGCAGTGCATCTTGAAGCTTTCGTAGAATTATTAAAACTGTTAAGGAAAACAGTAGAAATGAGTTGAGGGTTCTCATGATCACAAATCACTGCAGGACACTGCCCGGGAGGGACCATGTCCCCCTCTGCTGCTTCTCTTCACACCTGTCCCTTTGTTACTGAATGAAACTCAGATGTTCCTGTTTTTACCCCGTTCACTGCCAGGCCTGAAAACTGTGCCAAGAGTGGATGTGTGCCATTGTTCCATCTTTCGGACATTGTTCCTCTCAGCTGGAAGTGGGTTCAACATATGCTCACAGATGTGCTCACACACACATGCTAGCCCCCCCCCACACGTGCCTGCAAGTGTACCCCGCCCCCTCATGCTCACACACATACAGTCACACACATGCTTACATAAACATACATGCCTGCAGGAATGAGCTTCCCCCCTGACTCACACACACACCTCGCAGCATTTTTCCTCTTAGTGATTGTCTGGTTAACGACCACAAACTCAAAATTCATTCCTTTGATCGGTAAGTGTCTGAGACCGTAATCTGTTAGGGTTCACCAGAGTTGCCCCAGAGTGTGTGGGGTCTTGGCAAACCATTTTAAAACAATGATTAAAAGTCATTGCACACAGCATGAGTCACCTCAAATCGCTGGGGGCAGCAGGACCATGGGTTCCAGGCACCCTGTGTGCCACAAGCCGTGCACGGACCCGGGGGCTGCTGGACGTGGCTCCTCTCTGGTTTCCCTGCTGGTCCGAAGCGCCGAGGGGGTGGACCCCGTGGGGACTCAGCGCACGTGGAAGGGTGGGGAGCGAGAGACAGGGCAGGGTGGTGCCTGCAGCGGGGGCCAAGCCTGTCCTGCTGGCGCTGCTGTGAGGGGGTCCTGTTGTTTTCAAAAGGAAGAGCCAGAACATAATCAGAGGAAGGAATTTTTTCCTACCTGTGGATGTGAAGATTTGGAAAATACAGTTTGGTTCCCAAACCCTGGGCACATCTGTCACCGAGAACCCGGGGCCACTGCTTGGCTTTGGGGTCACTGAGAGTCCCCGGGGTGTGAGGCACTGGGGTGTGTGTGCAGAGACTGAGATGGGAAAG
Organism: Aepyceros melampus; assembly: GCA_006408695.1. Taxonomy (NCBI): domain Eukaryota; kingdom Metazoa; phylum Chordata; class Mammalia; order Artiodactyla; family Bovidae; genus Aepyceros; species Aepyceros melampus. The sequence continues at coordinate 239,606 of SJXQ01004514.1, read as the reverse complement.
TCCCTCTGTCCCTTATACCTCCCTCCTCGGGCACCAAAATGTCCCCCATGGAGAGTCCTGCCTTTTCCATGCCCCATTTAATAAATAAAATTTATTTATTTAGAATAGTAAAACCAGTCACTGTAGAAAATTTGGAAACTACAGGAAAAATAAGACGTCTACCCATCTGCCCGTTTTAGCCGGAACCTAAATCGGCTTCTGCAGCAGAGGCTCCGAGGCAGGGATTCGGTTTGGGCTCCTTGGCTGAGGACGAGTCAGGGGCCCCTGAGCAAGGAGGCTCAGCAGGGTGGACATGGCCTTGACTCCTGGGCACCTCCAAAGGGCCTCCTTCGTCTCAGCATGTCCACTCTTGTCCTGATGCCCTCAGTCCTGTCTCCCAGCTCGCAGGGCCCCTCGGGGCTGGGGAAGCCTGGCAGGTGTCTCTGAGGGGTGTAGCTGATGCCTCTGCCCAAACGGACACCTCTGTGGAGACTGCCGGTGCTGGACAGGCCTCTCGATGGACAAGCAGTGATCCGGAGAGAGGAGGGGCGGCTGCAGGGCTGCAGGACATTCTGGGCCTGCCCAGGGTCCCCGCTTCACTCTGTCTTGAGCTCTCCAGTGTGCTGGCCCCATGCTGGCTGCCTGGACACAGTGATGGGAGCTGTGTGGGAAGTCCACAAGGTCAAGGCGTGGGCGGAGCTGATCCCTCCAAGGCCTTTCTCCTGGGCATATGGAGACCATCTCTTCCTGCGTCCCCACATGTCTGTCTGTCTGTCTGTCCATCCGTGTCCCTCTACGCGTGTCGGTGTGGTGATCCCTTCCTCTTATACAGACACAGCCATCGTGGGTCAGGACACACGCCAACAACCTCATTTTAACGTAATTACCTCTTTATCCTTCCTACCTCCAAATGCAGTCACTTTCTGAGGTGCTGGGGAGTGAAGGCTTCAGATGATAAATTTCATGGGACATAACTCAGCCTATGACGAGGGGACTCAACCCCCATCCCCCATCAGAAGCTGTCTCCTACTGGAGGCACACACCCCCGAGCTCCCGAGACTCTGTGGGACCCACTGGCCCTCTGTCTTCCCCGAGGTGGGTTGGAAACCCAGCCTGCCTCCGGGAAAACCTGCCTGAAGACACAGGGGACCCCAAATCCTTAGCACCCTTGCCAGACCCTCCTCTTCTGATGGAGAATGTCCCCTCAAAATCTAGAGAGACGGTTTCACCTGCCCTCTAGACAAATTACAGTTAAATTCTTTTGGTTTGAATTGTAAAAACTCCCCTCACGGTAACACTGGAGGAGCAATAAGAGTGAAGTTTCATGTCTGGGGCCCTCTCCTGAGTGAAGGTGGGGAACTGGTGCCTCCGCTGCCTTGGGGTGAGGATGGATGCGGCAATTCCTGTGGCCACTGACCCACCGGGTGGGGCAGCTCCATGGTGCCTGGCCCCGTAGGCAGCCACTCTTCTCACCAGAGGAAACCTGTGAGCCCATAGTTCCCACCAGCAGCTGTTTATCTTCCTCTAATGGCTGTTTATCCAGGATGAAGTACTGTGTGTGTTTAGTGTTCATTCAGTCCTCATGCTGAATGGATGTTCCCATGCGATTTAGTTAAAGACGTCATTCTGGCTTCAGATATCATGGGTGGAGGAGCCCACAGATGGAGGAGTCTACGGATGGATGAGCCCACGGATAGAGGAGCCCACAGATGTCTGTGGTCTGAGAGATGGGGTTGGGGGGTATTCAGCCGCAGGGACACCATGCAGACAGACACCTCTCCTTTCTCCCTTCTTGATGGCAAGGTCACAGCTGAACTCACAAGCAGCTGCATGGCCTTTCTGACGGTATGAGCTGGGTTCCCAGGGCAGAGAGCTCTCAGAACCAAGCCCCAGGATGGTGTTTTCCAGGAGGATTTGTTGGGGATTTATTGGATCCAGTGTTTGACCCATGCTCAGGGAAGTTCTTGGGGAGAGAAACTGTAGAAAATAGTGCTGTGTCGTCCCCTTGTATGAACACACTGTGGTGGAGCTGTGACTGGGGAGCAGGACGGGGCGGTTGTCTTGCTGTAATGTGCTGTGTGGAGGTCAGGACACTGCTGTGTCTCCGCCACCTGCTCCCTGTGAGGCTCGGCTTTATCCGTCACTGAGATCAGAGGGAGGCCACCTCCTCCTCTCACCCTGCACTTGGTACGTGGTCTCTCAGCCCCGGGCAGGAGGCCTTCCGGGTCCTGGTGTGCAGGCTGACCTGGGTGGACAGGGCTCATGGGCTCTGCGGCTGGTCTGTGCAGTGGGGCGCTGGCTGGCAGCTTCTCTGCAACTTAAAGGGAGGGGACGTCTCCATGTGAGAGGTGACTCAGGAAGGGGCCTCAGCAATCCCATGGCTCAGCTCATGGCGTAGGATCTGTCTGCAGTGTGGAAGCACTTCTGAAGCAGAAGGCTGGGGACAGCATCCAGTGGGCCCCTGATGCTCTAGGGCAGGGTCCCCAACCCATTTGGCACCAAGATGGGTTTCATGAAAGACGACTTCTCCCCGGACTGGGGAGTGGTTACATATGTGTAAGGACGATGGTTCCGGCCACCCACCACTCGCCTTCTGCTGTGCGGCCTGGCCCCCTGGACTGGGGGTTGGGGCACCCGTTAAGGCATCCCATTAAGGAAGCCAGGCTGTTGACACAAACACCTGGACTGTGGCAGGCGCTGCCAGGAGTCTCTCCTCTTCTTTCTTGATTTCCCTGTTCCAGGACTTGGTGTAACCTACACCCAGTAAGGCAGAGGAAGTGTGTTAGAGTGTGTATACACGCAAGTGTACATGCGATTGTATGTGTATAAATGTATGTGTGTGCATGTGTCTACACACATGTACATGTATGACCACATGCGACTGTGGACATCTGATTATGTATGTGCACGTGTGTGTGGACACATGCCTAAGTATGGTCACATGTCCATGTATGCACATGAGATCATGTTTACAGTGCACACCTAAACATTATGTGAGCACCTGTCATATGTGTGATTGTACGTGCATGTTTATGTGTGTATGCATGGGTCATACATGTGATTGGATATGTAAGCATGTGTATGTGTGTTGTACATATGCTACACACACACGTAAGCACACATGTACGAGGCCTCAGTGTATATGTAAGCATGTGTGAATGGGGCCTCAGTGCATATGTAAATGTGTGTGTATGTTGCACATATACTACATGTATGTGTAAGCGTGTGTGCACAGGGCTCAGTGTACATGTAAGCACGGTATGTTGCATGTATACATAAACGTGTGTACGGGGCCTCAGTGTCCACATGTGGACACACGTATACATGTATGCAAGCATGTGTATGCTTATGTAACAGTGTGTGTGGACCTATGTGTGACTGTGTGCATATGTTCATGTATGAGCACAAGTGTTAAATTCAGTGATCACCGTGGGAAGCTTGACTGAGGCAGAGTTTGGTGAGGCAGGTATTCAGCATGCAGCAGACAGAAGGCACTATCCGAGCACGGCCTCACCGATGGGACAGCAGATGATAAAACGCCGGTACCCGAGGACATGCAGGCTGAAGGCATCTTATCTAAATGCCTGCGAAGTTTGGGTTGTAGTTTAACCTAAGCTGCAGTGGCTTCAGGAACATTAACATGATAAACAAAACTAAGAAGAGACGTGGAACCCAAGGTCCCTCTCTGGTACAGAGCTGAACTCAAGAAGAGAGGGAACATTTCACAGCCCCAAAATGAATTATTCAAAGAAGTAATATTCTGGAGTTCACCAGAGGGAACAGACGCTCCAAGGAAACTGAACCAACACACAAATGAAATGTCCACGGAGCTCAGACTATGCCGACGGCCCCTAAAATCAGTTTTTAGAGCAGATGTTATCAGGGGGACAGAGACGGAAGCCACAGCTCTGGGGAGCACTGAGGGGTCTAAATGCACATGGGGAGGGGGTGGGCTATGAACTAGACGGGGCTGGGTCTCCCCTTGTGGGTGCCAGTCCACGCAGAACATCCTCAGTGCTTGTCCCTAAAACAGAAGGAGCAGCGGAGGGACCTGAGATGGGGCCCATCATTCCCTGAGACAGGGATCCTGAGATGTGCTGAGTAAATAGGCTCCTTGTCCTACCTGCCCATTTTGATGTGGAATCCTCACCCCTGGAAACAGGCTCAAGCCTGTGGTTGTCTGGGTCCCACATGGATTTCTTGGCTCACACCGCCTGCAGCCTCACCAAGCCACCTCCAGTCCCGTGTCCCTGAGCACAGCCACCAACGTCCCCCTAGCAACTCACAAGGAGGACAGGCATGTCCCCAGCGCTCCGGGCACTGAGCTGACATCTAATGCTGAATTACACGGAGGCACTCAGCGAGTCACTCAGGCCATTGCTCTAGGACACACAGGCAAGGAGAGCACAGTGTCCTCGTCTCACACGGGCACCGGGGAGATTCCTGAAGCAGCCCAGGATACCCAACTCCACCAAAAAAAAGCTCAGACCCATTTCTGTATAAGAATATATTATTTAAAAGAAGTTTAAAAATAAAAATTCTGTACAGCTTGTGAAGTCCTGTTTTTTTTTTTTTTTTGTATCAGTGAACAAAATGGTTCTTAGAAAACGATCTCGTGGTGGCAGGCACTCAGGACCCCTTTTTCCTGCACGGACGATCCTGCGAAGCTCGGCTGGCTGGGTCCAGAGCAGTAGTCTGCAGCCCTTGGCTTTCTTCAGGCACGGTCTGCTTGGAAAAGGGAAAAGATGCTGGTTTGTGTTGATGGGATCAAAAATGCTCTGGCAACACCACAAATCTCATGGCATCACACACAGTGAGCAATTTTTCTGTATGAGAATTCTCTGCTCGTTGAACAGCTAAAACAAGAAGAATGGGATTATTACCTCTAGTTTAGAGATTGGGGTTCTGCGGCTCAGAGAGGTTGAGACACCTGTGGGTGTCACTCAGCCGGTAAGGAGCAAAGCCTGGACTCATGTGGTGTGACCAGACCCCATGGAGACTGAATGAACTGGTTTGCCTTCTGCCTGGACTGAATGAACAGCCAGGACCCACAAGTGCAGAGGATGTGCTTGTAGTGACATAAGCAAAGACTTTATTTCTGAGAAGCTTTGGAAAATGTTTTCTCTTATAAGTGGTACCTATGCTAATCAGGATGAGATGGTTGGATGGCATCACCGACTTGATGGACATGAGTTTGAGCAAGCTCTAGGAGTTGGTGATGGACAGGGAAGCCTGGTGTGCTGCAGTCCACGGGGTTGCAAAGAGTCAGACATGACTGAGCGCCTGAACTGACTGATGCTAATCATTGATCATTTTCCGTTAACTAAGGCATGACCCCTTCTTTCAGAGCCTAATTGTAACGATTATATGCTAGGAAGAGATGTTCCATTTAAAAACATTTGTACATACAGATTTCTTCCCTTCCTTCCCTTCCTCCGTCCTTCCCAGCTTTTCACGCTGTCCCCATTTCAGTCTGAAAACTAGTCAATCCTAAAGGGAATCAACCTTGAATATTCATGGGAAGGACTGATGCTGAAGCTGAAGTCCAATACTTTGGCCACCTGATGTGAAGAGCCAACTCACTGGAAAAGACTCTGATGCTGGGTAAGACTGAAGGCAGGAGGAGAAGGGGATGACAGAGGACGAGATGGCTGGATGGCATCACTGACTCAACGGACATGAGTTTGAGTAAGCTCCGGGAGAGAGTAAAGGACAGGGAAGCCAGGTCTGCTGCAGCCCATGAGGTCGCACAGACCTGGACAGCAACCGAGACATCATTCAGCAACCGAGACATCATTCAGCAACCGAGACATCATTCAGAACAGCGTTACCTTCACTCTGTCTCCCGAGGTCTCTGCTTTTCTCTCTTGATGTGGAGCTCCCAGATGTCAGGCTCTCAGCCTTCTGCTATGACCAGGACAGAGCACACAGGAGGTGACAGATAGTCAGTGACTCCCTGTCTGCTCAAAAGCTTCCTGGGACAGGGGGTGCTAAGACATGTGAGCAGACGTGCCCCTGGGGGCGCTTCCCAGACACAGCTCTGCACGGTCCACCTTCCCGGCCATTGGAGCCACACCACATGGTCTCCGTCCAGTCTTGGACAGTGAGCTCTCGCTGGCTGCAGGGGCAGCCCCAGAGCACTGGCTGGATGCTGAGTCCATGGCCCTGTCACCTCTTTGGTGGGTCAGCTCTTTCTAGGGGCAGGAAAGGGCCATGGAGGGTCCTACTGGCCTTCTGGGCAGCCAGCCTTGGGCCTGGAGACTGAGGCCTTTGCAGTGACAGCTCGAGGCTGGACTAGGGGGACCAGGCCCATCAGCCCTCCTTTCAGAGGGCGTGGCTGGGGGACGCCTCCCCTTGCATCTGTTCTCTGCATCATATACCCTTAGGCTTTTGGGGTTTTGTGACTTCCTGGGAGGAAAATCTGAATAGAGAAATCTGTTGCTGGCCGGGATTGCCCACTGACCCGAAAGCACCATGGTGCGTCTGGCATCGTACACAAAGGAGGTTGAGAGGAGAACCACCTGGAGGCTCAGCAAGGCACTGTGGGAGTTCCTGGCTGGAAGGCAGGTAGGGGCCCTGCCTGCAGCGAGTATGAAGAACAAATGGCATGGGAGGGGGCCCTGGGGTGTGGGCGGGGTGTGCCAGGCAAGGCCCAGTGAGGACCAAGCCCGCAGCAGCAAAGAGGTGGCTCCCACTGCACTGGGCACCCGAGAGAGAGGGGGAGGGAGGGTGGATGGAGGAGAGGCCACACTTGAGTGACTGGACGTCACAGGGGCAGGTCCCAGGGCTCCCAAGTGGCAGGGGGCCCTGAAGCAGGTCCGCACCCTCTGGGGTCCTGCTGGGGCCAGACCAGCTCTCGCGGCTTTTCTGAAAGCCTCCACCCCAGCTCTGAGCCTCTCTGAAACACAGGACCAACCCCAGTAGCCAACTAGAGCCAGATTGGGTCTTTTGATCTTCCTCAAGGTGCTAACAGAGTCCCATGGCTGGGTGTGGTGGTGGCTTTTCCAGAGACAGGGAGTGTCTTCCATGGCCTTGCTTCTGAACAAAGTCAGCCCTGCGAGGAGGGGAGGGACTGCATGGGGACAGAAACCCGCTCTGAGGGGACGCAGGCGGCAGAGGTTGTGATGTCCTCGAACGCCCGTGGACGGCCATGGCCTCAGGGCACAGACTCTCCCCAGGCTCTGTGCCTCCCATGCTGTGAACGCCTCTGCATCGGGCCTGGCGTCTCTGGGGGACAGAGGCGCTGCGTTGGAGGCCCCCTGGGTGGTGTGGCCGGGCGGGGTGGGCCCCGTGGAGCCCCGGCCCTCACAGAGGAGACTCACCTCCCTAACAGCCTCGTCCAACTGCTTCAGCTCCTCGTAGCGATCTCGGGACTCCCACAACGGCTGCAGCATGAGCTCCTCAACCACGGGGAAGAGCTGTGAGAGAAAAGATGGCTGTCAGTAGGCCGTCATCCTCGCGGGAAGTGCATTGTGGAAAACTAGCTGCCTGGGAGACGTGCTTCCATGAGTCACGGCGGGGGCAGAATCCAAGGTGCTTGAGGCGCGAGGCTGGCTGCTCAGTGGCTCCTGGGAGCCTGCGGGGACAGGCTAGACCGAGCTGTCAGGGACAGAGAGCCCCACCTGCCTGTTCTGAGTCCCGCCGTTTCCTGTTCTCACACTTTCCACGAGGACCGGCAGAAGCCACTCCCTCCTTCTGCCTCCCAGAACCCCGAGATCCCACCGCGGACGCTCTTCTCCCAAATGCCAACCTCGCCAACCTCACCCACCAGACTCCGGGCAGCCATGGGTGGGTGGAGTGAGAGCACCCCGCACGTGGCCCAGGACCCCTCTGCCCGCACCACGCTGGGGCCTGCAGCTCTGCCTCCCGCCTGCAGTGCCCACGGCCCCGGGTCCACCTAGTGAGCATGCTTTGTCTGTGAGACTCAGCTCTGAGGGGGCTGCCTCTCCCTCTGAGGAGCCCCCTCCTCAGTGCCAGGAGGCACATCCCCGGCCTCCCTGCCCCCCGGGGCCCTGTGCACACAGCCCCCAGCCCCAGCCTGCTCCTGCAAGGGACGAGGGCAGGCCCACCGTCGCCACTGCTGGCTGGCACCTGCCGCCTGTGGGGTAAGGGTGCTGAGGGGCTTGAGGAAGGGTGCGCTGAGGTAGGTCTGGAAGGTTGCTGAGAACAGCACGGGGGGCCCAGGCCAAGGCAGGCTGGGCTCAGAGGTGGAGGCTTGAAGAAGGTGGGACCAGGAGCCACGGGCCTCTCCGGTAAGGCCGAAGTGCCCAAGAGGATGGGCGACT
>SJXQ01004514.1:147420-222545 GCA_006408695.1 Aepyceros melampus | reverse complement strand
TTCTTCCTGATACCAGCTCTCGACTCCCACCTGGTCCTCATCCAACTGCATTCCCAGGGGTGAGGATGCGGGGCCCAGGGGTGTTCAAGGGCCACACAGAGGAAGGTGTCCCCAGGGGACCCACAGTGGGGTGTGAAGCTGGGGGGACGGCAAGGGGGCTGCGTGGGGTGCCAGGTCCCCAGCCACCTCAAACCTTCCACAGGTTCTGAATAAACCTATGTGTTTATTTGGCTGTGTTGGTAGTTGTAGCATGCGGGATCTAGTTCCCTGATCAGGTATTGAACCCGGATCTCCTGCACTGGGAGCAGAGTCACAGCCCCTGGACCACCAGGGAAGTCCCTTTCCATAGCCTTCTAACATTTGGCTCTGAGCAGCATTTTATTAAAAGGAAAGATCTGTTGATAAACACACACTCAGTCACACACGCACATCCCTCCCCCACATGCACACCTCACACACACACACACACACACACACACACACTTACACATGGACACATGCACAGCCCCCCATGATGCAGGCACCAGCACTCACGCACGAGCACACACACATGTACTCTACACACACTGGCACACACATGTATACACCTGCATAGCACCCCTTCCCCCCCCACACATTGCTGTTTAGAACACACTCTTCACCCGACTCTCCCTGGTTCCTACTATTTTCTCGCTCATAGACAGAAGCTTAGGAGCAGACAGTGTCTGGTGGGGGACGGGTCCCCGCAGGACTTTCACAGGAGTGTGTGGCCTTTGTCTGTAGGAAGCCCAGGCCCAAAGGAAGGTACCCACGGTCCATTCCCGGGAAACTCGATGAAACTGTGCTCAGGGGCTGGCAGGGGCCGGACACTCACCAGCCACCTCTTGAGCGTGATGGGGTTGATGCTGAAGTCCCTGACCAGGCCCAGGTCATGGTACATGTGCTCCAGGCAGCTCAGCATCTGCGGGCGCAGGAGCAGAAGGACGGTCAGTAGCATGCAGGCTGGGCCCCAGGGGAGTCCTCCTCTTCCGGGGGGCCCCAGGACCAAAGCCTGTTGACTAGGAGGTTTAGGACCCCCAGAAGGGGTGTGGGGGCTTTGAAAGAGCAGTCGGGGTTAGAAGTCAATGGCATTCTCTATAGGAGGGACAGGAACCAGATGAAGTGACGCTATCCCCAAATGACCACATTGGAAGTGACTTGACTTACTTATATACACAAGCACCCAACTCGGTGGGTCAGAATCCTGGCCTGAGGTTCTGAGAGACACCTCCAATTCCCGCAGACCCTGCACGAGCCGGAGGCTGGGAGCTGAGGAGCCGAGGAGCAGCGTTGACAGATACTCATCCATCCCAAACCTGTCTCTTTGGGCCCCCAGGGGCCCCACTGGGACGACACACTTTCTTATGCATGAACTGAAGCGTCTGGAAGGCGAGCTTCCTTCTGGGGAGCACTCCTTCCCAAGCCTCATTTCACTGAGCTGCCTTCTACAGAAATCCCTGTTCAACTTGATGTTGATTTTGCTTCCAGGCCCAGAGAGGATTTACTGTCACTGCTGCAATCTATTTAAATGCCACTCAGAGCTCTGAAGCTTAATCAAGCCAAGAAGAAGATTAAATGATCTTTAAAAAGTGAGAGCTTGACAAAGTGGGCTCTGCTTTCTGGGAGAAGAGCTCAGGGAGATGGGAGGTCTCAGAGTGGGGCTGACTTGGCATCACCTTCGCAGGACACCAGCCCCCATCCCCCAGCTCCCCGCCCTGGGACCCACACCTGTGCCCCTCAGCCCCAGTGCCTGCCCTACCCTGGTGTCTGCACAGATTTCCCGTCTGCTCTGTTCACCAGGCAACCTTCTCTTCCCAAAAAGGGTGTGTTAAGGACTGAATCGTGACCCTCCAATCAAGCTGTCGAGGCCCTGAGTCCCCCCGTGACTGTGTTTGGAGAGAGGACCATTAGGGATGTAATTAAGGTTACGCAAGGTCACTAGGGCAGGCGCTAATCTGCTAGGACAGGAGTCTTTATGAGAAGAGATCAGGACACAGACATGCACATAGGGACACCCACATGAGGACACAGGATGAGACAGCTGTCGACACGGGAGGAGAAAGGCCTCAGGAGGGATCAGCCCTGCCCACACCTGGATCTTGGAGGTCGAGCTTTCAGACCGTGAGAAAACAGGTTTCTATTTAACCCCAAGTCTGCGGCATTTGCTATGGCAGCCCCAGCAGACCTATTCAGGGAGTACAGCTGAAAATCCACTTTTTCTTGTTACAAAATATATGAAAACTAGAAACACTGCAATTTAGGAGAAGTTTTGCAAATCCAATCCTACAATGAAGGATGGATGAGCTGGCCACGGAAGGAACACCTCTGGAAGCAAAGACTTGCATGGCATCACAAAGAACCCACTTGGGAAACTGGAGAACACCCCAGCCCTGCAGTGGGGGCCTGGGAGGATGTCCAGATGGAAAGTCCTTGAAGGGGCCACACGCTGGTCTTCCTTGAGGGGACAGCTCAGACACAGACTGGGTGCCAAGGTTTGGAAAATGGGGCTTTGAAGGAGCCCTTGACAGGGCGTGGGGAGTGCAGGGTCCTGGTGTGAGGACAGGAGGGCTGGTGTCCAGGCTGGTGGCCGGGTCACCCCAGCTTGGCTGGCAGCATGAGCACCTCGTCAGGGTCCAGCCACCCAGAGCTGCTCATGCCCCCACCGTCCTGGACCAGAGGGGCTGTGGCTCTCACATCCCTGCTCCTTGCCACACTGGCCCATTCGCGGCTGCAGGCAACCCTGCAGAGCTGAAATGTTTGCTGTGAAATCAGAGTCAAGAGGCGGAGGTGATCGGCAGACGAAACCATCTGGCGCCACTTATGTGGTGGCTTCGGAGCAGGAGGGACGCGTCTGTACATCTGCTCCCGTGACGGCAGCTGTGGACGCTGCAGCGGGCCCTGGGCTGGCGGCTGGGTGACGGTGAGCGTGGAGGACGCATGAGATGACGGCGAGGTCCTGCAGCCTTTGAGGCGGGGCTGGGCAGATGCGGCACTGTGGGGAGCGCTCAGAGGCTGGCCCCGCGAGAGCGCAGCAGCGTAAGGTCATCTCCCCATTTGGTCTGTGATCAGAGGATCTGGGCTGGCCCTGGGTGCAGGGCGCATCACCCTTGCGTGGAGCGGGGGAGTGAACCACCACCACCTGGGGAGCTCTGATTTCTCGGGGGGTGGCCAGATGCAGCGCTGGGGGCCACTCGGGCTGCTGAAGCTTTCAGATGTGTCCTTGTACCTGTTCATCTTTGCTGCTCGTACTCCAAAATTCATGGCACCCCCAGAGGCCAGGGCTCCTGTCTGTGAGCACTTCTGGTTTGCCACTTTGGGCTGGGAGACACTTTACAGAAGCAATGGAACCCTCCCCAGGCTCCCTGGGGTCGTGGAGGTGTGCTGGTGAAACCCTGACAGCCACTCAGGCCAAGCACACCTGCAGGGGGGCTGCCTCCCTCCCTTTAGCCCTGCCCTGCCAGCACCTGCTCATACATCCCACAGGTGGAGTGATGAGGGCAGAGAGGCCGCCCCCCTCATGGTGGATGCGGGGATCCTTCCACCTCTGACATGAAGGTGGAGCGTTCCCTCTCTGGCCACAGGCAGCCTGTGTTCTGTGGAGACAGGAATGGCAGGGTTCTGCCATCAGGGCCCCAGCTTTGCTCTTTCTCCCTGTGGGCTGAGGTCAAAGTGACTATGGGGAGCGTGAGATGCGCTCAAAGCATACTTGCCCACTTGCTGGAAACAGGGGTGCGTGTTCTAAGCTCCCATGGGCCCACTTGCTCATGGACAGGCCAGCAGGGTCCCCTGTTCAGTGGAAGCTACTGGGATAAGAGGTCGTCACGCTTCTCCTGGAACACCTGACTCTTCTCCTCCTGCCCTGCTCCCCTCCACCACATCCATCTTCGATCAAGCACTGATCCGGCAGGTGACACTTAGAACAGCCGCTCCTCCCTGACCTCCCAGCTCCAGTTCTGCGTGCTGGTTGGTTGGATGTTTTGGAGCACCTGTGCCATCCAGCTGCTCTTCTCAGGGTGGACTGGGTTGGGTGGAGGCGAGATCTGTGCTTCCTCGCCCCTCTTGCTGGGGCTTTTCTTACCCCAGGAGACCACGCGAGGACTGGTTCATGCAGGAGAGTTCAGGGTACACGATCCATTTCCCAGACCTGCAGGGAAGTCGCTCTGCCGCTCTTGTCCAAAAGCATGAGCCTTTCTGCGCTCCTGTGTGACCGAAAAGCTGGCGAGAATCCACTGCTTTTGGTGGCCTGGGTCTATGTGGCTTTGTGATTTCTTGGGGTTCAGAAAGAGGAGGGTGTATCTGACATTATTAGGTAATAGACTAAACAAACAACCATCGCCATGCTTGTGTTTTCTCAGCAAAAGGGAAATTTAAAAGAACTGTCGTCCTGCAAGAAGTTACTCTGAGTCCTTGAAGGCTTTCCTGGTGTCTCACACAGTAAAGAATCCACCTGCCAATTCAGGAGACCCAGGTTCGATCCCTGGCTTGGGACAATACCCTGGACAGAGGAGCCTGGCAGGCTGCAGTCCATGGGTCACAGAGTCAGACACGACCGAGCGACAGAGCAGGGGTCCTCGAGTCCTCATGGCTCCCCAGGCTGACCACCCTCAGCGGGACCTCAAGTGGAAGCCCCCTCCTGAAATAATCCCAAAGCTTGGAGGCTCACTCCCACGGGGGCTCGGCAGCTACTCTGGGGGATCAGGATGTGGCCCAGTGTGGGTGTGTGGGGGCGTTTCTGAGCAGCCAGATCCTGGTGTGAGGCTCCGCTGCTCACATGCTCCTTGGTTCTGGCTCAGGGCCTTCCCGAGCCCAAGGGGCAGCCTGGCTGCAAAACTGGGGAAGCAAGTCAAAAGGAAGAGAAGAGAAAGGAGAAGAGGGATGGGGATGCCTCCCGTCTGGTCCCTGAGGCTGGCGCCCATTCCAATGGCTCTTGCACTCACCTCATTGGGCTCCCAGAGCCAGACGTCGAAGGTGGGCTTCCGCAGGGCGTCTATGGTCTCAGGGGACAGCAGGTACTGGAGGGATGGGGAGCAGTGTGAGCTGGCTCCGGCCTCTGTGCTGGACAAAGGCCTGCCACACCTTCTCCACATCGTCCCAAACCCTCTCAGGACACCTCAAAGTCATTCTCAAGGCCACACCCACGAGAGTTCTGGAGGGGGCAACACTAGAGGGACGGACACCCCACTGGTGGGGGCTGGGGCTGGGGGAGCGCTTCAGGACTGACCGAGCAGGGGCCGCGGGGCATCTGGGGGAGACACACCCCTGATCGTGGTGGAGGGCATGTGGCCACGTAAGCCTGTCACGCTTGACAGTGCTCCACAGCTGCGGAGGGTGACCCTTACTGTGTGCTGGTGACATCCCGAGAAACCTGACTTAAAAAAACAATAAAGGGAAATCAAGGGGAAAAAAATTCGGCATACATTCAAATACTGGCTAAGAAGCTATTCTGAGGTTTGTTTTTGGAACCTGTCACTAGTTCAGCAGTGGATTGTAACAGCACAGCTTGTGGCTTCTATGGAACACCGGAGGAAAAAAGACCGTAGACACGAGACAGTCACGGTGTTTGGAATTAAATCCAGTCATCTCCTAGGTCTTTCTGTTTGTGTTTTTAGAAGGAACCTCTGTGGAAGATGGGTGCCTTTTGATTGGGGCTGAGGCTGGGCCTTGTGACTCCCAGGGCAGGGTCCCAAGGTGTGTGCTGTGTATTCCTATGGGAAAGGGCACTTGGGTCCACATAATGACCTTGGACAATATTCAGTGTGACTTTCATATCCGAGTCAGGGAGACTCCTGGCAGCTCTGGAAGGCTCTTTGCTGCTGTGGGAACGGTGGCGAGTTGGGGTTCAGCCTTGTGCATGGCCAGCAACCCCAGCCCCCTGCCCCTGTCTGGAGGATCTTGGTCTTGGCAAAGCCCAGATCTTAGTGGGCAAATATGTAAAACTGAGTTGGGCCAGGATCCCGCTCAGTCTCCAGCTGAAGGCATTGTGAGATGGAGGACCACAGTCATGGGACTCGTCTTTCGTAGCTGTTTGAAGGCCCTCCCAATTCCCAGGGCATTGCCTGCTCTAACAAGGGCCTCTCTCCTGTAACTGATACACCCTCTGTGACCCAAAAGTAAAACTTCTCATAATAACTACACATTGTCAGGGACGGGAGATGCAATGAAGCAGATTATAAATAATTTAGTTAAAAATGAAGGTTCTTTCAAGTAACATTTGAATGTCAGAACCGTTTGTTCACCGAGTTGGTGATGGGGGTTGGGTGGATACCAGCAAGGAGCTATGATCTCCTGGCAGTAAGCTGTGGTCTGCGACCACTTCTGCTAAACAAATGTCAACGAGAAAATTTATTCTGCCTAAGAATAACAGAAGCATGCCACGGCCAGGGCCCTGGCGAGAGCTGGCTTTGCAAATATGCAGACTGCAGTGGGGCTGGGAGGCCAGGGAGGCCCTGGGTGGAGCCAGAGGTGGGTGGGGGGGGGTGTGCCCTGAGGCTGTGGACACAGATGGTGGTTTCTTCACAGGCAGGCTGTCATCTTACCTTGGGGTAAGAGGGGACATCGCGTCGAGGCGTCAACTTCTTGTTATCCAAAAAACTGTACTTGCAGGGACAGCTGGTCCTGAAGAGAAAAGCAAAGATTACTTCTGGCAGCACCACCCTGGGCTTGGTGTCACCTAGGCAGCTAACTGTGGGGACCTCATTGGAGCCCAAACAACAAACCCCAGAGTTGATGAGCATGTACACACTGCTATATTTAAAATGAGTAACGAACAAGGTCCTACTGTATAGCACAGGGGACTCTGCTCAACGTTACATGGCAGCCTGGATGGGAGAAGGAGGGAGAATGGATATATATATATGTATGGTTGAGTCCATTCGCTGTTCACCTGAAACTATCACAACACTGTTAATCGGCTCTACCCCAACACAACTGGAGAAGGCAATGGCACCCCACTCCAGTACGCTTGCCTGGAAAATCCCATGGACGGAGGAGCCTGGTAAGCTGCAGTCCATGGGATTGCTGAGAGTCAGACACTACTGAGTGACTTCACTTTGACTTTTCACTTTCATGCATTGGAGAAGGAAATGGCAACCCACTCCAGTGTTCTTGCCTAGAGAATCCCAGGGACGGGGGAGCCTGGTGGGCTGCCATCTATGGGGTCGCAAGAGTTGGACACGACTGAAGTGACTTAGCAGCAGCAGCAGCAACCCCAACACAAAACAAAAAGTTTAAAATACACAAAAAAAGAGTTAGTCCATGAAGAAAACCTAGCACAGTGTCCCGCATGTAGTAGATAATAAATTATATAATTGACACTGCTAAAAAACACCCCAAACTCAATCCAACCTGAACCCCACAAATGCCTTTTGTTTTATTTGTTCCAGAAAAATAAGCCACAGAGCCAAGACGTCTCACTGCTAAACCCCAAAGACCCCTGCTGGACCTCCTGAGATGATACTGAGCTCTCAGAAAATACATCATCTTCACTTTAGAGAGGCTTCTAAAAATCTTTTTCTCAGGACGTGGGTAAGACACGTTTACTCTAAAAAGTTAAAAAACCATAGAAGTAGAGTTAAAAAACTAGTAAGTCCCATTTTACCCACTTCTTTCCTTTAAATCTCACTCCTGGAAATGCCTTCTGTTAAGTTCGGGGCATCCTTCCAGAACCGTTCTCGGCATGGACACACACGGGCAGCCCCCGGTCCTTCTCAACAAGGATGGAATTGTACTGAGCTCGCTCTCTGGCAGCTTGCCTTTTCCACTAACGTGTTCACAAATGCAATGCAGATGCTTCAGAGAGCTCAACCTCGTCCAAAAGCACATCCTCCTTGGGCGCCAGGGTGCGGTGGACCACAGGCCAAGCCCCTCCCGTGACGGACTCTGAGGACGCCTCACTTCACACACACGCTGAATTTGCTGTCTGACTCCGTTTCATCATTTAACATCGAGGCAACAAGAACGGAGCAAACGGAGCCTGCTGGTTTTGGAGGGAAGCCCCCTTCTAACATCAGGGCTGAGTGCTGGCCTGTGGGGACACATCTGGGGGCTGCTCCAGGAGTCTGGGCACCTTAACTCCTTCTGAAGGAACTCCCAGTACCCCCAAGCAGGGAACCCCGGGGGTGTCTAAACTCTGCCCCCCTCCTGCCTTGTGTGAGATTCCCAGACAGGGGATGGGGCCAACACAGAGCCCGTGCAGGTCTGTAAGTAACGTTTCATCTCCTGGGAGAGCAATTCATATCATATTGTAAAAGCCATAAAGAAACTCATATCCTTTAAGCTGCAAGCCTCCGCGGGGGAATTTACCTTAAGAAAAGAATTAGATGCAAGCAAACGGCTCAAAGGTATTCACCACAGCATTATCTACTGCTGCAAAAACCAGAGTAGAAGCTACCTGAATGTCCCCCAGTGGGAAATAATTTAAATCATTATGGTACCGCGACAGGGAGGTCTGTTTATATCATCTCTAATTACAAGTATTATATGAAGCCAGGGAATTTGGGGTGAAAAGGGAAAAAGAAACGTTGCCTACAGTATATCCTGAAAAGTAAGAGAGAACAATTTACCAAGAAAAGAACCCATTCATTTGGTGAGTGAGAATGAGTGTTGGACCACAGCCTTCAGAACGTCTGAGGCTGCATTTTGATCTATTGATTGTTTACAATTCTGTACGTGTAAAAAAAAATTACAACACGGTATTTCATAGTTGTTTTTCAAAACTGGGTTTCTGTACACAGAAAAACATCTGGGAAGCTCTGGACTGGATTTCAGCTGGGAGCACTGTGGTTGCTGCAGTTATTACCGACTCTTCCCCACCACCAGTATCATCTGCAGGTTAGACGAGGAGGCTACACCATGTGCAAACTCAGAATAACACGCCTGCTCCTTTTTGGAAAAAGAGGCTCAGTGTGCCAGTACTTCTTCCCTCCACCCGATGCCTGGGAGACTCATCCAAGGTGCTTAGGACAGTTTCGTGTGTGGAGGGAGATTTTAAGACAGCCTGAGCAAAAGAGGAACAAAGCGAACCAGGAAAACGCGCCAACCAGATGATGTCTGGGGTCGCCCTTGTACACAAGAACTTCCATTGACACACGTCTGAGCAGTGAGAACTTGTCTGTGCTCTGAAGATCACACGCAGCATTGTCATTATTCTTCTCGTGCTTTTAACCTCTTCTGAACCAACATCCACATGCGTGCTGGGCAGGCTCCTTTGCACCTTTCCTGGAGGGCTGCGTGAACTTCTGCCATCCAGGATGGTTTGACTGCTGCGATCTCTTTGCTTTCTCGAAAACCCCAGCGTTGGGAGGTCCTGCCAGGTGCCCCTGCCGGCTCCATCTGTGCCCGTTGCCACGGGAACCAGCATCCTCCAGCTGACAGAGTCTCTGGCATGGTGTCTCTCCTTTTCTATTTGGGGCTGGTTTTTGCTTTTGTGTTCTGCGCTCCCAGCCCTCCCTCTCCTAGGGCTCAGCCCAGTGGTCAAGGCCATGTGTTTGGGACAGAAGCAGAGATGGTGGGCTCCAGGGTCCTTGGATGCTGCCCTGAGGGTTCTCCCAGAGCCCCGTTGGGATGAACCTCCTGGCTCCACTCTGTGGACAAGTGCTCAGCGGGGTCGGACCTTGCCCTACAGCTGGGCGGGTGATTCGCCTTCTTTCCTCTTGGAGAAAAGCCAAGAGAAACTCAAGGCCTGGGTCTCAGGGGACTCTTGCCCGCTCCGAGGGTGTCTG
Source organism: Aepyceros melampus (assembly GCA_006408695.1). Lineage (NCBI taxonomy): Eukaryota > Metazoa > Chordata > Mammalia > Artiodactyla > Bovidae > Aepyceros > Aepyceros melampus. The sequence goes on along the minus strand of SJXQ01004514.1, from coordinate 212,808 downwards.
TGGGTCTGAGTCTGATCCAACCCAACCACTATCCTGTTATTCCCTGGGGGAAGATGGTTTTGGTCCATGCTGACTCCTGGCTCCAAGGCCACACTGTGGTGTGCTCATGGGTGGGTGAAGGTGGTCATCACTTCAGACTCACTGACCACCCGAGCAGGTACAGAGCTGGGCTCACCCAGACTGGGACCTTTGTTCCTCTCTCAGCCCCGCCATAGGCAGGACCACTGCCCAGCTGGGCTGACATCGTCAGAAAGAGCTACTCAGCCGTGTGATCCCAAGTAACAAAGCTGGTCCCAGGTAACAAGCCAGGTCCTGGGATGCTGAATGGCCTGACCCTCTGTGTGAGTAGTTAGGATGGAGCCCTGCCATCAGCAGAGATTGAGGAGGGCAATGCGAGTGACTCACCCCCCGTCTGAGTCCATTTCTCCATGTAGAAAAGGGCAGGGCTGTTTGTATAGGGCACAGGGGGCCCCCAGGCTCCTGGGCCAGGGTCCCAGGTGAGTGACGCTCTGTGGATCAGACCTATGCCCAGGAGGCTAGATTTCCTTTTTCCGATTGTGTCGGCAATGTGTGAGACTTTACGCTACTCTATTTTTGAATGAAGAGTTACAATTACTCGTCTCTCACCTACATGGCTGTTGTGAAAACCGCTGGCTGAGACGACATTGCTCTAGACTTGGTTACGACCCAGGGAAGGCGCCTCTTTGGATTACCGCGGCACTGTGAGCTCCGAGAATGCACTTCTGGCAGGGGGCGGCATCCGGAAGGGGCTTCCGCACTTGGATGAGCCCAGCTCTCTCTGCCCCAGAGGGGCACCTGCAGGGGACATCTCGTCTCCCCTGTGTTCTGAGATCAGGCAGGTCTTCTTCATGTGGTGTGTTATGTCCCCTATGTGTCCTCATACCCTGAGGTCATAACAGCACCTCTGACTGTGACCTCATTTGGAACAGGGCCATCACAGATGTAATGAGTTCAGATCGGCCATGCTGGAGGAAGGTGACCCCTCACCCAGCATGACTACTGTTGTTCAGTTGCCAAGTCATATCTGATTCTTTGCCCCAACCCTCAGCCCCAACCTCCCCATCAACCGAGGCACGCCAGGGTTCCCTGTCCTTCACTATCTCATGGAGTTTGCCCAAGTTCACGTCCTCTGAATTGGTGATGCCATCCAACCAACTCATCCTCTGTCTTCCCCTTCTCCTCTTGCACTCAATCTTTCCCAGCATCAGGGTCCTTTCCAATTAGCTCTTTTCATCACATTGAGTATCAGGTATTGGACTTCAGCTTCAGCATCAGTCCTTCCAGTGAATATTCAGGGTTGATCTCCTTTAGGATTTACTGGTTTGATCTCCTTGCAGTCCAAGGGATGCTCAAGAGTCTTCTCCAACACCACAGTTTAAAAGCATCCACTCTTTGGGACTCAGCCTTCTTTACTGTCCAGCTCTCACATCCGTTTGAGTTGACTGGCTACAGGGGACACTTGGACACAGAGATAGACACACAGAGAGAAAGGTCATGCGGAGACAGAGGCGACCCTGGAGTGATGCCCTGCAAGCCAAGGAGCCCCAGGAATCACCAACACCCCCAGAAGCTGGAAGAGAGGCCTGGAACAGGTCCCCCGAGAGCCTTCCTGGGGAGCCCGGCCTTCTTGACACCTTTGTTTCAGACTTCTAACACTCAGAACTGTGGGAAATAAACTACTGTTTTCAGCCCTCCATTAGTGGTACTTTGTTATAGCAGCTGCAGGAAACTAACACAACCTGGATGAAATTCTGATTTTTCTCTTGCGATCCGAATGGCCAGTGCCAGAGACCATACCGGAAGCACTGCCTCGCCCCTGTCCACAGGGGGCTCTGTACAGATGAGGGCGCCTACAGCCTGGCGGGGGCAGGCCTCGCTGGTGGGGGCTCATGACTCACCCCGGCTGTTCCAGGAAGGTGGCAGGAGTCAGTCATTTGAGAAGGGCTGAGAGACTGCATTATAAACCCCTTCATACTACGTGCTGCTGCTGCTAAGCCGCTTCAGTCGTGTCCGACTCTGTGCGACCGCATAGACGGCAGCCCACCAGGCTCCCCCGTCCCTGGGATTCTCCAGGCAAGAACACTGGAGTGGGTTGCCATTGCCTTCTCCAATGCATGAAAGTGAAAAGTGAAAGTGAAGTCGCTCAGTCGTGTCTGACTCTTAGCGACCCCATGGACTGCAGCCCACCAGGCTCCTCCGCCCATGAGATTTTCCAGGCAAGAGTACCGGAGTGGGGTGCCATCATCTTAGCTAACCTGTGTGCTCAGTTGCTACATCATGTCTGACTCTTTGCAACCTCATGGACTGCAGCCTACCAGGCTCCCCTGTCGGTGGGATTTCCCAGGCAAGGATACTGGAGCCTGTTGTCAGTTCCTTTTCCAGGGGATCTAGTTTGGATCTTCCCGACCCAGGGATCAAACCCGCATCTCCTGCGGTGCAGGCAGACTTTTTACCACCGTGCCACATGGGAACCAACTACACCCCACAAAAGCCAACCTGTCTCCCACAAGTGCTCTGTGGGCTCCATGGATGAACATGTTTGTGGGTGAGGCGATTTCACAGAGGGAAGGTGCGGGATGGGGCCCAGAGTGCACCCGTGTCCCCTCTCGCTGCAGCAGACATGGCACTGGGCCACAGGCAACCAGGCCCAGGCTGGTCTCAGAGAAGCCAGACTAGATAACAAGTATGACACGAACATGGCCTGGTCCTGGGAAGACATGCCAACGTGGCTCTGAGCCCATCAGGCTAGTCCCGAGCCCACCCTGAGGCTGCCAGCCTCACCACTCTCTGGGGGTACCACCAGCTTCCCTGTCCCCGCCTATCCCAAGGGCCCTGCACTCAGCCACCCTCCCCACTAAGCAGGTTGCCCTCGATTTTGAAAATTCCAGGAATGACTTTCAGGGTGTCAGGCGGCCTTGTAAGACGATCCGGTGTGTTTGCACAGGGCTGTAAGTAGGCCCAGGAGTCCCGCTAAGTCCCATTAGGCCCAGCGTGACCTCAGCCACCTTAGTGGCATGGGGTTCTGGGGGTGACAGACCACATCGTCACCACACGGGCTCTGGCCAGCTGATCGTGGGCATGAAGCAACCCCGGAGGGCAGACAGGCAGAGCTGGTCGCGTCAGAGAGCACCCTTCACAGCCCTGCACACAGTGCCCCGCGTGTGCACCACGTCCCGCGTCATCTCGGCCAACGGGGCATCTCCACCCCCAACCTGAACCTCTGCTTTGACCCGTTTGGCCAGGGGTCCAGCTGCACCTGAAACCCCACTCTCTTATACACATCTCCCTTCNACCATCGTGATTATCTGGGTCGTGAAGATCTTTTTTGTACAGTTCTTCTGTGTATTCTTGCCACCTCTTCTTAATATCTTCTGCTTCTGTTAGGTACATAGCATTTCTATCCTTTATTGAGCCCATCTTTGCATGAAAGTTCCCTTGGTATCTCTAATATTCTTGAAGAGATCTCTAGTCTTTCCCATTCTGTTGTTTTCTTCTATTTCTCTGCACTGACCACAGAGGGAAGGCTTTCTTATCTCTCCTTGCTATTCTTTGGAACTCTGCATTCAAATGGGTATATCTTTCCTTTTTTCCTTTGCTTTTCACTTCTCTTCTTTTCACAGCTATTTGTAAGGCCTCCTCAGCCAGCCATTTTGCTTTCTTGCATTTCTTTTCCATGGGGATGGTCTTGATCCCTGTCTCCTGTACAGTGTCACGAACCTCATTCCATAGTTCATCAGGCACTCTATCCATCAGATCTAGACCCTTAAATCTATTTCTCACTTCCACTGTATAATCCTAAGGGATTTGATTTAGGTCATATCTGAATGGTGTAGTGGTTTTCCCTACTTTCTTCAATTCAAGTCTGAATTTTGCAATAAGGAATTCATGATCTGAGCCACAGTCAGCTCCTGGTCTTGTTTTTGTTGACTGTATACAGCTTCTCCATCTTTGACTGCAAAGAATGTAATCAATCTGATTTTGGTGTTGACCATCTGGTGATGTCCATGTGTAGAGTCTTGTGTTGTTGGAAGAGGGTGTTTGCTATGACCAGTGCGTTCTCTTGGCAAAACTCTATTAGCCTTTGCCCTGCTTTATTCCGTACTCCAAGGCCAGATTTGCCTGTTACTCCAGGTGTTTTTTGACTTCCTTCTTTTGCATTCCAGTCCCCTACAATGAAAAGGACATCTGTTTTGGGTGTTAGTTCTAAAAGTTCTTGTAGGTCTTTATAGAGCCATTCAACATCAGCTTGTTCATTGTTACTGGTTGGGGCATAGGCTTGGATCACTGTGATATTCAATGGTTTGCCTTGGAAACAAACAGAGTTGATTCTTTCATCTTGAAATTGTATCCAAGCATTGCATTTTGGACTTTTTTGTTGACCATGATGGCTACTTCATTTCTTCTAAGGGATTCCTGCTCACAGTAGTAGATATAATGGTTATCTGAGTTAAATTCACCCATTCTGGTCCATTTTAGTTCACTGATTCCTAGAATGTCGATGTTCACTCTTGCCATCTCCTGTTTGACCACTTCCAATTTGCTTTGAGTCATGGACCTAACATTCCAGGTTCCTATGCAATATTGCTCTTTACAGACCTTGCTTCTATCACCAGTCACATCCACAGCTGGGTATTGTTTTTGCTTTGCCTCCATCCCTTCATTCTTTCTGGAGTTATTTCTCCACTGATCTCCAGTAGCATATTGGGCACCTACTGACCTGGGGAGTTCCTCTTTCAGTATCCTATCATTTTGCCTTTTCATACTGTTCATGGGGTTCTCAAGGCAAGAATACTGAAGTGGTTTGCCCTTCCCTTCTCCAGTGGACCACACTCTGTCAGACCTCTCCACCATGACCTGTCCATCCTGGGTGGCCCCACAGGGCATGGCTTAGTTTCATTGAGTTAGACAAGGCTGTTGTCTGCTGTGAGGTTGACTAAAGTTAAATATTTGTGAGAGCCTTTATAGCATATAACCCCAAACTTAGTCATTACCTGGAGATATCAATAGTACGTGAAGTGTCAAGAAGCATGGGCTTGGAAAATGAAAGTATGTTGTGTCATTTTGTAGAACAAGTTGCATATTTTATAAGGCACTGCTTTAAAAATTAACTAATATTTTTATCCTTGCTGAATAAAACAAGCATGATTTGATAGGGTTTGTACATCAAGGTTGGTTAAAAAGAGCCCGCTGATACATAAAGCAGGCAGTGCAAAATGTAAACCCAACTCTTGGAGTTCTGCTAAGTCTAAAGAATAGAGTAATGAAGCAAGTCCCAGGAAGAAGCCCTGCCTCTGATAGGTACCATCCTCAAGCCTCCACCTCTGGTATTAGGGCATTAATAGCTGCCTCATGTAACCCATCTTCTGCTGGACACTTGCCAATCCTCTTATCTCCTCTGATTGTGCAGAAAGAGCATCTTTGATGTTTTCCATTTGGTATTTGAGAATCAGGCTCAACAGTGGTGTAGGAATGAATCTCTGTGCCTGCATGGTATTGCTTCTGAAGGCTAAAGCTCTGAAGTGCCTGATTCAGACTGTCTGGAGTTAATTATGTCCACATATAGTTTTGATGGGAAAATCCAAAGTGGGTTAAACTAAAAGGGACTTTCCCTGGAGGAATCCAGAATGTGTCTGAGATGCTAAAGGCAAGGCAGGCATTCACATGTCACTCGGGACTGGAAAGAGAACCTGGAAAGTCAACACATAAGTGAAGGCAGACCCCTCCTATCAGTATTCATTTCACTCTTTGGGATCACACAGTGTTTGCTAGTCTCTGTTACTGGCTTCATATTTCTCTGACTTCAGGCTGATTCTTCTACTTTATATATGGCATGTCTTAGCTGCCTCTAAATGGTGGCCTTCAGGTTGAGTTTATATCAGCTTGCAAAATGACTGCCGACAGTTAGTCGTCCTGACCTTTCTTTGTCCCAATACCAGATGGTGAAAGCCATTTTTCCATGCCAATATACACTCTGAATTGGTTTCTCTGAATCTCATACCTGCTTTTGATCCAGTCAGCTGAGATCGATGGGTGGTGAGAGCATAGCACTGACATGGCTTCAGCACCTCAGCTCTGGGCAGGGTGGTGGGGTGGGAGGTAATTCTTAAAGAAATGAAGCACAGGGTAGGCACATATTTATAAAATATATTTACTACAGCAGCAGTTCAGATGGATTCCTGGGCTTGCTCACTATGTTTCCATCACCCACATCTATTTAGCTCTCAGGAAAAAAATATCACCACAAACCAAGCAGCCGAGGACAAGTCTGACAGAACCATCGGGACTACACGAAAGTTGACATCATTCTGGCTTGTCTAAATCCCATCCTTCTTTTGAAACCTGCAGTCTTTTGACAGTTTGCTCCCAAGCAAAAGGACTTGTTTATATAGGAAAGGATATTATTTTACTTTCTCTAATATAAAATCTGGGCTTATTCTGGTGTATTTTTCAAAGAGAATAAATTTGTATTCCATTAGCTTCTTGGAAAGGGTTATTTTGCCTCGAATTCTGGTGGAGCATTCATTTCAGTGATGAGTAAACAAGCCCACATTGCTGTCAAGTATTTCATCAGCACTAAAATTGGGCTTCATTAAAGGCAAAATGGGACTTTAATTTCTACAGTCTGATTCATGTTTTGTGGCCAAAGTAAAATAAGGCATTTTTGTTTGAAAGAAGGAGAGAGAATCTGCTTTTGTGGCTCCAACAGATCCTTCTAGTTTGTGTTCCCTCGTAAAGCCCTCTGGGGCAAAATGCTATTTCTTTCAAGTAAGAGGCATTTGCTGGAAGCTATTCTCTACCAGAATGCTTCCTCTTCCAAAGACAAATCCAGGCTGAGAAGACACCCAAGTTCTTTTGTCTTCACAGAAGGAAGCCTGTAGACCTTCAACTCCTGCAGATTTGGTTATGGTAAAGAGTTTGGGAACTTTCAGGTAGACTGAGGTATGATTGGGCTATGGGCAAGATAGCTGAATGAGACACCCACTCGGGTCAGTTTTGGAGTAGAGAGACTTCCTTAGTGCTAGACGTATACCAAGGCTTTACTTTTATGTTTTAATTGGAGGATAGTTGCTTTACAATGTTGTGTTGGTTTCTGCTATACTACAATATGAATCAGCTGTAAGTATGCATATATTCTTTCCCTCTTGAGCCTTCCTCTCCCCCTTCCAGGTCATATACAGCAGCTTCACATCAGCTATCTGTTTTACGTATGGTAGTGGATATATGTCAGTGCTACTCTCCCAGTTTATATCAAGGCTTTAAAGTACAATATCTTCCATGTCAGGCCAAGCTCAGATGTGGTAGAGGTCCTTTTTTTGTGTGTGTGTGACTTCACAAAGAATGTTAAACTCTGATTTTGTCCTGGGCATGGGAGCTCTTGCTCTTATTCTCATGGAGGCAGAATGTAGCGACCAGAGCTGAGCACAAGGATTTGTGAAACTGGTCGGAACTGAGATGCTCTTGCTGTAGCTTGAGTGGAAGGTGGCATTATTGTCAAGGAGCTGTTTGAGTTATGGTTTGGATCTTTTCTGCTCGCCATTGCAGGTCTACTTTCTGGCCTTTCCCCAACCTGCTCTGTCCCAGCAGGTTGATGTTTATGGATTGCCTTTATAGGCTCCCTTGCCCTTTGGCTTCAAGTTGGTTTTGGCCAATGTGAGGTGCCAGTAAGAGCTAAGTGGGCAGGAGAATACAAACCTGGGTTTTTATTTGCCCAGCTCCCATTCTGCCCATTCATGGTGGGTTGGCTTCCATTGCTGAAGGCAACAGCTTCTGTCTGATGCCTAGTGCCATCCCTGGAGTACTGGATTATCCACTGTCGGATTTCCTGAAATAGACTTTTGTGCAACTCAAGTGTACCTTTCTCTTTCCTGCCAGGAACCTGACTGGGACAGGTCGGGATAGCCCTCACATTCTCCCATGGATTTCTCTCCCTAGATCTACTTTTAGCTATCTAACCTGCTTCATGGTTAGACCTAAAAAAAGTGAACTAATTTTCAGGGATACTGAAAGGATGCTGTGCACAAAAGAACCTCTATTCCCTACTTTTCTTTATTAGGAGATGAAATCTTCCATTCTATTTAGAGATAAGGTTTTAATTTAAAAGATACCTGGGAGAGGCATCACATTCAGCACTTTAAGAATAACTGGGAGGAGTAGAGCTAGGATCTAGACATTGAGAATACAAAGATCATCTCTGATCTTAGACTTTATAATATAGGCCAATAACAGAGTAAATTCTTTCTTGATAGTATGTTTTGCTAGAAAATAGGAAGGCTCTGGGCTTTTGATGACAGAGTCAAGTTTAGGGAGAGTGGAAAATGGGGGCAGCTTATAGTTTCAAAAACAAATGGGCTCATTACCTTTCTCATTCTTATTCTCTCCTCCCACCTTTATTCTAGTATCCTTGGAGTCTTTTCAGAACTTGAAGAAACTGGATGATAATTTACTAGAGCTTCCTCCCTAACAGATTGGAAAACTGAGCTTCAGAGGTTAAATGGTTTACCCAAATCATACAACTAAGCCCTTGACCCCTAGGTTTTTCAAAAGGCCTTGATGAAATTTCTCAGCACAGCTACTGAAGGCCTGGCCTGTGGATGGGCTTGGAGATGGGATAAGAAAGAAAGGCAGACTTAAGTACTTCTCTACGTAAGTCAGTGTAAAGAGAGGTTTTTATGTGAATCTTATTTATTTGTCCTTTCTTTTTTAAACGTTAGTATTTTGAAGTGGATTTACAATGTGGTGTTACTTTCAGGTGGACAGCAAAATGAATCTGTTATACATATACGTATATATACTCTAAGATTCTTTTCCCACTGTAGGGCATGACAGAGTATTGAGTAGAGTACCTTGTGCTTATTTATGATAAATGATAAGGAGGAGAAAAGCAAAGCAGTCCTATTCAGTGTCTTGAACAGCATGTACTACATCTTTCTGAAACTGGGAAACTTTTAACACAAGAATTATAAGAATTTAGTTGGTACAGTTTGCCAGAGCAGTCTTGCTGACCTGTAAGTATCAGAATTTATATTTCATATCCTTGCCAGGTAGCCCAGCTATGTAGATGTATACAAATTAAATTTCACTGTCTGGCTCCATTTGGCCTCATTGACATGGGCCTTATCAATTAAATCTCTTTATAGCAGGCTCTCATCAGAAAAGAGTCTGCCTGTGATGTGGGAGACTTGGCTTCAATCCCTGAGTCAGAAAGATCCCCTGGAGAAGGAAATGGCAACCCACTCCAGTGTTCTTGCCTGGGGAATTCCATGGACAGAGGAGCCTGGTGGGCTATATATAGATGATGGGGTCACAAAGAGTCATTTGTCTGTCTAACCTCAATATTCACATTAGTGGAGAAGGCACTGGAGAGACAAGTGAGAAGCCAACAGCCTTGGGGGTGGGACTTCCAGTGAAAACCAAAAGCTTGCAAAAGGAACATTCCTAGAGTGAATGACCTCATGGTGGGTGGACATAAGGTTGGGAGACAGGCTGGATGAGATACTGTCTTGGATTAAAGCCACAGTTTTAAGGGAAGGATGAGGCATGATTTCCAGGTCGTGTGTTTATTGCTTTTAATCTTGTTTAGAGAGGATGTCTATCGAAGAGAGGTGAATTTGGGGAGGAGAAGCCCCCTATTACATATTTTGCAGTGTTAAGATCACAAAAGTCCAGTAGATGAATTTATACTACAGGTATGTGTGTGTGTAGGTATACAAGAAAAAATGTCACTGCTGGAGAGTTTGCCAGACAATTACAAGATACACAGATTATATGGAATTGTTTAAGTTATAGAACTTACAGAGGCATGATAACTGCTATCTGAGGTTCTTCATACTTTGGGGGAGGCTGCTCTACTGATGAAAAGATGAAAAATCTCACTATAACCCAACACCTCAGGAAATACATTGGGATTGGGTGACCATGGAGAATGACTTGGAAAATGATCAGGTGGTGATTTGCCTGGAACATTTTTAAAGGACATGTACCCTGCAACTCAGCAAGGATTTATGACTCTGTGTGATGCATCATGTACGTATTAGCAGGCAGGACTTCTGGAATTTCCAGGATTTACATAAAAAAACTACTAAGACTTCTGGCTCTGACCTAGCCCAGCCCTTAGCCCAGTCCCACAGGGACCCCAGGTTGGGAGACAGATCTACACATCTTGTCCCCGCCCTAATCTCCCAACTTTGAGAGATTCTGACCAAGGACCCAAACACACACAACCATTTTGTACATTCATCACCAGATGCCATGACACCCCGAGAAGTACATGATTTTCAACTTTTATGGCTGTCTACTTAAATGGACTCTTAAACGCCATAGTCCTTGAATTATGACAGGCTTTCAAAAGAGGTCCCCAAACCAAGGGCTTGAGCACTCTATTTTTAAAGAAGTTGCTTACTTGTAGCTGATAGTTCCCTAGCAGGAAACTGGCAGACAGTCATCACACCCAACCCACATTCACAGCAATGTAGGCTTTTAGGGAGGAGATGAGGGAAGCATTGTTCTTTGTAGACCCGGGCTTCTTTATGTAGTAAAGGCTGATAGGACTTGTGAAATGGATGATAAATGGGTCTGAGATTCTGGTCTTAAAATCTTGAGAAATAGCTGCTAGTAGAAGCACTTCTGAGTCATTTCACAGTCATTGTCTTAGTTTTCTTCTCTGCCGTTAACATTTCATGGCTTTACTAAGTGCCCACCTTTGGTCAAGTGATTCAAGGGTTTCCTGCTACTTGCTGAAAACAAAAATACAATTTTGGAGGCAAAAAATAAATAAAATACGACTTAAATATGAGGGAGGGCCTATTGCCATCAGTGGGACAGGAAATGAGGATTTGGGGTCCTCATAGTAGAGGTGAGTAAAATCTGATGGATGAACGAAATCTCTGAAGGAGAGATTTTAGAAGCCGAAGAACAAAATGCCAAAAAACCTAAAACCTACTGTCAGAGGTAAGAGAAGAAAGAGGGACCAGCAAAGGAGAGAAACCAATTGAGTTCCCATCAGTTCATGGAAACAAAGACAGTAGATACCTTTCAGTCCAGGATTCACGTCTACCTTATAAACTGCTTATTTCAACTGCTTTACTATAGCTATTTTGTTTAAAAAAATATGTATTTTCAAATCGTGGACATGTACTCCCATCCCAGTAGTGATGTCACTCTTCTTTCTCTCCAACAGATTGACTTTGTGGCCCATGGTGGCATTCCATACTCTTCTGCTGGCTCTGATGATGTTTGCTGTTGCTGCTGCTGCTGCTGCTAAGTCACTTCAGTCACGTCCGACTCTGTGCGACCCCATAGACGGCAGCCCACCAGGCTCCCCCGTCCCTGGGATTCTCCAGGCAAGAACACTGGAGTGGGTTGCCATTGCCTTCTCCAATGCATGAAAGTGAAAAGTGAAAGTGAAGTCGCTCAGTCATGTCTGACTCTTAGCGACCCCATGGACTGTAGCCCACAAGGCTCCTCTGTCCATGGGATTTTCCAGGCAAGATACTGGAGTGGGGTGCCCTTGCCTTCTCCACTGATGATATTTACAAGCATATAAAGGAAGCAGGTGAGGGTCCTCCTATGCTCACCTGTCCCCTGCGGCATGACACCGAGGTTTAGTAAGAGACGCCAGCCCTGGGTCTGCAGCACATGCTTACAAGGCATGGACTTTCAGATGTCTCCCAGAGAGCCCCTGCAAGCCTCTGTTGACATGTGCTAAGGCTCAGCTGTGGTGCAGACACCAGTTAGGTGTTTATGTAGAAATTAACCAGAGCACCAAAATATTCAACTTCCAGTTTGAGGCTCAATTTTAAGTAAGTAGACTCTTTGCGACCCCATGGATTGCAGCCTACCAGGTCCTCTGTCCATGGGATTTTCCAGGCAAGAGTACTGAAGTGGGTTGCTATTGCCTTCTCCGTGGGGATGTCCATATGGAAGCGGGGCCTCTGAGGCCCCAGGACACGCGTTCTCTGGAAGCCAAAGGTCCTTCTCCTTTAATTGGTCCCTTTTTCAAAATAATCGATGTCGACTTTGTTCAAGCCGAGGGTGTGAATCTTAACCATTTTCTGTAGGACGCTTCCTCTCTTCTGTGATGTCATCCTCCCCGCCTCCCACAGCCATATCCTCTCTTTTATGAGAAGAAAGCTGTGTAACTGAAAAGCAGATCCCAGACGGTGCCCACTCAAGCCCAGCTGAACCAGATTCTTCAGCCTCGCTTCTGGGGAAAAAAAAGCCCAGGGCCCCCTCCGCCCCATATGGCTACGCAGTGCTCTCCTCCAGCCGTCTGCCCGCGCCTCCCACGGCGCACACCTTACCTGTTGCTTCTGGCTGCCAGCTCCTCCCTCATCTTTTTAATGTCACTCTTGCATTTCTCAATCTCCACCACTTTTAGTCCTTCCACTGGGGACCAAGAGAAACAAGTGGGTTACCATGGATACATGCGGAGGATGGGGAGGCTGGTAACTGGGGGTTCGCCCATGGCTCCCATGTCCACTGCGGGGTGGGAAGGAGGGGAGGCTGGCTCAGACACTGGTTCCCACTCCCGCCCACCCTGCTGATTCTCTGGTCTCCCACTCACTCAGCTGAAACACAGCTGCCCCCAGACACACGCCTGTTCATCGCATTCAGGCCCATGGTCCCTCTAGGATTGAAGCCCCTCCCCCGCCCCACTCCATGAATCTCCACTCTGCCCTCACCCACTTCTTGCTTTCTCTCCATACTCCTAAGCACCAGCTGAGGATCTGGGACAGAGCGTCTTTTATCCCCCAAAGAAAAAGGGGGTTATGTGTTCCCAGGGTATTAAAATGCAACGGAAGGTTCAGGGGGCAAAATCACAGCTTCCCAGCAAGAATGGAAATTTCAGTAAGATAAGGAGCTTTGCGCTTTAATATCCTGTAGAGCAGTTAACCAGGAGAAGTCCAGACCTGAAATGGTGAGAAAGGAACAGGCCAGGAGAAGGACCCCAGGCTTGGTTATACTTCCGGGGTGCTGGGGCGAGGGGGGTCCCTTAAGTCAGCACACTACTATTTTGTTTTTCATCAGAGGATGAACTGGTGCTTACACCCACAAGCGAGTATTCAACTTCAAGACACACACACTTGGCAGGTGCATATTTAGCCCAGAAATGCTGCCAGCTTTGGAAAGGCTTTCAGACTAGAGTCAGTTCATAAGAAATAAAAAAGATGAGCTTTGTTACTTTGTAATCACACCTCAATTTTTATGCAAAAAGATACTACCCACGATGCCACTCATCCCCTTTTTCATCCAGCGTGGCTCTGAATATGGCTAAAAATAAAATGCAGATGATTTCTAAAAGAAAAACAAAGCAGCTCGGTGACTTCCGCTGGTTTCCATTAATCCCCTCCCGCCGGGAGGAGCTGTCAGCAGCTCTGGAGCTCATGGCGGTGGAAATTTTCCCAGCACCGCCCTGGGCAGACAGGCAGGAACTAGAACCTCCCTGGGCGGGTTTTCTAAACATTTCAGGGTCAGGGGCCAAGCGGGGGCCAAGCTTTGTGAAACCACAGCATCCTTCCATGTGGCAGGAATCTGGAGGATTTGATCTTTGAATCTGGTCCTGGTGACCTGCTTCTTTGCCATGTGGGATGCCAAGGCAGAGGCTCAAAAGCCACCTCCTCCCTTCTGTACCAGGACGCGGGGCAGTGAGACGGAGCTGGTGGAGGAAATGACATCGGTACTCCGAGCTCCCGCTGGGACCCCACATCCTCCTCTGGGGTCGGAGGCTCTCAGTCTTCTCTTGCGCCACCCTGTTCAGAGGTGGACGGAAGCTTGGGTCCGCTCCCAAGGAGTGCAGCAGCACGCATCGTAAAGGTTTGCATTGGGGCCAGGAGTGTGCACCCGCCCAGGGCACACCTCAGCCTCGGTCCCACTGCAAGGCGCTCACCCCTTGGAGGAGGGGACCACGTTGCAGCCATTGTCATCACTAGGACACACAGTGGAGTCAACTTCAGTGGCAGCAAGGGGCCCAGGAAAGGGCTGCTAACACGTGAAGGGCAGAACATTCAGAAAGGGGAATACAGCTGGAGAAGGGACCTGGCATGTGCATAGACTTGGATCCAAAAGGGGAATCCCTGTGGGGAAGAGACAGACCATGCTGCGCAGTCCAAACCGCGCAGCAGTGCCCTACCAGTCAGGGTCCACGGTTACGCTCATTATGTTTCCAGCATCACTTTTCTGAATACAAAATAACCTATGACTACTACAGAAAATGGAGCAAATACAGGGCCTATCAAAGAAGAGTATTTAAAAATGTATCCATGAGCCTATTGGGCCAGAAGGGAATTCATTTACTATTATATGGTGTTGGAGAAGACTCTTGAGCGTTCCTTGGAGTGCAAGGAGATCAAACCAGTCAATCTTAGGAAATTAATCCTGAATATTCATTGGAGGAACTGATGCTGAGGCTGAAGCTCCAATACTTTGGCCACCTGATGCCAAGAGCCCACTCAGTGGAAAAGACCCTGATGCTGGGAAAGACTGAGGGCAGGAGGAGAAGGGGACAACGGAGGATGAGATGGTTGGATGGTGCCACCAGCTCGATGGAGATGAGTTTGAGCAAGCTCCAGGAGATAGTGAAGCACAGGGAAGCCTGGCGTGCTGCAGTCCATGGGATTGCAAAGAGTCAGACCCGACTGAGCGACTGAACAACAACAATATATTATATATATGTGTGTGTGGGGGTCCTTCCAGGCACTTCTCTCCCACCCCCATGCATTCTTAATGTCTATCTATTTACTCTTAGTTTTAAAAAGACAGGAGATTTTCCTGCCAATCCAGTGATTGAGGCTTCGTCTTTCAATGCAGGGGGCCCAGGGTTCAGGACCTGGTCGGGGAGCTAAGATCCAATACACCTCGAAGCCAAAAACACAAAACATAAGACAGAAACAACACTGCAACAAATTAGATAAAGACTTTAAAAATGATCCACGTCAAAAAAAAATTCTTAAAAAAAAAAAGACAAATTTGGGGATCATGCCACTCTGTTTTCTCATTTCCTTTTTTCCATCATCAAGGTCAAGGATGCCCTGTTAGCAGCTGCCCACTAGCTCACGGCTCTTGGCGGCTGCCTGATGTTTGATCAGATGGATATTGGAATTGATGTACATTAGATTCCTTGGCCATTTATTGGGGGTGATGTTAAGATTCAGTCTTTTGGGCTACATGGTATGATATCACTTATCTGAATCTCAGAGATCCAGAATTTACAGCAAAGATGATTATGAAATGGAGCCTGGTTGCCAAGGAAATTGACGGCAAGCAATGAAGTGGCAAAAAGTGCATTCATCAATGGACGAGAAAACATGTCATGGGATTAAAGCGCCAGAGTGTAGAGAGGAAGCTGGGAGGTAGCAAAGAGCCAGAGCACAGGGAGGAAGCTGGGAGGCGCTGGGTGGATGCAGGCACGCATAGACCTGGGGCAGCCCCTCCCAGGCCTCGCTGGACACCAGGCTCCCTTTTGGAAAATCCCGGGGGAGCGAGAAGGCCGACTGTGCTGGGCCTCCCCCAGGTCCTGTGGCGACCCAGTGAGGCCCTATGGTGGGGACGGATGTCAGCTGCCCACATCTCGGCCCACTCATCAGTCCCAAACTTTAAACACAGGTGGGCACAGACCAGAGCCCCAGACTAGCGGCCTGAGCATCACATGGACTCTGCTGGCCTCTCTCGGACTTTAGAAGCAGCTCCATGGGTCTCTGCATGTCACAGCCGCCCTGGAGGAGAATGTTCAGGAATGATTTGCTAAGAGTGATGCTGGCTTCAGGAATGGGGCCTCAGTGGGCAGGAGCAAGAGGGTGGTCACGGAGGCAGCTCTGTCCTGTTCTCTCCCCTGCCAGCCCCATTGGGCTCTCCTGAGAGGCTACTGTGGGCAGGCCAGGCCCTGGTGGGGCTGCAGAGCTTTGAAAATTGTTTACAGACACGTATGAATAGAGCCGTGTTTCAGAATTTCTCCAAAGAACTCTGCTAAGGAATCTGCATAAAGCATATTTCCCGAGTGACAAAAAGAAAGGCAAGGCTTGATTTCAGTCTTCTGGGTTGTTTGATGGACCCGCTGTAAACTCAGGCCCCTGGGGCCAGCTCTCCAGTCCTGGGCAGGGACTGTAGACCGCCAGGCTCCTCTGTCCATGGGGTTCTCTGGGCAAGAATACTGGAGTGGGTCGCCATGCCTTTTTCCAGGGGATCTTCCTGATCCAGGGATGGAACTCTGGTCCAGGTGGCACTAGTGATAAAGAATCCAGCTGGCAACACAGGAGACGTAAGAGACACAGGTTTGATCCCTGGGTCAGGAAATCCCCTGGAGAAAGTAACTGTTACCCACGCCAGTATTCTTGCCTGGAGAATCCCACGGACAGAGGGGCCTGGTGGGCTACAGCCCATGAGGTCGCGAAGAGTCAGACATGACTGGGTGACTAAGCAGGTGGCACACACGGGCAAGGACAAAGGCTGGATGGGAGCAGGGCTGCCTGTGCCTGCAGGGTGCCTGGGCCTGTCCTGCAAACAAGAAAGGGAGGGAGGGAGGGGGTGCCCTGGATGGTTCACCTCCAGCCGGGAAGCAAGAGGAGGCCCTGGGTGTCCTGTGTTTAAAACAGCCTTCCACTAAGCGAGACCCCAGCCTCCCGAAGAAGGAAAACATTCTGTAGAAAAGGAAAGAAAGCCTTTAAGGTGAATTAAGAGCTACAGAAAAATTTATATTTGACTCCAAAAAATTAAACACTTGAGAAGGTTAAAAAAAAAAAGCAGGAAATTCCATTCAAACACAAGTCAAACCAATGTAACGTGGTTTACAGATGGGCAGTTCTAGCTGGTGCCTCTCTGGACCTCAGAAGCAGAGAACAGTCAGTAGCAGCTCAGAGACACCAGAAACAGCGCATATGTGCGTAAGCATGGCACACATGTCTGTTCATATGTGTATGTATGGAAGGGTTTGTGTATTTTTGAGTATATGTGCCCATGTTTCTGTGTGTGTCTACATGTATGGGTGTGTATGGGCCTCTGTGTGTGTCTGTGTGTGCCTCTGTGTGTGTGCCTCTGTGTGTGTGACTGTGTGCATGCCTCTGTAGCTCTGTGTGTGTTGCCGCTCTGTGTGTGTGTCCCTCTGTGTGTATGTGTGTGTGTGTGTCCACGTCTGGCCGGGCCTAGTGGAGCAGCCTGGCAGCCTTCACTGGCTGGCTTGCTTCTGGCAGCAGTGCAGGGTCAGGACTGACCCTGGGGTGACCAGTTCCCCAAGTGACTGATGGGAGGTCCAGACCCCTGTCCAGAGGGCCTCCCCTGTCCGCTTCCAGGGTCCCTGTGATGTCTTTGGGGGAGGCACAGATGCTACGTCTGGGCGGCTCTTTGGAACTCATACCCTCCTGCCCCGGGGGCTCAGCTCAGGTGAGGCAACTGTGGTCATTTTCCGTGTTAATGGTGGAGCCTGGGGAGCCAGGGAGCAGTCAGTCACAAGCGCCAGGAGAGGACAGGCCTAAAGCCAAGTGGAGTTCAAGGGGCACAAGACTCACCTCCTGTGGTGTGTGAACCCCCACATTCCTGTGCATGGTGGGCAGCCAGAAGGAGGTGGGGGTCCGGGGGGCTGACATGGGGAGAGGTACTAAAATGGGGCTGGGGGTAACCCGCTGCCCAGAGTGGCCCCCAGCCCCAACGATCCAGCTGACCAAAGAGTCTGGAACCCTAACCCTGACTCTCTCCTCCCCCTGAGAAGTGCAAGCCCCCTCCATCCCTCCCATTCAGGGCCCAGGTCTCCGGTGCTAGAATGAACACAACTAGTAAAAACACGAGTAACTGTGATCTCGTGAGCCTGGACCGTGTCTTCCAGGTAACCTATGTGCATGTGTGTGACTTCTGTGATTCAAGCTAGTCCTGGAGGATTTGGGGCAAGGACAGGCTGGGGAGACGGTCACCAGGTCTCTGTCCTTTAAAGGTCGTCAATCCACGAGCCACCTGAAGGCAAAATACAGACACTTCTCTGCCTGATTGCTGCTCTCACGGCCAGAGACCAGAAGCCCTCGGTCTCACAGCTCTCGGCAGGAGTTCTGAAAATTAATTAACGGCCTCTTTAACCCTCCTGTGTACAAAGAATGGAAAGCCTGGAACTGGCTCTGTGCAGGGAGGGGCCCGTGGAGCTGGAGGAGAGGAGGACGAAGCAGGAGGCACCTGCCGCCCCCCTCCACCCGCCAGGCATCTGCTCTCCAGTGGTGACTAGAAGACGGCTCTTCTCTGTAAGTGTAGGCAGTGACTCAGCAGTGAACGCTTTTTGTGATCTCTGGCTGAACCACTTCCCACGTATGGACAGTTCTACCCCATGGGGCTTGGTGGGAAGTGGGGCCTGCCTCCCACTGCAGAAGATGAAACAGCAAACGCTCACAGCAGTGGGTTGAATTGTGCCCCCGTAAGAGACAGGCAATGCCATGGGGGAAAAGCTATGATGAATCTAGAGAGCATAATAAAAAGCAGAGGCATCACTTTGCCAACAAAGGTCTGTGGAGTCAAAGCTATGGTTTTTCCACTGGTCGTGTACGGATGTGAGAGCTGGACCATAAAGAAGGCTGAGTGCTGAAGACCGATGCTTTTGAACTGTGGTGCTGGAGGAGACTCTTGAAGGTCCCTTGGACTGCAAGGAGATCAAACCAGTCAATCTTAAAGGAAATCAACTCTGAATATTCATTGGAAAGACTGATGCTGAAGCTGCAGCTCCAATCCTTTGGCCACCTGATGTGAAGAGCCAACTCATTGGAAAAGATCCTGATGCTGGCAAAGATTGAAGGCAGGAGGAGAAGGGGACGACAGAGGACGTGATGGCTGGATGGCATCACCGACTCAATGGACATGAGTTTGAACAAACTCCAGGAGATGGTGAAGGGCAGAGGAACCTGGCTTTCAGCAGTCCATGGGCTGCAAAGAGTCGGACATGACTGAGCAACTGAACAACAACAGAGGGAGAGGCTCACATCCTGATCCCCAGAATGCAAGTGGGACTTTGTTTAGGAGATGGATCCTGAGAGCAGATCGTCCTGGGTGATGGTGGGCTCAAAATCCAGAGAGAGGTGCCTGATGCGGGAAGGTAGAGGGAGACCTGAGTGCAAAGGAGGGCAGGGGGAGGCTGAGTGCAGTGACGGCCACCGCCAAGCCTGCGGGCAGCCTGGGAGCCACAGCAGGCTCAGGACAGGGCCCCTCCAGGAGGAACTGGCCCTGCGGCACCTTGACCTCGGCATCTGGCCTCCAGGCTGCGGGAGAATTCATTCCTGTGGTTCCAACCCTCTAGTTTGGGTGCTTTGACATGACAGCCACAGGAAACTAACATACTCAGTTTCTCTGGCCTTCCCTGCAGTGGGCAGGGGTAGGGGGCAGGGTGTGTGTGTGTGTGTGTGTGGGCATGGGGTCCACTCTGTCCAGACTCTGGACCTGCAGCTGGTGAACAGAGAAGAAGCCTGATGTTTGGAGCAGTGGCCACGAGCTGTGGGGGGTCCCGACACTGACCTTGGGGTGCTGGGGATACTGTACATCTGGGGCTCAGATCTCCCAGATCTGAGTCCTCACAGCGTCAGCTCTATGTGGCTTATGGGGCATTGCTCCTGCTGTACAGCTACTGAGGAGCCTCGTCCTGACACGCTCAGCACCCAGGGGACCCCCCCACCCCTGCCAAATCCCTCAGAGGCAAAACCTCTTTTCTGCTCAATGTAGCCACGACTAGTGTCTGTGGCAGTGGCTACAAGGCCAGCTGCTACAGCAGCTTTCTAACCTGCTCTTCCTCGAGCTTCCCCTCAAATCCCCAGCTTCTCGTGGTGAAAGGTGCTGGTGAAAGCGCTAGGACCTCAGGGCTTGTTGTTCAGTCTCTAAGTCTTGTTCAACTCCTTGCAACCCCATGGACTGCACAATGCCAGGCTTCCCTGTCCTTCACTGTCTCCTGGAGTTTGCTCAAACTACTGTCCATTGAATTGATGACGCCATCCAGCCATCTCATCCTCTGTTGAATCCTTTCCCTCTTTCCCTCAATCTTTCCCAGCATCAGTCTTTTCCAGTGAGTCAGTTCTTCCTATCAGGTGGCCAGAATAATGGAGCTTCAGCTTCAACATCAGTCCTTCCAATGAATATTCAGGACTGATTTCCTTTAAGATTGACTGGTTTGATCTCCTTGCAGTCCAAGGGACTCTCAAGAGTCTTCTCTAACATCACAGTTCAAAAGCATCACTTCTTCGATGCTCAGCCTTCTTTATGGTATTTACTTTTCCAATTTGCTGAATGAACTCAAGCAGGTCACTTAATCTCTTCGGCTCTTTCACTGTCAATGGGGAAAATAGAACTGTTTTGCAGCTCTAATGACCAAATGGATTTTAAAAACGCTGCTGCACTTTGAAAAGGGTGACTGTAAATCACGATTCAAATTCTTTAGGCAAATTGGTTTTGGACACAATTGTGGGGTTTTGGTTTTTGTTTTTTCTTGGAAAAAACCAAGCAGTTCATACAAGGTATGAAAAGTGACCTTCAATAAGTTAGCCAGGTAGAGGCTGTGATGCCATCCCGATAGCCTCGCGTCTGGAGTCTGCTTACTCACTCCGCAAGTCAGTAAAGGCAGTGCCCAGGAGCCATTAACCTTGACATTAGCCTTGACACTGACGAAGAGCCATCTCTTTGGGCCCCGGGCGGGGAATTGTGGGCCACAGGAATTCAAGCGCTGCCTCTTACTTTACGGGTGGGACACAGAGGGTGACCGACTGGAAGCTGTTATCTTCTGGTTTTAGCTACTTGGTCACTGAGTCAGGACCTGGTGGTCATTCAGTAGACATCTTCCCCTAAAATTGTGAAACCACAGAGTATGGGTTGGTGTGTTCTCACTTATGTAGAAAGGGACACACACAAGCTGTTCTGCAGAGGTTCCTCTCCGGGGGGGCCCAGTCTAGGAAGCCCCGGGGTTTCCTCTGTGCTCTTCTGTGCTACCGTGACACATACCGTGTGATGACATGTACCGGACTGCAAATTACGGTGTACTTCTAACATGTTGCAAGTTACTGGGTTACTTATAAAACAGAATAAAACGCTTAAGATTCATCACTCTTCTAACCTTTGTTAACTTCAAAGGTAAGTACTGAGTATTTCACAAAGACAAGACATTCGTTCTGAGCCTCACCTCCCCTGCCATCATCACGCACCACGGCTTAAGTGGCTTAATTTAAACTAGGGTTAAAAGAACATCAGCGAAAAGGCATCAACATGCCACTCACATTCGACGCGTTTCTCTAGCACTGCCAAGTGATTTGCAACTTCAGCTTTCAGCTCGTTGATTTTAAAAGCTCTGGGAAGGAAAAAAACAAAACAACATAACTCCTCAAATTCTCCAAGTTAAAGTGGGTTCAGTCAACATCTGCCGGCTCCTTGCCATGATGAGGCCCACAGGTGGGCTGGTGAGGGGCCCAAACGGAGGAGTTGCTTTTAAGGAACTCATGGGAGTTGGAGGCGGGCGGGGAGGGGAAAAGGACACACTCTGGAATTATCTCGAAGGTGTATTTTTCAAGACTGGAACACAGAGTGGGCATGATTACTCCCCATACCTGACTAGTGAGCAGATGCTCTCTGGGGAGGACCTGGGTTCTCTGCTCAACCCTGGCATGGGCCAGCACTCACCACCCCCTCCCCTGCCGCCAACACACACCCTGTCCTGCTGGGCACAGAACACCTTAGGCAGCTGGTGTGCCCTTCTCTGGGATCCAACCCATTCAGTTCAACAACTCTTGGGCTTTAAGAAAATACCCTATGCCTTCTCCCCATTTCAACTACCCGGGGGGCAGTAAGATGCCATAGGAAGTAACTGAGAAAATGCAAAGCATTGACTCCAGAATGGCAGAATAACTCAGAATGAAGAGTGAGCCAGGGATCCACACAGGATCTCTGTGCTGTCAGTTCCTGTAGCCTGAAGTCCTCGCCCCAGAAGAGCCAGCTGAGGACATTCTCAGCAACACGGGTTCTTACTCTGAAAGCACCAGCAGGAGAGCATCTCCTGGACCCCCTGCATGCTGGCTTAGTTACAGAATTCCCCAAAGGACCCCACTGGCAGGTAGCTTCTCCAGGGAAGTGACGGATGAGAGCCCACCGGCTGAGATAGCTTCACGGCAAAGGGCCCACCCACCAAGAAGAGAAAGGGTACCCAGCCCTGGAAAGGATGCCTCCAGATTCTGTACCTTGAGAACTGCTCCGCCACCTGGGTCAGCACGTTTGGATCAGTTCTTCTTTCTCTGCAGATGAGAAAAGAAAGACTGATGGAAAGGGTGCAGTCTGTGGACCACGGGCTGAACCCAAACACCGTGCCCAGGAGCTGCCTGGGTTCCTGGGGGGAGGGGTGCTCTGGCCACTGGTCAGCAGCAGGGCCTCTCCTGGGCCCCAGGTTTCCCGTCCAGCTTCAGATGCCCTTTCCCCCTGGGACAGCTCTCAGTGGTGCCTCAGCAGAGTGGCCAGGGCTGTGAGCCTCCTGCAGTCAGCACCAGCCATAAAAGCAGGCAGGACTGGTCTTTAAATACAGGACACTTTCATGCGGTGCCCTGGTCCATTTTATGGGGGCAATTACTATGACAGAAAGTTCAAGGCATATTTTGAGTGCAACATACACTGTTCTCACGGTAGGTCCCAGAGAGAGGAAGCGGCTGGGGTGAGCGAGTTTGTCCCTCTGTTGCCTGGCACATAAAACTGGGCTGGGCGGCTGGGTTTACAAGGTTCAGACCCCAGGCTGTATGTAGCTGCCCATTTTCCTGTTTCCTGACCAGGCCCAATGCGGGATGCCTCATAGAAAGGTGTGGAATGCATGGCACCATTCCAGCCCCTCTATGCTCTTGGGAAGGGCGGGCTCTCCCCTTGGTTCCAGGTGGCAGTTTAGTTCACACCCTAAAACTCTGGGGACCTAAACAAGTTCCTCCTGAACTCGTGTAAGCTTCCATATAGCTTCTAAAACTGACACAAATCAAAACCAAGCCAAGCCTGTCCAGACAAACAAAATCCCCAGTAATCCAATTTGGTAACAGGGCTCAAAAGCTAAAAATGTTCACGTGCTCTGATTTATTGTTTCCAATTCTAGGAAAAACCATATATATGGACACAAAAGATGTTCATCATGACGTTATTTAACACAGTGAAAACTAATGGCCTATATGTCCATCAAATGAACATCACTTATACCATTTAAATGTGGTATGGTGTATCTGTACTGTGGAAACATATTCTGCTACTAGGAATACTATCTTAGAAAATGTTCATGCCCATTATAAAGCTAAGAAAGTCATAATACAGTGTGATTTCATTTCTTAAAACTTGGGAGAGTATACTCCAAAAAAATAATAGTAGTTACTTTTTGGTTGTAAGATTATATATAAGCTTTTTTCCTTATTTTTGTTTCTCTATATCTAATATACTTCTATAATAACTTATGTTAATTTCACAGAAGTATTTAAAAAAATAATCTAAAATAACCTCTAGGACCTCATTCCTTCACTTGGCAAAGGAAAGAGTAGACCAGATGACCAATGGTTTCCTCTGGCTTTAGCATCCTATGACTTGACGAGAAGAAGGAAAACAATGTTGCAACATATCTCTTGGAAATACAAGGATAAAAATGTCAGCCAGGAAACTCTGTTGAGCCACATGTTGAGCTGATCAAAGTTCTATCCTTTAGAGAGGACCAGACCCCCCAGGGAGGAAAAATGGTGGCTCCATTGACAAGACCCACCAGTGAGAAGGCTTCACAGGCCTCCTTGGTGAACTTAGCAGTATTTTAGATCACTTACTCTGAAATCTTGGGCAAAAGTGTATCACATAACCTTCAAGAGTTAGTGGTCTGTCTCAGTCTTGAGATATATTTAAAAGTTCATCAACAGTTGCAGAATGCACATTCTTTTCAAGTGCCTATGAAGTGAAGTGAAAGTCGCTCAGGTGTGTCCGACTCTTTGCAACCCCATGGACTATACAGTCCATGAAATTCTCTAGGCCAGAATACTGGAGTGGGTAGCCTTTCCCCTTTCCAGGGGATTTCCCAACCCAGGGATCAAACCCAGGTCTCCTGCACTGTAGGCAGATTCTTTACCAGCTGAGCCACAAGGGAAGCCCTGTGTCTATGGAGCATATACCAAAATAGACCACAGGTTGGTCCACACACACACAAAACCCACAAAAAATTTAAAAGAACCATAATCAAAGAGAGTATGGTTTATGACCTTTAAGAGAATCAAACTAGAGATCAGTAACAGAAAGATCTTCACACACTTTGAAACTAATGACACACTTCTAAGTAATACATGGGTCAAAGAGGAAGTCTTAGGGATATAAAAATAGACACCGAATGATAATTGCTTTACAGAATTTTGTTGTTTTCTGCCAAGTAGAATGAAAACGAAAATACATAAAAATTTAGCTGTGGGACACAGCTAAAGCAGTGCTGAGACGAATGTTTATAGCACTGTATGCTTGCATTCTCATAGAGGAAAACTCTTAACGCCATAATCTAAGAACCTAGAAAAATAAAAGCAAAAATAAACCCCCAAGAACAGCAGAAGGAAGGATATAATAAAAAGCAGAAATCAAAGAAATAGAAAACAGGAAAACAACACAGGAAATCAATGAAACAAAGGACTGGTTATTTAAAGATATCAATGCATTGACAAATCTCTGGCAAGACTAAGAAACACAGAGAGAAGACACAGGTCACCAGTGTCACACAGGTCACCAGTGAAAGGGGAGACAGCATTACAGACCTTGCAGACATCAAAAGGGCAACAAGGAAACACGAGAAACAACTTTAAACACATAATCTTGACATCCTAGACAAAAATGGACCAGACCCAAGAAAAGTATGAACTACCACACTCATCCAACATGCAGCACACAATGTGAACAGTTTGCAACTATTAAGCAAACTGTACTTATTAAAAAAAAATCCCTCCAAAGAAATTTCCAGGTGCAAATGGTTTCACTGGAGAATTTTACCAAACATTTAAAGAAGAATTAATCAGTCCTTCAAGAGTTAAACAATGTCTTCTAGAAAATAGAAGAGAAGGGTACATTTTTGGATTCACTTTATGAAGCTAGAATTAACCTGATACCAAATCTAACAAAGACAACAAAAAAAGAAAACTGCAAATCAATATCCGTCATTAATATGAATGCAAAAATTCTTAACAAAATATCAGCAGTTAGAATTCAGCAAAATATAAAAATAGAATAAGTGAGTTCAACATGGTCACAGTATATAAGATAAATATATAAACTGACTGTGTTTATATACACTAGCAATCACCATTAGACACTGAAATTAAAATCACAGCACCATTTATAAACACTTAAAAAAACTCAAATAACTTAAGTGTAAATAAAACATATGAAGTTGTGTGTTGAAAACTACAAAACTCTGGTAAAAGAAAGATATAAATGGTGAGACCTACCATTTTCGTAAGAGTCTTGTGAGGGTGAAAGAGGAGAGTGAAATTGCTGGCTTAAAACTCAACATTCAGACTAAGATCATGGCATCTGGTCCCATCATTTCAATGGAAATAGATGGGAAAAAGTGGAAGCAGTGCAAGATCTTATTTTCTTGGAGCCCCAAATCACTGTGGACAGTGACTGCAGGCATCCATGGAGTAAAAAGACACTTGTTCCTTGGAAGGAAAGCTATGACAAACCTAGACAGCCTATTAAAAAACAGAGATATCATTTTGCTGACAAAGGTCTGTAGAGTTAAAGTTATGGTTTGTCCAGTAATTATGTATGGATGTGAGAGTTGAACCATAAAGAACATGAGCACTGAAGAATTGATGCTTTTGAACTGTGGTCCTGGAGGAGACTCTTGAGAGTCCCTTGGACTGCAAGGAGATTAAAGCAGTCAATCCTAAAGGAAATCAACCTTGAATATTCATTGGAAGGACTGATGCTGAAGCGTCAATACTTCGGCCACCTGATGCAAAGAGTCAACTCATTGGAAATGACCCTGATGCTGGGAAAGACTGAGGCCAGGAAGAGAAGTGGGTGACAGAGAATGAGATGGCTGCATAGCATCATGGACTCAATGGACATGAGTTTGAGCAAGCTCCGGGAAATAGTGAAGGACAGGGAAGCCTGGTATGCTGCAGTCCATGGGGTCACAGAGCCCAACATGACTTAGTGACTGAATAATAACAAATGCAAAGTGGACTCGATGTAAAATAGGAAACTATAAAACTTAGGAAAAAATAGAGGAAAATCTTCAGATTCTTGGGCTAAACAGAGAGTTCTCAGACTTGACAACAAAAACAATCCATAAAAGGGAAAATTGATAAACTGGACTTTTCAAAAGTAGAACTTTTCCTTTGGGAAAAATTCTGTTAAGAGATAAAAAGGTATATAGTCTGGGGAAAAAATATTTGCAAATCACGTATCTGACAAAGACTTGAAAATAGACGATGAAAAGAATAGTAAAAACTGAACAGTAAAAAAACAGAACAATTCAATTTGAAAATTGGCAGGGCACAGACATTTATTCATCTGCTTGTTTTGGCTTGTGGGATCTTGGTTCCTGGTCAGGGATTGAATCCCAGCCCCCACAGTGAACGCCCTGAGTCCTAACCAGTGGACCACCAGGGATTGCCATGAGCAGACATTTTACTGAATATACAGATGGATGACAAGCACATGAAAAGATACTGAGCTACATGAGTCATTGGGAAATGCAAATGAAACCACACTGAAATATCACTGCACACTTATCAAAAAAGCTAAAAAAATAAAAAAAGGGACAACCCCAAATGCTGGAAAAGATGTGGAGAAACTAGCTTACTCACACACTGCTGGTGGGAATGTAAAACAGAACAGCTATTCTGGAAAAGGGTTTGGCAGTTTCTTAACAAAACTAAACATACAACTACTGTATGACCTGCACTTGCCCTCTGGGACAGAGAAATGACAGGTTATGTTTACACAGAAGTCGGTACACAATGTTCAGAACAGTTTTTATTTTTAATTGCCTTAAACCAGAAACAACCCAGATGCCCTCCAGTAGATGAATCAATAAACAAACTGTTCCAGCCACACCATGAAATATTACTCAGTAATAAAAAGGACTGAACTTGTGATACACATAATAGCCTGGATGCATTTCTAGAGAATTATGCTGAGTGAAAAAAAGGTCAATCCCCAAACTCACTCATTTATAGAACATCCTTGAAATGACAAAACTATAGAGATGGAGAACAGATTAGTAAGTGTCAAGGGTTGAGGGGCGGTGGATAAAGGGATCTGGATGACACTATAGAAAAGACGCTTGCTCCTTGGAAGGAAGGCTATGACCAACCTAGACAGCATATTAAAAAGCAAGACATCACTTTGCCGACAAAAGTCTGTATAGTCAATGCTACAGTTTTTCCAGTAGTCAGGTATGGTGAGTTGGACCATAAGAAAGGCTGACACCAAAGAATTGATGTTTTTGAACTGTGGTATTGGAAAGCACTCTTGAGAGTCCCTTGGACAGCAAGGAGATCAGATCAGTGAATCCTAAAGGAAATCAGTCCTGAATATTCACTGGAGGGACTGATGCTGAAGCTGAAGCTCCAATACTTTAGTCACCTGATGCAAAGAGCCGACTCATTGGAAAAGACCCTGATGCTGGGAAAGACTGAAGGCAGGAAGAGAAGGGGGTGACAGAGGATGAGATGGTTGGATGGCATCACCGACTCAATGGACATGAATCTGAGCAGACTCCAGGAGATAGTCAAGGACAGCGAAGGTGAAGCCTGGCATGCTGCAGTCCATGGGGTCACAAACAGTTGGCGACAACTTAGCCACTGAACAACATAGAAGGACAGCACGAGGGCCCCTTGGGGGATGAGATGCTCTGTGCCTGGACTGCAGCAGTGTCTGGGGTGAGATCTTACTGCAGTCTGAAGGATGTTACCACACCAGCAAAAAGGGTAAAGGGTGCCTGGGTCTCTGCATTTTTTCTTACAACCACATGTGATTGTATAATGACTTAAAAAAAGTTTAACCAAAAATTTAGTAGATTGAATGGAGCGAAAGTTAAGGGGGAGTTTTCCCTTGTCTTTTGATGTGGGCTCCTTTGAACATTACAGGATTTTTAAGATTTTTTTTTTTGATGTGGACTATTTTTTAAGTTTTTATTGAATTTGTTACAGTATTGCTTCTGTGTTACGTTTTGATTCTTTGGCTGAGAGGTGTGTGGGATCTTAGCTCTCCGACCAGGGCTCTAACTGCACCTCCTGCAGTGGAAGTCTTAACCACAGGATTTTGATGCTGAAATTTAATTTCTACTCCAAGCACTTCATCCCATACCTTTCTTTTCCTGGCTGAATTCGAGAGTCGGATATTCATATTCTGGTCCTGTAACAGCTACACCTCAGCCCATGTGCTACCTATGTCAACAAATCTGATGTCTTCAGAAAGGGCACAGGCACAAAGGTAAGCTGGCAGGGAGAGAGCCCGAGGGCGCCGGTGCCCAGGTCATGGCACTTATTCTGACCCCATCTCTGTAATTTCGCCCTGAGCTGCTTCTTTAGATCCTGCACAATCTACATTCCTGTGCAAGGGGAAAGGGCAAAAAAAAAAAAAAAAAAAGCCTCTGTGCAAAAGGCCAACCACACCCACACATCCATAAACACTGCCTGTTCAGGAAGTGGGTGCCTCCCCCACCCCACCCCAGTGCACTGGAATTCCTGCCACAGGCCTGCTGCGGGCCACTGCTTCCTCCCAGGGGAGTTCTGAACTTAAAACAAATTGTGTGTAGAATACTCTGGACAGAGCCTGGCCGGTGGTGCACACTCCTGCCTTAGCTGTCACCACCGCTATACTATGTCATTAAATGTCACCAACAATCCACAGGTGCTGTCATTCTGTCACTAAGGGTGCCTGACAGCCACAGGTGTTGTTATGTCACTGAGGGTCACCAACAGCCATTGTTGTTCAGCTGCTATGTTGTGTCTGACTCTTTGCTACCCCATGGACTGTAGCACGCCAGGCTTCTCTATCCTCTACTATCTCCCAGAGTTTGCTCAGATTCATGTCTATTAAGTCGATGATGCTATCTAACCATCTCATCCTCTGCCACCCCTTTCTCCTTTTACCTTCAACCTTTCCCAGTATCAGTCTTTTCCAGTGAGTCAGCTCTGCATCAGGTGGCCACAGTACTGGCGCTTCAGTTTTAGCATGAGTCCTTCCAATGAATATTCAGCATTGATTTCCTTTAGGATTGACTGGTTTAATCTTGCAGTTCAAGGGACTCTCAAGAGTCTTCTCCAGCACCACAATTCAAAGGCATCAATTCTTTGGTGCTCAGCCTTCTTTATGGTCCAACTCTGACATCCATGCGTGACTGCTAGAAAAACCACAGCTTTGACTCTATGGACCTTTTCGGCAAAGTGATGTCTCTGCTTTGTAATATGCTGTCTAGGTTTGTCATAGCTTTTCTTCCAAGCAGCAACAGGCATAGGTGTTGTTACACGACTAAGGGACCCTGGCATCCACAGGTATTGTTCCACCACTAATGGTAACTGAGCAGCTGTTGTTCTATCACCGAGGGTTGCTGGCAGCTACGGGCTCTCTGATATCTTCTCTTGCTTTGAGTGCCTTCCCTGGTGTCTTCAGGGCCCCTGGGGTGACAGGCTGAACTCTGGGGGGGAGCAGGGAACCATGTCCAGGCTGAGAAGCAGCAGCATCCTTCCTAGAGTGTCCTGAAGGTGCTTTTCAGTTCCCCAGGGCCTCTGGAAGCCTTGGGTAGCCCTAAATCCCTGGATTTAAGCAGTTTTCAATTGCATATATGAGTCAGTCCCAACTTTGGTGGCCAAACCACACTGTATCAGGAAAAGTTGACAGTATGTATGTGCGTGCTAAGTCACCTCAGTCATGTCTGACTCTTGGTGGCCCCATGGACTGTAGCCTGCCAGGCTCCTTTGTCCATGGAATTCTCTAGGCAAGAATACTGGAGTGGGTTGCGATTTCCTTCTCCAGGGGCTCTTCTCTACCCAGGGATCAAAGCCACATCTCTTCTGCATTGGCAGGTAGGTTTTTTACCACTAGCGCCACTTATAGGAAACCCACTATTTGCTAGATGCTGCGTGGCATATACAGAATTTTAAAAATTAAAGTATATTCAAGTGCTTCTGCTTTGATAGTTTTAGATAGCTTTAAGAATAAGCAGCCACAGAATGTAATTGGTATAGCCACTATGGGGAACAGTATGGAGGTTCTTCAAAAAACTAAAAACAGAGCTAATATATGACCCTGCAATCCCACTCCTGGGCATATATCCAGAGAAAAATATGGCCCGAAAAGATACATGCTCCACAGTGTTCACTGAAGCACTGTTTACAATGGCCAAGATATTAAAACAACCTAAATGTCCACCGACAGAGGAATGGATAAAGAAGATGGGTGTGTATATATATATATATATATATATATACACAGTGGAAGACTACTCAGCCATTAAAAAGAATGAAATAAGGCCATTTGCAGCCACATGGATGGACCTAGAGAGTGTCACGCTGAGTGAAGTGAGCCAGACAGAGAAGGAGAAATGTCACATGGCATGCCGCACGTGGGGAATCTAAAAAGAAATGGTACAAACGAACTTAACTTACCAAGGAGAAAGGGACTCCCAGACATAACAAACAAACTCATGGTGGTCGGGGTTGGGGAGGGGATAGTTGAGGACTCTGGGAAGACCATGTGCACACTGCTATATTTAAAATGGATAACCAACAAGACCTGCTGTATAGCACATGGAACTCTGCTCAGTGGCATGTGCCAGCCTGGATGGGAGGTGGGGGAGAATGGAAACATGTATATGGATCCCGTCACTGTTCATCTGAAACTATCACAACATTGTTAATTGGCTGTGCCCCAACACAAAATGTTTTTGTTGTCAAAATAATAATAATAAAAGAATAACCATCCACAGCCAGGGATGCTGGCAGTTCAAGATTGGACATGACTGGGGGTCTTTGGGGGGGGTCATGCTGGTGTCCTACTGGACTGTTGAAAAACCTTTGGCAGTTTTTGAGATAACTGAGAGAGGAAGCAAGACTAAGAGAACAGGAATCAGCAGAATGCTTGTTGGAAGAATGGAGACTGAGACAGAGGCGGCTCACGGCCACAGGTGACCCACGTGTTCTCCAGAGAAGACTCTGCTCCGTGAGGACAGCTGAAGTATCATCAGAAGTGTCCCCAGGTCTAGGACATGCTAGGATGTCAAGGATGCTGATCCAAGCTCACCACAATTTAATGAGTGCCCACGGCTTTAACTAAGGCAAAGATTTAATGAAGGCCAAATGGTCAGCCGTCAGCACAGAGGTCTCGTCACCAGCCTCTGCAGGTCTGGGCTGCTCTCTCCCTGCTCACACCTAGACAGGACTGGCTTAAATATGCTGGAGGCCTTGTCCGCTGACCTCCTGGTAACGGGCCCTGCCGGGTAGATGCTAGGGCTAGCAGAGTCTCCCACCTATTAGGGAACAGTTGTGTTTAGTTCCAGGACCATCTTGCAGTCTGGCAGCATCTGAACTGGGTTTTCTGGATATTTCTGGACTGTGGCTCTCTACCAGGGTGGGACTTGGGCCAGAATTGAGGGATCAGGAGCAGCCTACCCCCTGGAGATGGGTGCAGAGTTGCCCAGTGGGGGTTGTGGGCAGGACTGCCTGTGGGCTGGCAGGATGGGTACCCTTCCCCATGGTGTTTCTTTAGCTGCCCCCGTGAGTGGCCAGAATAGCATCCATGCCTGCCTTCCCCCGGTGCCAGAGGCTGCTGCCCAACTCTGCTGCTGTGCACACTTCAAGGAACCCGCCTCCGCCTCTCCCAGCCCTTCCAGGAATTGTTTATTTGTTTCAGACAAATCCTGCATCTCTGTAGCGCAGAGTGACATAAAGTCAGGTTTAACTGATTGACAAGACAGCCCAACCCTCCAATTCCTACTTCAGAGGTCAGCTGAAGGTGATGCCCTGGCCAGCTAGGCCAGTCAGCAGACAGGTACTGCTCTTTCCATGCCGTGCTGGGCGGCACAGGACAGTGGACAGAAGGCTGGACTGTCCCCGGCCATTCCTCCATCCTCCGCACACCCAGGCTGGTGGCACATGTACTATCCTCCCTGAGGGCAAATGGGAGAGAACCACAGCCCTAGTAACACTCTGGCCCCACACCTGTGCCTGCAGGGAGGAGGCCTGGGGACATCGGCATGGGTTCTGGAACCTCAACCCCCAACAGTGTCATGAGTAACACCTGTGGGCACGTGTGTGTTGCCTGGAGTCCACCGTGAGTCCCGGTCTCTCCTGATACGTCTGTGTAACTGTTGCACAATATTTTTTACTGTGTCTCCATGCTGTCAGTATGAGGCACAAACTGTCTGACTTTATCCATCTCACCCAAAGCCCTGAGCACCCTTCAAAAAATATACTTAACTGACTCCCTCCCAAAGCTTTTTCTAAAACAACATGGATATTCCTTCATAAGGGCATGTCTTGCTTTTGCATTAGAGAAAACCACCCCCATCTGAGACCCTGAATATTGGGGTTGCATTTATTTCCAGAGCTGTGTGTAGGTAGGGCCGGGAGGGGACTCCCTGTCTGTCCCCTCCCACCTGTCCTTCTGGGGGTGGCACTGCCCCTCTCCAGAGAAGAAGGGGGGACTCACCTCTGCTCCACTTTTGCTCTCCTGGCCCCTCCAGCCAGCGAGGCCATTCTAGCCCCGGGCACAGTCAGGGAAATTCACGGTTTATGGAGGTCATAAAACAAAGAGCAGAAGGAGGGTGCTTCCTTTACAGCCCAGGAGCATAGTAAAGCGGGATGATGAACAGTGGCCTGGCCTCACTCCTTAAAGGGACAAGCACTGTTTCCTCTGTCTGTCCTGCCAAGAAATCACCCTCGGCTATTGGTGGCCAAAGGGATGTTCCAGGCGATGCTCAGTGTGGCTCTGACTAGATGCTTTCACTTCCTGGTAGCTGTTCTGATGAGACAAAGAAAGCGAAGGGGACCCTGGGGCCCTGGCGACCGTATCTGATGTGAGGAGAGTGTCTCCTACATAGCTGTCTTGGCTGAGCCCTTGCAAGCTCGCTGCAGACCCACCAGCCCTCGGCGGCAGGACCTGGACTGTGTCCCCTTCCGTTCTGGAGCTGGGATTCGAGCTCTGCATAGCTGAGTCTGACCTCAGATGTCTGGGCACAATTCCTCCCTTTGCCCTCCTCTCCCTTTAGGCTCAATTTTTGAGAAAAATGTCTCGGAGGGAGTAGCTCCTGGGACAGACAGCAATGCAACTTTGTTGTTTCATGATTGCAACCACCACACAGTCTTTATGGAGCACGTCCTAGATTCCACGCACTGTTCTGAATGGTTTGTACATGCTGATCATGTAAGGCTCCTAAGAGCCTGAAGCGGCTGCTGATGTAGCGAGAAAGCCTCGGTGTGACTCGGCCAGGCCAGACCCCCCGTTACACCCCAGGCATGTTCCCAGTGGGCTGCAAAGACAGGCAGTGTTGCCTATGATTATATATCTTTTTCTTTCCCCTTATATTTCTTCTGATTTTTGCTTTATGTATCTTTGTTTCTCTGTTGTTAGGTGTCTAATGGTTTATGATGTCTATCTTCTTTGTGAATTGTACCTTTTATCATTAAAAATGTTCATCTGTTTCATTTTAAAAAATTCAGAAAGAGAAAAACAAATATTGTCTATTAATGCATACGTGTGGAATCTATAAAAATAGATGAACTTATTTGCATTGCAGCGAGGGGGGAAGGTGGGGTGGGATGAAACGGGAGACTGAGATTGGCATATATACACTACTATGTAGAAAATAGAAAACTAATGAGAACCTACTGTAGAGCACAGAGAACTTTACTCAATGTTCTGCAGTGACCTAAATAGGAAGGAAATCCAAAAAACGGGGATATATGTATACATGTGACTGATTCACTTTGATATACAGCGGAAACTAGCACAGCACTGTAAAGCAACTATATGCCAATGAAAAAATTAACAATAAAAATTAAAAGGCATCAACATAAAAAAAAAAAGAAGATAGGCAGTGTCTTGCTGACCCATGAGGGCAAAGACATTCTGCATACTGGCCTCTTCTCTGAGAACAGACCCCGCCCTCCGCCGCCATGGTGTGATGAGCGGGGTGGACTTTTGAGGGAGAAGGACACCCTCAGAGGAATCTGAGGCTGAGAAGTAGCCGCTGACTGACGGTACCCGCTGGCGGGACTTTGTCCATTATGTGATAACCTCATATGTCTTGGTGATAGGACACTGTGGGAAAGTAGCTTTACGGTGAAGCCACAGGAGTCCACCCTGGACCACTGTGTCTGGGCTCTGATGGTATGCAAAATGACCCCAGAAGATGGGTGTCAGGAAGAAGTCTCTTAGGGTCAACTCTCATCAAAGAAGGTGATGGATGATGGAGGCCTCATCTGACAGGAGGACTCTTGCAAAGCTCTATCAGAAACTGAGCAGAATCAAAGGTTCTCTTCCATCACTGCATAATTGTAGAGGCTGCACAAGATAAATTAAAAATAAAAAAAACCCAGATGACACAGAGGTT
The DNA here is from genome assembly GCA_006408695.1 of Aepyceros melampus. Taxonomy (NCBI): domain Eukaryota; kingdom Metazoa; phylum Chordata; class Mammalia; order Artiodactyla; family Bovidae; genus Aepyceros; species Aepyceros melampus. The sequence goes on along the minus strand of SJXQ01004514.1, from coordinate 178,256 downwards.
GAAATGAGCATGTACTTATAATTGCCTTTCATGTGGCAATTGTAAGTATTGGGTTAGTCAGAAAGTTCATGGACGTTTTTTACATAACATCTTATGGGAAAATCCAAAAGAACTCTTTGGCCACCTAGGTTGGCCAGTGGTAAAGAATTTGCCTGCCAGCATGGGAGGCGGGGGTTTGATCCCTGGGTTGGGAAGATCCCCAGGAGAAGAAAATGGAAATCAGCTCCAATACTCTTTCCTGAAAAAGTCCATGGACAGAGGACTCTGGTGGGTTACAGTCCATGGGGTCACAAAGAGTCAGACAGGACTGAGTGACTGAGCATGCAATAATCCAAAAACTAAAGAAAAAGATGCTAGTGAGTGGTAAACAGATAGGGGATCTTAAGAGGAAAATCCACGAACAAGAATATGACATTGTTGAATTTAAAAATATATCTGACATTAAAAAATCATGGATGGGCTTATAGCAGTTTGAAGAACAGTCAGGGAAATTGAGGCTCCATCATCAGGAACTTTCCAATCTGAAGAGTGGAAAGAACAGAACATTAAAAAAATAACAGAGCCAGTCACTTGAGGGATAAGAACAAATGTTCTAGCTGTAAGGCCGGACCCCGGGAGCCATGATGGGCTGCCTCTCTCCCGCCAGCAGCAAAGTCCCTAATGGAAGGATCCTCCCAGATCCCGAGGACCAATGACAGCACACTTCGCCAGCTAAAACAATTCCCTCCCCAGCCGCGTAAAGGACCTATCAGCTGGCAACGCCTTGACCTAACAACCTATCCGAACCCCCATCTACTAACTGTACCTTTTTCGGTGATCTTGCCAGACCATCCCTCACAACCAGCGTATATAAACCATCCCTAACACAGTCAGGGTGCAGACTTCCTCGACCTGCCTCGTTCGGGTCCGGGAACCCCGCCCGGTAGCGCTTCGCCATTAAAGCCTTCGCCATTAGAACTCTTTTGGTGTCCTGGTCATCTTTTACCTAACAGTTCAGTTCAGTTCAGTCGCTCAGTTATGTCCGACTCTTTGCGACCCCATGAATCGCAGCACGCCAGGCCTCCCTGTCCATCACCAACTCCCGGAGTTCACTCAGACTCACGTCCATTGAGTCCATGATGCCATCCAGCCATCTCATCCTCGGTCATCCCCTTCTCCTCCTGCCCCCAATCCCTCCCAGCATCAGGGTCTTTTCCAATGAGTCAGCGCTTCGCATGAGGTGGCCAAAGTACTGGAGCTTCAGCTTTAGCATCATTCCTTCCAAAGAAATCCCAGGGTTGATCTCCTTCAGAATGGACTGGTTGGATCTCCTTGCAGTCCAAGGGACTCTCAAGAGTCTTCTCCAACACCNTCTTCGCATGAGGTGCCCAAAGTACTGGAGCTTCAGCTTTAGCATCATTCCTTCCAAAGAAATCCCAGGGTTGATCTCCTTCAGAATGGACTGGTTGGATCTCCTTGCAGTCCAAGGGACTCTCAAGAGTCTTCTCCAACACCACAGTTCAAAAGCATCAATTCTTCGGCGCTCAGCCTTCTTCACAGTTCAACTCTCACATCCATACATGACCACAGGAAAAACCAGAGCCTTGACTAGATGGACCTTAGTCGGCAAAGTAATGTCTCTGCTTTTGAATATGCTATCTAGGTTGGTCATAACTTTTCTTCCAAGGAGTAAGCGTCTTTTAATTTCATGGCTGCAGTCAACTACATGTAACTAGTCTCAGAAAGAAAGAGGAGACAATGGAGCATAAAATACACTTAATGAAATAATTGTGACAATGTTTACAAATTTAAAACAAATTTATACACCATGGAAGCTCAACAAAGAACACCAAGCAGGATAAGCAAGAAGAAAATGAGGGCAAAGCAGGGTCTAAGTGCTGAAGCCCACGGATAAAGGAAAAACACCTTCAAAGTGTGCAGAGAAACAGGACACCTTTGCAGGGGAATAATGACAGAAGGTGAGACGGTTGGATGGCATCACAGATTCAATGGACACGAGTCTGAGCTGAGACGGCGAAGGACAGGGAAGCTGGCTGTCCTTCACCCCATGGAAGCATGCTGCAGTCCATGGGATCGCAGAGTTGGACACAACTGAGCAACTGAATACCAACAACGAAATGAAACAATAAAAGCTGACTTCTCATCAGAAACAGTGGAAGCCAGGAAAAAAAAAAAAAAGGACATCTTTAGATTCCTTCTAAATACAAAAACAAAACAAAACCCTGATTGCAGCAACCTATACCCTGAAAAAGATTTCAAAACGAGGGCAAAACAGAGACAAATTCAGAGACGCAAAAGCTGGGAGAATTAGTCACTAGCAGTTTGTACTTCAGGAAATGTTAAAAGAAAAAAAGAAAAATTTCAGGCTGAAGGACTGTAACACTACTCAGGAGTTGGAATCTACAGAAAAGAAAAAAAGCAGCAGAATTGGCAAAAAAATATCTTTAAGTTTCTTTTAATCATTTCTTCAAAAGACAGCTGGCTGTTTAAAAATCTCAATACTGTATTATGGAGTTTATAATGGATGTAAATTGTCTTAGCTGCTCCGTCTGCTGTAACAGATGACCAGAAACTCAGTGGGTTGTAAACAACAGACATTTGCTTCTCACAGTGTTGGGGCTGAAGTCCAAGATTACGGCACCAGCAGAGTCAGTGTCTGGGGAGGGCCCACTGCCAGGCACATAGATGGCCACTGCTCCACTGTCCTCACAGGGCAGAAGGGACGAGGAAGCTCTCTGAGGTCTCTTTTGTTGTGTAGTTGCTAAGTCATGTCTGACTTTTCGTGGCCCCATGAACTGCAGCCCACCAGGATCCTCTGTCCATGGGATTTCCCAGGCAAGAATACTGGGTCTCCTTTATAAGGGCACTAATCCTATTCACTGAAACTCCAGTACTTTGGCCATCTTATGCGAAGAGTTGACTCATTGGAAAAGACTCTGATGCTGGGAGGGATTGGGGGCAGGAGGAAAAGGGGATGACAGAGGATGAGATGGCTGGATGGTATCACCGACTCGATGGACGTGAGTTTGAGTGAACTCCAGGAGTTGGTGATGGACAAGGAGGCCTGGCATGTTGCGATTCATGGGGTCACAAAGAGTCGGACATGACTGAGCGACTGAACTGAACTGGACTGAATCGTACTCATGAGGGCTCCACTCTCATGACCTACTCAGCATCCAAAGACCCCACCTCCAAATGCTATCACACTGGTGATTAGGATCTCAACATGTGAATTTTGGGGGGACACAAGCATTCAGTGTATACCATAGATGTCATGTATGGATGTGAGAGTTGGACTGTGAAGAAGGCTGAGTGCCGAAGAATTGATGCTTTTGAACTGTGGTGTTGGAGAAGACTCTTGAGAGCCCCTTGGGCTGCAAGGAGATCCAACCAGTCCATTCTGAAGGAGATCAGCCCTGGGATTTCTTGGAAGGAATGATGCTGAAGCAGAAACTCCAGTACTTTGGCCACCTCATGTGAAGAGTTGACTCATTGGAAAAGACTCTGATGCTGGGAGGGATTGGGGGCAGGAGGAGAAGGGGATGACCGAGGATGAGATGGCTGGATGGCATCACTGACTCGATGGACGTGAGTCTGAGTGAACTCCGGGAGTTGATGATGGACAGGGAGGCCTGGCGTGCTGTGATTCATAGGGTCGTAAAGAGTCGGACACGACTGAACGACTAAACTGAACTGAACTGAACTGAAAGTGAACTATGGCAATAGCTCAAAGGTTGTGGGGAGGAATTCTACTGTTTCAAAGTCCTTACTTTTTATGTGAAGTGGTACAACATTAATTTTAAATAGACTAAAAAGTTAAGGATGATTTAAAAATGGGCAAAGATCTGAAAAGACAGTTCAAGAGAAACAGATATCCATGTGGCAAGTAAACATATGAAAAGATGCTCAATATCATCAGAGAAGTGCAAATTAAAACCATAATGAGATACCACTCACACCTATTAGAATTGAAAAAATAGCAAAAAAACATAAAAAACACCAACACGACCAAATGCTAGGGAGCATGCGGGGCAACAGGAACTCATTCGTTGCTGGTGGAAATGCAAAATAGTACAGGCACTTTGGAAGGTAGTTTGGTGGTTTCTTACAAAATGAAATGCACGACTGAGCAACTGCACTCCTGGGTATTTACCCTGAACAATTGAAACCCATGAGAAGGCAGAAGAAGAAGAATCCTGGATCCAAGATCAATAAAAGACAAATAACTGGGCTTCCCTGGTGGTCCAGTGATTAAGAATCCACCCGCCAATACAGGGAACACAGGTTCAACCCCTGGGATGATTCCACATGCCTTGATGCAACTAAGCCCATGCACCCCAACTACTGAAGCCGGAGCACCCTAGAGCCTGTGGCTCTGCAAGAAGAGAAGCCACCACAGTAAGAAGCCCACACTCCACAGCTAGAGAGCAGCCCTTTCTCATTGCAGATGAAAAACCCTGCACACAGCAACAGAGAGCCAGTGCACCCAAGAAGGAAACAAACATAGGAAAAAACAAATGGCAGCATTCACCCAAACGTTTACAGCAGCTCTGTTCATAGTGGCCCAAACTTTGACTCACTCAAGACATCCTTCAATAGGTGAAGGAATAAACAAACTACAGTACACTCATGGAACGTTAATCAACACTAAGAAGAAATGAGCTATGAAGCTATGACAAGGTGTAAAGGAAACTTCCTCAGTGAAGGAAATCAATCTGAAAAGGCTGCAGACTGTATGATACCAACTACAGATATTCTGGAAAAGGCACCACTATGAAGACATTAAAAAGATTCGTAGTTGGCTGGGGTCCAGGGGAAAGGATAGATGAAAAGGTGAAGCACAGAGAATTTCTAGGGCAGAAACTGCTCTGTATAACCCTGTAGTGGTGGATGCAGGTCATTATGCATCTGAAAACCCAGACTGTATACCACAAAGACTGAACCCTGATATTAGCTATGGACTTTGGTTGACATTGACGCGTCACTGTTGCTCACTGATTACAATGAATGTAAAGCTCTAAGGCAGGATGTTGATGGTGGGGGAGGCTGTGTGAGTGTATAGGGAGGGAATATGGGGGAACTCTCCCTGCTTTTCGCTCAACTTTGCTTTTTTATTGGATCTCCAAAAAAAGAAAGCTTGTAATTAAAAAAAAAAAAAAGGTTAAGGATACATAGTGAAATATAACAACCAACTAAAAGTTATGCTAAAAAGTAGAGGTAAAGAGTCAATAGAAGAAATAAAATAGAATACAAAATTTATCCAATGAATCCAAGAGAAGGAAGAAGAGAAGGAACAGGAAACCAAACCCAAGATCAAAAAAAAAAAGGTACACGTGTACCCCAATGTTCATTGCAGCACTGTTTATAATAGCCAGGACATGGAAGCAACCTAGATGTCCATCAGCAGATGAATGGATAAGAAAGCTGTGGTACATATACACAATGGAGTATTACTCAGCCATTAAAAAGAAACATTTGAATCAGGTTCTAATGAGGTGGATGACGCTGAAGCCGATTATACAGAGTGAAGTAAGCCAGAAAGAAAAACACCAATACAGTATACTAATACATATATATGGAATTTAGAAAGATGGTAATGATAACCCTGTATGTGAGACAGCAAAAGAGACACAGATGTATAGAACGGACTTTTGGTCTCTGAGGGAGAGGGAGAGGGTGGGATGATTTGGGAGAATGGCATTGAAACATGTATACTATCATGTAAGAAACGAATTGCCAGTCTATGTTCGATACAGGATACAGGATGCTTGGGGCTGGTGCACAGGGAAGATCCAGAGAGATGTTATGGGGAGGGTGGTGGGAGGGGGGTTCAGGATTGGGAACTCATGTACACCCATGGCGGATTCATGTCAATGTATGGCAAAACCAATACAGTATTGTAAAGTAAAATAAATTAAAATGTAAAAAGAAAATAGAAAAAAAAAGGTAACATGATAAACCTAACCTTGAGCATATCAAGAAATACATTACACACAAATGAATATAGGTATTCTTGCCTGGAGAATCCCAGGGGCAGAGGAGCCTGGCGGGCTGCTGTCTATGGGGCTGCACAGGGTCGGACATGACTGAAATGACTTAGCAGCAGCAGTAGCAATACCCAAATTACATAAAATCTTTTAGAAAATAGAGAAAAAAGTAAACCCCCCAATATATTTTATAAAAACTTGACAAGGACATCACAAGGAAAATGGCATTAGCCAACATCCCATATAAGCATGGATACAAAACTCCTTAACATATTATTACAAATAAAATATAGCAATATATAAAAGGAGAATACATCTTATATCAGAGTAGAGGGTCTGTAAACCTTTTGTTAAATTTCTTCCCAAATATTTTCCTAGGAATACTTTCTGAGAATACAAGTGGAATTATCCGAGAAACGCAAAGCTGTTTAAGCATTCCAAAATCAGTCACTATAATTCACTATCTTAACAGAATAAAGGAGAAAAAAAAATCATGTCATCCCAGTAGATGCAGAAAGAATATGTAACAAAATTTAACACTGTTTATATTGAGAAAACAACCTTTAGAAAACTAAGAATAAAAAGAAACTTCCTCAACCCATCTCAGTAGGTACACAAAGAACATCTGGCAAAATTTAACAGAGAATTTTGTCAAAGACCATTTGACAAAAAAAAAACTCTTGGCAAACTAGAATAGGACATCCTCAATCTGATAAAGGACATCTATGAAAAGTCTATATCTCATGTCACACCCAATGGTAAAAAAGTGGATGCATATTCCTTATGGTTGGAATGAGGTAAGGATGTCTGCTCTCTTGTACTGCAGTTTCAACCAATGCAATCAGACAAGTAAAAGAAATAAAACCCCAAAAGACTGGAATGTAGGAAGTAACACTGTCTTTATTATTAGAAGATATGATTGTTTCTATGGAAAAATCCCATGATTCTATAAAATAACTACCGGAAATAAACCATGAACTAATAAGCAACGTCACAGGATCCTATGTCAATACACAAATGTCTACCAAGGAGGAAGGGGTACGTGTGGGGGGTGAATTGGGAGACTGGGACTGACACATACACAGTATTGATCATTGCTGTTCAGTCTCTAGGTTGTGTCCGACCCTTTGCAACCCTATGACTTGCAGCATACCATGCTCCTTTGTCCTCCACTATCTCCTGGAGTTTGTTCAAATTCATGTCTATTGAGTTGATGATGCTATCTAATCATCTCATCCTCTGCTGACCCCTATCCTTTGGCCTTCAGTCTTTCCCAGCATCAGGGTCTTTTCCAATGAGTTGGCTCTTTGCATCAGATGGCCAAATATTGGAGCCTCAGCATCAGTCCTTCCAATGAATATTCAGGGTTGACTTCCTTTAGGATTGACTAGCTTGATCTCCATGCAGTCCAAGGGACTCTCAAGAGTCTTCTCTAGCACCACAGTTCAAAAGCATCAATTCTTCAGCGCTCAGCCTTCTTTATGGTCCAACTCTCACATCCATACGTGACTACTGGAAAAACCATAGCTTTGACTAGATGGACCATTGTTGGCAAAGTGATGCTCTGCTTTTCAATATGCTGTCTAGGTTTGTCATAGCTTTCCTTCCAAGGAACAAGCATCTTTTAATTCCATGGCTGCAGTCACCATCCACAGTGATTGTGGAGCCCAAGAAAATAAAGTCTGTCACTGTATCAATTTTTTCCCCATCTATTTGCCATGAAGTGATGGGACAGATGCCATGACCTTCGTTTCTTGAAAGCTGAGTTTAAAGTCAGCCTTTCACTCTCCTCTTTTACCTTCATCAAGAGGGTCTTTAGTTCCTCTCACTTTCTGCCATTAGAGTCATATCATCTGCATATCTGAGGTTGTTGATACTTCTCTCAGCAACCTTGATTCCAGCTTGTGATTCATCCAGCTCAGCATTTCACATGATGTATTCTGCACAGAAGTTAAATAAGCAAGGGGACAATACATAGCCTTGTGTACTCCTTTCCCAACTGTGAACCAGTCAGTTGCTCCATGTCCGATTCTAAGTGTTGCTCTTTGACCTGCACACAGGTTTCTCAGGAGACAGGTAAGGTGGTCTGGTATTACCATCTCTTTAAGAATTTTCCACAGTTTGTTGTGATCCACACAGTCAAAGACTTTAGTGTAGTCAATGAAGCAGATGTTTTTCTGGAACTCCTTTGCTTTCTCCATGATCCAACAAATTTTGGCAACTTGATCTCTGGTTCCTCTGTCTTTTCTAAATCAAGCTTGTACATCTGGAAGTTCTAGGTTCACATACTGTTGAAGCCTAACTTGAAGGATTTAGAGCATTACCTTGCTGGAATGTGAAAGGAGTGCAATTGTGCAGTAGCTTGAACATTCCTTGGCATTGCCCTTCTTTGGGGTTGGAATGAAAACTGACCCTTTCCAGTTCAGTGGCCACTGCTGAGTTTTCAAATTCCTTAGCACACTGAGAGTAGCACTTTAACAGCATCATGTTTTAGAACTTTAAATGGCTCAGCTGGAATTCCATCACCTCCACTAGCTTTGTTAGTAGTAATGTTTCTTAAGGCCCACTTGACTTCACATTCTGGATGTCCGGCTCTAGGTGAGTGACTGCATTATTGTGGTTATCCAGGTCAAAAGGTCATACCTTTTTTGGTATAGTTCTTCTGGGTATTCTTGCTACCTCTTTTTAATCTCTTCTGCTTCTGTTAGGTCCTTACCTGCTTCTGTTTCTGTCCTTTATTGTGCCCATCCTTGCATGAAATGTTCCTTTGACAGCTTCAGTTTTCTTGAAGAGATCTCTAGTCTTTCCCATTCTATTGTTTTTCTCTACGTCTTTGCACTGTTCATTTAAGGAGGCCTTCTTATCTTTCCTTGCTGTCCTCTGGAACTTAGCATTCAGTTGGTTATATCTTTCCCCTTTTCCCTTTGATACTATATACAAAATAGAGAACTAATGAGAACCTACTGTGTAGCCCTGGGAACTCTACTCAGTGCTCTGTGGTGACCTAAATGGGAAAGAATCCAAAAAAGAGGGGAGATATGTGTGCACAGAGCTGATTCACTTTGCTGTACACTAGAAACTAACACACACAACATTGTAAAGCAAGTAGATGCCAATAAACATTTTAAAAATACACAAATATCTCCTGTAGTTTTTATAAAAGAGGAGCAAACAAATGGGAAATTAAATAAGACCCCACTTACAATAATGCCAGAAAACAGAGAATGCTGAGAAACAGATTTAACAAGAAGTATGCAAGACCTTCATCCTGAAAGCTCTAAGTCTTGCTGAGCTCTAATGTACCATGCTCATGGTTGGAAGATTTAATATTGCTTAGATGTTATTGTTCCCAAATTAATCTATATATTGAATGCAATCCAAGTCTAAGTCAGAGAAGATTTTTTTGAAAGAAACTGACAAGTTGATTCTTTATTCTAAAATTTGTAGGGAAAAAAAATGACCCAGAGAACCAAAATAACCCCCAAAGAAGCACAGATGTGGGAGATTACTGGATTCCAAGCTCTAGCAGTTGAAGCAGTGTGGTCTTGGTGTCAGGACAAACAGATGCGCGAAACAGAACAGAGCCCAGAAAGGGACCCAAACATGCAAAGTGGTTCAGTGGAAAAGGAAAGTCTTTTTTAAAATGGGATGCTATGACAACTGGATACATGTATGGAAAAAAAAATACTGTCAACCCCTTACTTCACACCATACACAAGATTAATTTGAAATGGGTCACAAATTAAAATATAACAACTATAACCCTAAATTTCCAGAAAATGTATCTTCATGACTTGAGGTAGAGAAAGGATTCTTAAAGAAGGCACAGAAGGTACTATACATCAAGAAAACTTGCGTGACTGACTTCATCAACTTAGAAACTTCTGCTCATCAAATGACCTCTTCAAGAAAATGAAAAAGGTAAGTCACAAATTGGGAAAAGATATTTGCTATATACATCTCACAAATGAACTGCATCCAGAATATATGGTTTTCCATAAACCAGTGGTAAACACTGGTGCTTCCCAGGTGGCTCAGTGGTAAAGAATGCCTGCAATGCAGGAGATCCAAGTTCGATCCCTGGGTTGCGAAAATCCCCTGGAGAAGGAAATGGCAACCCACTCCAGTATTCTTGCCTGGGAAATCCCATGGACAGAGGAACCTTGTGGGTTACAGTCCACGGGGTCCCAAAGGAGTCAGACACTACTGTGCGACTAAAGAACAAGTGATAAAAACTAATACAACAGTCTAAAAAATGCACAAAATGCTTGGAATAGACACTTCACAAAGTAAGATATTCAAGTACTCAACAAGCACAGGAAAACATGCTCAGCAATTATTAAGTCATCTGAGAAATGTAAATTTAAACCATAAAGAAATAAGATTTTACGCCTACTTGAACGTCTAAAATTAAAAATACTCAGAATGCCTGGTGTTAGGTTGGATATGACAACCAGATCACTCACACACTACTGGTGGGAACATGAAATAGCACTGCCACCTGGGAAAACAGTTTGCCATATGGACTAGCATCACTTCTAGGTATTACCCAAGGTAACTGCTGAATGTGTGTATAATAAGACATTACAGTGCTCACTACAGCTAAACCGCAAGCTGGAGATGTCCATCACAGGAGAATTACTGACCAGCTATGGCACGCTCATGAAACAGAATACTACTCAGCAATGCAAGGAGATCAAACCAGTCCATCCTAAAGGAAATCAACCCTGAATATTCATTAGAAGGACTGATGCTGAACCTCTAATACTTTGGCCACCTGATTCGAAGAACTGACTCACTGGAAAAGACCCTGATGCTGGGAAAGATTGAGGGCAGCGGGAGAAGGTTGTGATAGAGGATGAAAGGCTTGGATATCATCAATGGACATGGGTTTGAGGCAACTCTGGGAGACAGTGAAGGACAGGGAAGCCTGGCATGCTGCAGTCCATGGGGTTGCAAAGAGATGGACATTGACTTAGGGACTGAACAACAGAGATACAAAGTAAATAAATTACATGTGTGAATCTTAGAAACAGGATCCTGAAGGAGAGAATGCAGGCACAAAAGAGCACACTCTGTGTGATTCCATTCTCATGAAATTTAAGAACAGGAAAGAGCAATCTGCCTGTGGTGAAAGAAGTCACACAGAGGTTTCTCATGGTGTGTGGGAACTGACTTGAAAAGAAGCACAAAGGAATTTTTTCTGGGGCGATGGAAACATTCTTTGTCTTGGCTGGGGTGGTGGCTATGTGCGTGCGCACTTTCATCAAAGTTCATCACAGAGGACCCTACACGTGTGTGCATCTCAGCGCACAGTTAGGGAGACACGGATGTATGCATGGGGTGTGTGGCTGTCACAGATGCCTGGAGGCAGAGAGAACGGTTTGCTTCCCAGAGGTACTACACAGTGGTTTCTCAGTATTTGCAGGGGATTGGTTCCAAGACCCCACCCCACAAGGATACCAAAGTCTGCTGATGATTTTGGTATCCTGAGTTGGTCCTCAGCATCTGTTGGATGTGGGGCCTGTGGACACCACCCGCCAACTGGACCAGATTCTGTTGCCATCACGTGCGGATTCTGTGTTCAGTATCCCTGCTCGCTGCCACACCCCTGATAGTGATGTCCTCACTGTTCCTGAAGCTGGCTAGACACCCCACAGATTGTGTGAACATGCAATTCCATAAAGCTACGGAAAACAGAAGTGGACTAAGCTCAGAAACCTCACAGGAGAGTGGGAGTATTTCCTTTCATACGCTTAACCTTTTTTGTTTTCAAAAGAATGCAAGTAAAGATGACAGGCTAGGATGACCGAGCTGTGGGCCATGAAATTGCACTAAAAATAGAAAATATTATTAAGAACCATTATTATTGCTTCTGAGGAACATGCTTGTGCTCAAATGTCAAGCGTTAACTTGACTGGCAAGGGAAACGTGAGCCAGCCCTCCGTGTGTAGTTTCAGGCCTTAGGAAGCACTCCTGCTCTATTAAAATTCAACAATTCCAGAGAGATGCAGTCAGCCATGCAAACATGCCCTTTAGGGCATTTTAAATGATAGCACCATTTAGCGAGTGCTCCCGGAGTGGCAGGCAGCGTGCTGAGCAGTTTGCGTGAATTACTTCATTTATCCTCAGAAGAACTGTGCATCCTGACATCTGCTCTGCAGGGAAATGGCAGTGCAGTGTGGTCGGCTTGCCTTTCCTGAGGCCACTTCACCCAACTGACCACTGAACGAGGGCAGCTGGGCAGTCCCTGTTTCTTAGACTGGGATCCTCCAAAGCCGACTTGGAGACAAAGACTTGGGCGCCAGCAGGGCACTTGGAGGTGATCCCAGGAAAGCTGGTTGGAGGGAAGTGAGAAGCAAAGGCAAAGCTGGGAAATGTGAGTGGAGGAGCAGGTACAGGAGAGCAGCTGAGCTCATCACTTTGCATCCCTTTGGGCAACTGTGTATTCGGTGAGTATCCGTCCCCCCGAGGGGCGGTCCATCGCTCCCTCTCTGACCAGGAGGACCCTTCTTGGGGTGTCAGTCCTCAGAGATTATAGTCTGCCCCCTTTGCAGAGAAAGTTTGCAGTTAGGGGGCTCAACTCGGAGAAGGGAGTCCTTAGTTCACACACGCTCTTATCTCAGACCCTTCCTCCAAGGTGGCTAGGCTCTTTTGCTTTTTTAATTAATAACTTTACCTAACACAACTTATCTCAAAAATATCTCATTTCAACATGTACCATCCCCTGGAAAGTTTGCCCACAAAAGTTCACAGTTGCATCATTCACAGTAGCCAAAAAGTGGAAGCATCCCAACATCCACGAGCTGGTGAGTAATAAATTCCCCGTGGCTCTTCCACAAGACGGGATGAACGCTGACCTTCACTGCAACACAGAAAAACCCTGCCAACATCAGGCCAAGTGAAAGAAGGCAGGAGTAAAAGACCACATACTTCCTGATACGACACGTCCACAATAGGCCTGTCCGTGGAGACGGCAGGCAGACGAGCGGTTGCCAGGGCGAGGGGACAGGAGGAGCTGCTGGAGGCTATGGTGCTTCTCCTGGCTATGGGGCTTCTGCTGGGGCGATGGAAACATTCTGGCATCAGTGGGCAGTGATGCTGGGACAAGAGTAAAAACGCTACAAGCTACTGAATTTGTGCACTTGAAAATGGAGGAGTTCATGCTATGTGAATTACATCTAGATAAGAAAACATGAAACATAAACATTATCCACGACACATTTTATATTCCTTTTCTCCATACTGGGCCTGCGAAATTCTGTGTGTATTTTGCCTTTACAGCACATCCGCCTCTGGATGGTGGCTGGCCTTCTGATACGTGTGGTCCTCTCCCGGCAGCCCATGCATCCTAGGGGCAGCACCGGGGCCCCTCCCTGAAACCCTTTCAGCTTCCCGTTCAGTCCTGACTTTGGCAAGGGGCTCCGGCAGCCCTCCTCTCCAGGGACCCCTCCTCCCCATGGGAGCTCTGATCATGGGGTTTAGAATGCAGCGGCCCTACTCTGACGGTTATCTGCCCCCTTCGCTCCCCACCGGCAGGTAGGGGTACACAGTGGGTGCACGGGTTGGAGGCTAAAGTCATGTATTCCAGAATTAGGAAAAGCCCACTGTTTAATCTGCTCACATCATATAAGAATGACAAATAATCTGATGGTTTTCAAAAGAAACAGTGCTGTCATCATAAAAAAAGATGCTGGAAGTTTTGTAGCTGCCGTTAACTTTTATTTTACTCATAAAAGTGACTGTCTCCCAGGATGCGGCAAAGGAACATTTTTCTGAAATGGAGTTTGGTAAACACAGACCTTCCCAGTGGACGGTGGTGGCGGGGGCGCGGGTCGTGTGGGTCCTCTGTTCTGAAGGACGCGGCTGTTCCACGGCCCTTCCTCGTGGGGGTGGGGGCTGTTTCCTGCTCCTAAGCCAGGCTCTGCAGTCCCTGTTTCTTTTATGAAAAGCCATGTTTTGCACAATACTCTTCTCTACACTGTTTCCTAATATCTAAACGGGCTTCCCTGGTGGCTCAGATGGTAAAGAATCTGCTTGCAGTGCAGGAGACCCAGGTTCGATCCCTGGGTCAGAAAGATCCCCTGGAGAAGAAAATGGCTGTGCACCCCAGGATTCTTGCCTGGAGAATTCCACGGATCGCAAGGCAATAAGACTTGGGGGGCGTTTCTGCACTGCCTGTCCCATCAGGACTGTCAGGAGCATTTATGGAAATGTGTGACTCAGCAAAGATGGCGGGGGTCTCTGGACAGGACAGGCCCAGAGGCCCGGTAGCTGCCCGTGAGTCTGGGCACAAGGCTCCCGCGTCCTCTCCCGGGGTTCTTTTTCCTGCCATTGTGTATGTGGCCTAATGACTAAAGGGCAAGTGAGGCTCCTGACAGGTCCTGACTCAGGGCTATGTGGCCAGGACCGGTCACCGAGCCAGGGTGAACGCTGGAGGCCATGGGCAGGCGGTTTGGGTGGTACTGGATGGGAGGTGGAGGCTGTTAGGACAAGAGAGCCACAGAGTCAAAACTCCCACAAGCAAGCTCCAAAGGGCAGAGAGTCACACAGAAATCGTTCTGCTTTCTTCCCCTGCAAATACCTGATTACACTGCCAGACCCCTGTCTTCCCTTCCAGAGGCTCATCCCTATCTCATCCACCTGCTCTTGCTTTTTTTCCTCCTCTTTTTTCTTAAAAGGGCCCTCTTCTGATGGTGTCAAGTTGCGAGTATCCTCCCAGGGAATCCAGTCCCCATGGTGGGGCTGCAGGGCTCAGGGCTCAGTCCTCTCCTCCCGAGGGAGCTCATTAGGTCCGTGGCTGCGGAGCACCAGCCACGCTGAAGGTCCAGTGCCACGTCATCACACCCAGCTCAGATGTGCCAGCTCCTCCAGGCACATCTACCAGACACTGAGGTCCAAGAGGCTAAACCATGTTTCCCCTGCCCAGACTGACCCTCAGCTCACACTCACACATGAAGGGGCTGCCGTTCCACCCTCTTCATGTTGTTGCTGTTCAGTTGCTAAGTCATATCCAGTTCTTTGTGACCCCCGTGGACTGCAGCACGCCAGGCTTCCCTGTTCTTCACTAGCTCCTGGAGTTTGCACAAACTCATGTTCATTGAGTCAGTGATGCTATCTAACCATCTCATCCTCTGCCACCCTCTTCTCCTCTTGCCCTCAATCCTTCCCAGCATCGGGGTCTTTTCCAATGAGTCGATTCTTTGCATTTGGTGGCCAGAGTAGTTGATCTTCTGCTTCAGCATCAGTCTTTCCAGTGAATATTCAGGGGTGATTTCCTTCAGGATTTCTTGGTTTGATCTCCTTGCTGTCCAAGGTTCTCTCAGGAGTCTTCTCCAGCACCACAATGCCACCCTCTCCGGGGCTCAGGCCAGAACTCAAGGCTTCTCCAACAATTCGTTCTCTTATATCCCACTTCCACCCAGCCAGGAGATAAGCATGACCCTTCCCTCAGGACATGTCAGAGTCTGGTCACTCTTCACCACCTCTGCTGCCCTCCCAACACAGGAATCAGGGCAGCAACTCCTCGTGGGCCTCCAAGGCCCCCATGACCTTTATCCAGTGTCCCCAGCCTCATCTCCAAATATCTGAGCTCCAAGGAGCTGGAATGCAGAATGCGTGGTGGTCAGAGGAGGTCAGTGGAGATCCCACAGGGATGGCGCCTCAGCCACCAGATGGAACTCTCTCTGGAGCAGGGCTTCTCCAGAACTGACCTAGCAAAGCTAAAAAACAAGTCTCAAAGCATCAAACCCACTTGTAAGTAACTCAACTATCTGCCATGACAAAGCCCATGCTCTCTAATGGGAGAAAACAAAATCCAGATGACCCACAACAAAACAAAAATGGAAACATGGATATACAAAGACATGAAAGAAAATATAATTGACTATTGAAAGCAAAAAATGATAACCATGTATTATGGGGTTTAGAACATGCGTAGGAGTAAAAAGTATGACATAAAGCACAAAGAATGAGGCAGGAGAAACGGAAGCTCACTGTTTTGAGAACCTTGTATTCTTGTGGAGTGGAGTGATATAATTAAAGGCAGACTGTGATGAGTTGATGCTACATATTGAACACCAAGAACAGCCACAAAGGGATAAAACAAAGAAGTACAGCTCATAAGTCAAGAGTGGAGGGAAAAAAATGGAATTAAAATGTTTAGCATCAAATATTGTAGAAAGAGAGGAAAATATCAAAAAAGAAAAATGAGACCAATAGAAAATGAATAACAAGAAAGTAGATTTAAACCCAACTATATGGATAATTACATTTAATGTAAATGTAATATAATATAAATATAAAGCTTAAAAAACTTACAGTAGATTTAAACCCAACTATATGGATAACTGGGCTTCCTGGGTAGCTCGATCGGTAAACCATCTGCCTGCAATGTGGGAGACCTGGGTTTGACCCGTGGAGGAGGGCATGTCAACCCACTCCTGTATTCTTGCTTGGAGAATTCCATGGACAGAGGAGCCTGGAGGGCTACAGTCCATGTGGTCACAAAGAGTTAAGGAGGTCCAACCAGTCCATTCTGAAGATCAGCCGTGGGGTTTTTTTGGAAGGAATGATGCTAAAGCTGAAACTCCAGTACTTTGGCCACCTCATGCAAAGAGTTGACTCATTGGAAAAGACCCTGATGCTGGGAGGGATTGGAGGCAGGAGGAGAAGGGGACGACAGAGGATGAGATGGGTGGATGGCATCACTGACTCGATGGACGTGAGTCTGGATGAACTCCGGGAGTTGGTGATGGACAGGAGGCCTGGTGTGCTGTGATTCATGGGGTCACAAAGAGTCAGACACGACTGAGCGACTGAACTGAACTGAACTGAAGCCACTAACACACACACACATGCATGGATAATTACATTTAATGTAAATGGCTCAAAAACATAACCAAAAAGCTGAAATTGCCAGAACTAATAAGAAATCCACTTCAAATATAAACATGTTAAAAGTCAAAAAGAGGGAACGGGATATAACTAGGAGCACTGAGTATAGGAAAGCTAGAGTGGTGATAGTAACATGAGGTAAAGAAGACGTCACCGAAAAGCGCCAGAGATAAAGTGCAAATTTTTATAAGAATAAAGGGGTTGATTCATCAAGAAGACGCAGCAATCCCAAGGATGTACCCAATAACAGAAACAGAAAAAGCATGAAGCAAAACCCAAGAGAACTAAGAAAGGAAACCACATATCCACAACAGGGTTGGATATTGCAATTCTTATCCTTCAGTAATGGACAGGACAAGTAGACAAAAAATAAGTAAAGATACAGAATATTTGAACTACACGCTATCAACCAACTTGAACTAACTGACATTTATAGAATCTTTCACCCAGTAACAACAGTACACACTGTTTTTTAAGTGTACATGGAACAGTCACCAAGGTGGTGGTGGTAGCTGCTCAGTCATGTCTGACTTTTTGCAACGCCATGGACTGTAGCCCGCCAGGCTCCTCTGTCCTTGGGATTCTCCAGGCAAGAATACTGGAGTGGGTTGCCATTCCCTTCTCCAGAGGATCTTCCCAACCCAGGGATCAAACCCAGGTCTCCTGCTTTGCAGGCAGATTCTTTGCCATCTGAGCTACAGGGAAGTCCCAAGATACACCATGAATCTCGTAAATCAAAAAAGACTGAAGTGATATGGTCACAAAGGATTGACCAGAAATCAACACCAGGGACTTTCCTGGTGGTCCAGTGGTTAAGGATCTGTCTGCCAATGCAGGGGCAATGAGTTCCATCACTGGGCCAGGGGGATTCAACATGCCCCAGGACCTAAGTCTGTAAGCTGCAGCTACCGAAGACCGTGCGCCTAGAACTTCTGCTCTGCAACAAGAGAAGCCACTGCAGTAAGTCCATGCTGCAACCAGAGAATAGCCCTCACACAGCAATGAAGACCCAGCGCAGCCAAAGAGAAATTTAAAAAAAAGATAGAAATCAGTACCAGAAAATGACTGGAAAATACCCAAATATTTGAAAGTTAAATAACATACTTCTACGTAACAAATGGATCAGAAAAAGAACTCAAGGTAAATTAGAAAATATTTTAAGCTGAATAAAAATGAAAATGCAAAACACATCAGAATTTGTGAGATATAGCTAAAGTATGCTCTGAGGGAAATCTCTAGCTTTATGTTATTACATAAAAAAAGAAAGATCTAAAATCAGTGAGCCAGGCTTCCTCCTTCAGTAGCTGGAAGAAGGAGAGCACATTAGATCTGGATCATTAGAAGGAAAGGAACTGGGTGGAAGTATATATATATATATATATATTTAAAATGAAAAGTGTACTAAACCACATGACCCAGTAATCCATTCAATCCCACTGACTCCAAGGAGAATAAAAATGTTATGTCCCTGTAAATGTTCGTTCTTTGATACTCATAGTCGCCTTATTCATAAAAGCTCCCAACCTGAAATAACCCAGATGTCCTCCAACAGGTGAACGGATAAACAAACGGTGGACCAGTCACACCTGGAATGGTGCTCACCAATAAAACGGAAAGCATGATACACGCAAGTCTCAAAAACAACTTTCGGTCAAAAACGGGTACATTTTATGTAATTTCTTCTCTATGAAAGTCTCAGAAGGACACATCTAACCTGTGGTCTCAGTGAGAGGGTGTGGTTGACACAGACCTGTTGTTACAGAGGGACTGGGGTTAAGCAGGAAGAGGCACAGAACAGTTTTAGGTGATGAAAACGTTCCTGGTCTTGGTTTTGGTGACAGTTGACAAGGATGGATAAAACTTTCAAAGCTTATCAAAAGATACACTTAAATAGGAGCACATTATTATCATGTCATACATAAATAGGAGTGATCCAAGATCCAGAAGGCAGTGGGACTTTAACAAACCAACGCCACTGAGTCTATGAGGCATCCTGAGGGCCGGACTTCTCGCGTTACAGTCTGAATGGACAGCACAGGTACTGGGCCCAGGGAGACAGGAGTGGGGTGTCACCCGTGTCTGCTAGGTTGTCAGGACAGGGCATTCTGGGGGGCTGGCCACCTGGTGGGGCGTGGAGGACATGGCCTTGTTGCCTTAACAGCAGTATGTGACTTTTCACTCTGTAACGGCATCGGTCTTCAATTCAACGCTTAACTCATACATATTCAATCCAGGGGCAGCCTACAGCTTCCTATGTTTTTTTAATTTAAAAAATGATAACAAGGCCTTACCAGAGAGTTGCTTGATGGCCACGGGTCTCACTTTGTAGGGAGTTCTGCAAGAGAGAAGGCAGTTCCACTGTAAGACGCCATCAAAGACATCCACACACACCTGGCCCAAAAGATAAGCACTTGGGCTGAATTAGAATTCATCAGTGAATTAGGTCTTTAAAAAAAATGAGCTTCTTTGGTGGTTCTGAGCTTCTTCATTCAGAGAAATTCTCAACACTTTAAATATATTATTTCAACAATGGACCCCCTCTGTCATATTCATATTTGGTTAATAAAACAAGCATGTTGAATGCAGCGGGGATGGCACAGTTGCCTTGGTCTGCCTTGACATCTGGCTGATGCAGGAGGCTCTCCCACTTTGGCTTGGTTTGAGCTCCTGGCGATGGCATCTCCCATGCACACAAGAGAGGATTGGTGTTAGTAACTCAGGCGAAAAGGAACTGGCACCTTGGTGATGTCATCACCGGTAATCAAGAGACCCATGGGGGTGGGGAGAGGATACTGGTGATGTGACCACAGATTGAGGATCACGGTCCCTGACATACAAGGACCCCCAGCAACGGGAAATAGGCAAAGAGCAGGAACCGGCAATGGTTGACAAGAGTTAACAAAAATAGAGAGGCACCTCAACAAAGAGGCATTTTTTTTACCCAACGGTTTAGCAAAATTCTAGAACCTGATGCCAAGAGTGCTACAGGGCACAGGGAGTCAGACTCCAACAGGTACTGCTGGTGGGAGTATGGACTGCCAGCACCCTGGGGAGAGCAACCGAGCTGCACGGAGTCAAATTTAAAATCCACTGTCTCATCAGGTGAACCTAGAAATGAAAGCATTGACTCTTGATTCTCTTATGGCAGCGGCCCCAACCTTTTGGCACCAGGGACTGGTTTCATGGAAGACAGTTTTGCACGGACGGGGGAGTGTGGGGGTGACTCTGGGATGATTCAAGTGCATGACATTTATCGTGCTCTTTACTTCTAGTCTTATTACATCTGCTCCACCTCAGATCACCAGGTATTAGATCCTGGAGTTTGGGCACCCCTGTCTTATCGGGGTATCTTCATATGCCACCTGTTCATTCATTCAGCACATTTTTTTCATTGAGTGCTCAGTGCGGTTGGGTTCTGGTGACATAACAGCGAACCAGAGAAAAAGGCTTTGCCCTCACGGACCTGACGTTCCACAGTCAAGTACATCTTGAAAGGACCTGGCTGCTGCCTTTCGAATGGCTAAGAAACACTCAGGCCCCTCTCCAGTGGGGGTGGATGACGCATCAGCTGAACTGTGGAAGGTCGCGAGATTGTTAAAAAGATGGAGACAGTGTACAAGTACCGAGGTGGAGGGATGCCCACGACACCTCATTAAGGAGGTGGAGCAAGAGGCAGGGCCACAGAGGGGCAGCCAGCTAAGCTCTGGAGGAAGAAAGCGCAGAGGCTGGGAGGACGCACACGAAACACTGAGCCTGGGTGTGAGCTAAGCCCCTTCAGGCGTGTCTGACTCTGTGTGGCCCCACGGACTGCAGCCCACCAGGCTCCTCTGTCCATGGGATTCTCCAGGCAGGAATACTGGAGTGGGTTGCCGTGCCCTCCCCTAGGGATCTTTCTGACCCAGGGATCGAGCCCGCATCTCTTACGTCTAAGCTGCATTGGCAGATGGGTCCTTGCCACCTGCATTAATTGGGGTCATACCTGTGGTTTAATGGTTTCCAGGCCACAGAAAAATTTGCAGTGTAAAATGTATAAAAATAACAGCTGCGTGGCACTATGGCTGATGGACAGACAACTCCACGAGGGTCTCAAATCTTGGCCTCCCCATGAGGAGTTCCTCCTGGAAAAGTGTATGGAGGGGCAAGGCCCCGAGACCTCCTCATGGAAGCACCCTGCCTAGAGAAAGGGCCTCTTCCAAAGACCCCTGGAAGCTGGTTATTTGGGATGTGGGTACTTTCACTACAGAGGCTTCACAGTAATGGTATCTGAGTCCTGGCAGATCACAGAGCACCCTCCTCAGAACCCATGCAGTGTGAAGTGTGGTCCCACCTGCTGAGCTCGTGGCGGGGAGGGGATGGCCAAGGCAGTACCAGCAGTCTTGGTCCTCACACTGACAGGCTGAGCAGGGTGACTCCATCCTCCCTGGTCCCCCCACCCGAGCAGGCGTCAGCCTCGTCGGCTTGCAGACTCTGGGAGACGGAGCTCCAGGAGGGGGGGCTCGCTGAAACCCTCTGAATGTGCATGGAGCTGACTGTGAACCCAGCTGTGGCATGCTCCGGGGCGGGTCAGCCCCGCCCAGGAGAGGAGTTGAGGGGCTGGGGTCTGGGTAACCAAGTGAGAGGCTGGAGAGCCATGGTGAGGTGACCATCACCAGCCCCTCTCCTCGCTCCACACCCCTCCCCTATAAGCAGCACTGACGCTGGGGCCGTGGGGACAGAGGGAGCCTGGCGCTTTCCCTCCCTCCCCCTCATCCCGGTTTCTCTTTTCTCCCCCTCCTCTGTGGCCACAAGACTGTCTCTCCTCCCTTCCTCCCCACAGGCCTGATGCGGTGCGGGAGGTGGTAGTGACCAGCAGAGCAGGTGAGGGAGGTGGGTGAGGGGGAGAGGCAGAGCCGTGCGTCCCAGCATACGCTGCCCACAGCTGGGCCCAGCAAAATGACACTTGGCCCCTCCATCCTTAATCCTCTTGATTCTCAAGGCAGGAATGTTCTCAGAACCAGTCATGGCGCTTCCACGACTGAATAAACTCCTGCCTCAGCCCAAAGATGAGTTGCAGCTTCATTATTTCTCCCTCAACCACAGGATCAACATAAACCACTTTCCACTTGCCTTGAACTTGTATTTGTCTTTTTCTGAAATGTAACTGTGTCTTTTCAAACATGTTTAGTGGGAGCCAGGATGGAGTCCAGGAGGCATTTTCCCAGCTGGCGTAGGTGGCACATTCGCCCCCCCCCCCCCCCATGCAAGTGCTCAGCCATTCCATGCAGTGGACACCTCGCCATCACAGCTTGCCTAAAACCGGAACTGAAGGAGCGATTGTGCCACACGCGTGCTGTGCCCTCCTGGCTCTTCCCTCCCTCCACATGCCCTGCTCTGCGCCCCATCTTTCCCTGAACTATTTAAGCGCCTGTTTCTCTCCTTTGATGAGGGTATTGCAGCATTAGTGGCAGAAACAGAAGGTGTTCTCAGGAGGCACCATGCTTGTCAGTGGGACACCATGGGACCCAGAATGTCCCCGGTCCAGCAAGGACCAGATGCTCGGTCCCTCTCAGCAGGATCTGAGCAAAGTTGGGACGTGTCTACTTGCGTTTGCTGGTTTTCAGGAATCGGGTGGTTAGCAATCAGCTTTCTTACCATTTCTGAAAGAAAGAGGAAGCCACTGAGCCCACTATTTGATAAGAGCCCCTCAGACTTAGGTGAATATATGCCAGGTTATTTAAATTGCTTGTCTGAAACATTCGCTGATCATTAAGGCAAGAAGTATTTTGAAGAGAGAGTCAGAAGGTCATGAAATTTGGCTTGAAATGAGCTGAAAAGATAAGTATAAGAGACGGGGCAACTGGTACCCTGATTCCTGATTGGTATCCAGCTGATCACCATCAAGAGTCCTTGGAATTTGGAGAAAAGGCTGTGAAAATGCCCCATGAGAGCATGAACTGGACAGAAGGCAGGTGAGGTGGATCGTCAGGTGCCCCCAGGGAGCCCCTCTTGCAAGATGGTCCCGAGTCTGAGGCTGGCGGGGGTGGGGGATGGACAGGCACTGACCAGGCTGGCAAGGCCGAGGGGCTGCAGGGTCTTCAGAGACGAAGGAAGCTGGAGGGACACAACCTGATGTGACTGTCTTCTGGGAAGAAGCAAAATTTATCCAGCACTTTCCAAAAAGGGAAACCCTGTGTCTGGACATGACCTTCTGGTCACTGCTGGGCTAAGCCCCCGCCTGGGGTCAAGGGTGGTCTCTTAGGTTTCCCACACTTTACATCTGTGGTTCTGGTGTCGCATGTTCGAATCACCTTTGTGGTTGTGGTTTAGTCCCGCAGTCCTGTCTGACTCTGTGCAACACCATGGACTGTACCCCGCCAGGCTCCTCTGTCCATGGGATTCTCCAAGCAAGAATACTGGAGTGGGCTGCCATTTCCTTCTCCAGAAGGTCTTCCCGACCCAGGGATTGAACCTGGGCCTCCTGCACTGTAGGTGGATTCTTGACCACTGAGCCACTGGGGAAACCCTGGAATCACCTGGTGAGCTTTAAAAATAAATCCCTTACAAATCTGAATTTACTAGGTCCTAGTGGGGGACTGGTCATCAGCACCTTTTTGAAGATCCCTGGTGGTTTAAACCTGTAGGCAGGGCTGGTGGTCACTGTCCTGCTGGGCTAGATCACACTATGCATATATAAAATGGGCAGGGCAGCCCAGGGGCAGCTGGAACGGTGGGACTGGAGAGCAGGAGGCAAAGGAGCAGACGGGAGGCCTGGATGGGGGCTCAGGTGTGAAACCTTGGGAATACTGCCTCTTCAGGGCTGAGAGCAAGAAAACAAGCACAGACGGGGAGAAGCTGCAGGGGGAAGCTCCAAAAATGGAAAAGGTCCACAACCCCACATGCCGGGAGTGGCTGAAGGCAGTAGACGGAGATGCTCAGTGGTCAGAATGGTGATCAAGGGGGTCCCGGCCAGCATCACCACCACCTGGGGACCTGCGGAAATGCCAGCTCTGGGGCCCCACCCCAGACCTAGGGAACCAGAGGAGGGGCTGGGGAGCAGGAGGGAAGGGGCTCTGCTTCAGCCAGCTCCTGGGGATGCACATGAGGCTGCTGGCCTGGGGGCAACGCTTAGGTCTGCAAAGAGAAAGCTGTGGGGACCACTAATACCAGTTCCCAGCCTCTGCACCATTAACCTTCAGGCAGGTGAGTCTAGGGTGGGGGGTGGGCTTGGCCCTGGGCTCGGGGACATGGAGCAGCAGCCCTGGTCTCTGCCCTCTGGGTGCTAGACATCTGTCCCCGCTGTGGCAGCCAAAACATTAGACTTCCCCCAGCGTCTCCTGGGGAACAAAACTGCACCCCATTGATAAGGGCTGGCACAGAATAAAGTGCCAAACGAGATACGATGAAGTGACAAAACAGAATAGACAGCCTACAAACTGCTTTAACTAATTCAGGAAACACGCAGCTTTGCTCCATCAGACACCAGACCGCACGGACAGGACACTTCCCCTCTGATGACATTGTTTTATCTCATGGACGTCGGGGGGTGACAGATCACTCGTCCCTTTCCTCATGAATACAGATCTCGGTCAGGCTGGAGCTGGTGCTGCAATTCACAACAATGTCCTTGGAATCTTTGGGGATTCAATTAGTATTCTTCCTTCTGGGGAGCCCAGAGCCGATAATAAGAGCGTAATCAGTGCCAGAGCACGTGGGAGCAGAAACTCCTGATGATGAAATTAAAAATTCAGGAGACTGATGGACACAGCAGGAGGGGGAGGGGAGGCCTGGCAGAAGCACCCAGTGCTCAGGGCAGGACAGTACTGGCCGCCCACCACTGAGCTCAAAGGGCAGTGGAAGTGGTTCGAACGTTCCAGGACTTCATACTTCGTGGGGTTTGTTACTGCCTCGGCTTTCTGCACCAAAGCCTGGCAGTTCTCACTCGCAGTCCTTGCCGGCGACTGGGCGCCCTGCACCCAGGCCCAACTGATAACTGACATTTGCTCAGCTCAGATGTGCACGCACCTTGGGTAGGGGGAAACTTTAGGGCACTTACATCAGAGGCCCAGGGACTGCATCCCTGGAGCCTAAATATTTCCAGACTGCCATCAGGCAGCCAGGGGCCCTTCGGTGGCTGGGACGTGAGAGGGCCTGCCTGGGTACGCCCCCTCCTGCAGGCTGGAGCAGCTATATCAGTCTACCCAGATGGCTGGGCTGACCCGTGTCGCTCAGAGGGGCATGCAGTGAGCAGCAGGAGCAACAGGCAGGGGTCCCCAGGGGCACCCCATGACCAATCTCGCTCCCGCTCCCAGCCTCGCATGTAACTCAGTTTGGATTCTGACTGGCCCCACTGAAAATATAAAGTGGGGACCACCAGGGACTCTGGTTGCTGGGCAGAGGGCAGGGCACGAGTGGGAGGCCCTGCTCAGTCCTCATCTTCCCTCTGGCCACAAGCGGCCAGGCTCTTCTACGGATGTTCACAGATGTGTTTACTGCCCGAGCCTCTACCTCTCCGGCATCTCCTGGTTCCTATCCTCCAGCGCCCAGGCTTCCTCCCCTCACTGGGCAGAGTAGTCGGTGGGCAGCACTTGACAACTCCACGACTTGCTCAAGGGGTCATGCGCAGTGTCACCAGGGGCTCTGGCCAGGGAATATCCTGCTCTGACGGACAGGGGCCACCTCCCCTGTCACTT
Organism: Aepyceros melampus; assembly: GCA_006408695.1. NCBI lineage: Eukaryota > Metazoa > Chordata > Mammalia > Artiodactyla > Bovidae > Aepyceros > Aepyceros melampus. The sequence continues at coordinate 152,704 of SJXQ01004514.1, read as the reverse complement.
AGTCCTCGGCTTCCCCACGTGTAACTACCCGCTCAGAGGGCTCCTGTGGACCCTCGGCAAGATCCCTGGCCATGCTTAGAGCTGATGCTTTCCTGGAAAGTGACAAGTTCTGCTCAGTAACCAGAAGTCTCCTACCCAGACTCTCCCATCTTTGGTTTAAAAGTGGATTTCCCTGCATCTGCACATTAAGAAAACAACCCTGGAGACCCTGCTGTGCCTGCAGAGAGCTGTCAGACATGGCGAGAAAGAGCTGATGAAGCCTGCCAGCCACTTACCGTTCTGAATTGGCGGGCATGGTGGGGTCAATGGAGACCATGGCATCATCCGTGGTCAGGAGGGAGATGGTGGTGTTCCTGGAAGACAGGAGAAGCCGTTGTCTTCACTCCGATGTTGCTCCTGGGTGCACACTTGAGTCTGGGCCTCCTTTGAGGTGGGAACCCGAGCACCAGGAGGTCCTGCCCAAGGCACTCTGAATGCTCGGCCCCAAGACTCTGGCCCTCAGCTGGCTAACAGAATTGAGGGTTGCGCGTGCAGTTTTAGGTGCTCAGCAGATGTGTAAGTCATTTGAAATGGGAATTGGAGAGAGTCTAATTTGTTGAGTTAGGAGGTTCAATAAAACTGTAGTAAAGTAGAAATGAACATTTATATCAGCTGGTGATGATATAAAAAGCTGGTTTGCTTTTCCCTTTCATTTCCTGGGGGAGTCCATCTCAACAGGCAAAAAGCTTTCCTACTAAACAGTTTTAAGAGGGTAAGTTGAATCTTCCTCTAACCTCCATCTCTGAGGGGTGGGGGGGGCTCTCACCCAAGGTGTTGCCTTAATCACATGACTTAACTCTGGTTTTCAGTTGTGTATTTTTAAAATCTGTGCCATGGCAGTGACATCTGAATCCCAGGATTGTTCTAAAAAGAAATATATCTTTATTTCTTAGCACACTGCTTATCAAAAGATGCCCCAAACTGTGGGCCATTTCTTGCTGCTCCAAGCTGCCACTTGCTGTAATTTCAGGCATGTAACCTATTGTCTGACTCTCCTTTTCTCACCTGACTCTGAAAGGTCCTGTCTGTTCTTCCTTCTCACCCTCCTTGACCTGGGTCGTAACTTTAAAGTTAACTGCAGGCCAAAGTTGTTCCTGATTACTCTCTATAGTCAAGAAGTTAGGACAGAAAATTCACTTGCTGATTGTGGTTCTCGAGGGTAGATTTCTGGTCTTTTCAACTTATTTCTGACATCAGTTTTTTTCTTAAACGTTGATCTGGATCCCTGTGTCATCTGGGGCTGGGGGACCACAGCCTAAACACTACCATTCTTCTTTATCCTTTCTCCCAAAACAAAGGAATAAATGAAAGAAAGAAAAAAAAAACGAAACTTTTAAAACAGCAGTTTCTGCCTAATCCTGCCCCAGCGGTTCACTCACTAACACAGCTATGGTGGTTGGTGGGCAGCCAGCAGCGGTGGCTGAAACCTCCAGGGACTCATCCATTGATTTGAAAGGTCCCATGTGCAAGATGCAAGGTGAGTCCATCAACCCTTCCAGGCCTCCCATCCCCTACACTCGGCCTCCCAGGTACCTGCCCCTCCAGGTGACTTTAAAGGCAACCCTCTGGTGGGGTGACGCTGAGTCACTCACCGAGGCAGGCCGGTAGCGATACAGAACAGGTCCATAATATCACTGGAGTTGCAATACTTGCTAAAGACCACCTGCAAAAACAGAAGCACATGGCTGTGAGGGGTGAGCAGGAGTGGGCAGCTGGTTTCCACAGTGATGTCAGATTCCAGGGGGTTCTCTCTGCTCCCGACCTGCAGGTTAATCTTACAAAGAAAAAACCAAAATCACCATGGGCTCTGGAATGCTGCACGCACATCTCATTGAGTTGACTTATACAAGTTGGGAAAAACACGACTCTCTTGTTCATTGCAGAGTTGTGAGAAACAATGCTGTCACCCAGGTAAACTCACTTGCAGGTGACATGCTGCCCTATGTCCTGCTGGTGACGTCTGATGGACCACCACAACCTCGCCTTAATGAAACCCCATCTTGCGGGGTGGGTGCGGGAAGCTCCAACAACCTCTTGGGCCATTATGTTAAAAAACAATTTTAAGGTCATTAGCTTAAAAATAAAAGCTTGCCTTTGAGGATTTGGGGACTGGGGCTGCAGGACTAAATTAGACGGAATCACAACGAGAAAGGATGTGGTTGGAACCATGGGTCCACACAGGGAACAAATTTCACGTAATGCGATTAATTCTGCACCTGACCTGGGTGTCCAGTCCCCGCTGGACAGGAAAGAAACACGTTCACACCTGCCCCTTTTGTCCGAGGGGTCTCGACTGTGAGTGTGGGCTCCAGAATCGCTCCCTGGGAGAGGGGGCTTCAAGTACAGCCTGCGGTTGTTCTCCAAGGCTGGATGGTGCACGGACAGTCCCCGCCAAGGCCCTGTCTTCATCACGATAGCTGTTTTCCTTCAGTGTTCTCCCTGGGAATGGCTGTAAGGCCCCTCTGCTCACCAGCAGGAGCGGGCAGAGCCACTCCACTGAACATGGGCAGAGCCACGCTGAACAGAGTGGGGATTTTTCAGTGCCCAGAGCACCATTTTTTTTCAGCCAGATCAGTCTGCATCTTTTTTAATTGGAAAGAGTGAAATAGAGCAAGCAGATATTTTCCCCACAGACGTGGCCGTTCCCTGACTACCACAGCTCCTGTGTGCCACTGGCCTGGCTACGCTGAGACACAGCCAGCACCGCTGTCCAGGCTGCCCACTCCAGCCCCCACCCCAGGCGGTGTTTGCACTCCCCAGTGACAGGGCCATTGATGGGCACTGTCCACCCAGCGGCCACCATCCTGGCTCAGTGCAGGTCCACCAGGACCCCTGCAGCACCCCTGCAGGCTCCCGCCCCAGCACCCTGCCTCAATTTCGAGAACTCAGGCCTGGTGGTGCTGCCTTTCTGTGCAGAAGCCTTTGCTGCCCTGTGTGTCCACGGTAGAAGGAAGGTCCACCTCCCTGCTGGGCTCCTGAGGTTCTGGAGTGGGTCCCTGGAGCCTGTGTCCTGGCCAAGCTCTCAGCCCACCTTCACTCTAGTCCACAGGCACCCCCCCGCCCCGGCTCTCTCTGGTTCCAGGGCCCCGCTTCCCAGCGGCTTTCCTCCCCTCTCTTCCTCCCAGCCACCAGGACTTGGCGCAGCTTCTCCACAGGGCCTCCCAGCTCCACTGCCAGCAGGGTCTTGCCTCATCCCCTGCATTCTCAGGACAGCACACCCCCAGGGCCCCCGGCACAGGCTTTCATTCACACCTTGGCTTCCAGGGCTGCGCCCGTGCAGGGTGAGGTATGGAGTCCGGCCATCCCACCACTGACGAGGGGCCATTTCTGACCTTCCCGTTTGAAGCTTTCTGAAGTTCATGTCCATCTGGTGCAGACTGACTTTGTGGGTTTTCTCCAGACCCCAGTAAAGGGCAGGAGGGCCAGGGGTGGAGGCTAGGGCAGCTTTGTCTGTGAACATTCGATTTGCTCAAAGATTCCAGAAAGGGGAGAGGCGGCTTGCAGGTCGTGACCAGATGCTGGTCAGGAGTGTAGCATGGCTCTAGGAAGTCACGGCTGAGCAGGCCCTCCCGAGGGAAGACAGACCCAGAGCCTGGAATATCCGGGGGACCTCGACAAGAAGTGAGTTTGCCCAACTTTATAAGCATTGCTGTTGAAATCTAGAGGCGAGTCTTTTGTGATGGTTTCCTAGCCTCAGGATAGCAAATAATAGAAGCTGTAAAAAGTCCAATTATGAAGCCTTCCAGCAAAACAAGTCCAGGAGCACCCACAGGGCACACTGCCTTTCTTGCTGCCCATTGTGACCGATTCGGCTCAACCCAGGGAGGGAGGCCAGCCTTCTCCTGCGTCCAGAACAGGCTTAGAGATTATTTTTTACACCAGGCTGGGGGGTGGGGGGCTGGAAGGAAATCAGGAATAAGCAGAAAAGACTGCATTGGGTGTCTTCCATTGCAATGGAAAACCATGCTGTGTCCATCTGTAAATCCATTTCAGCATGCCTTTACTGTACAGAAATGCCCAGTTCTTTGATTTCTCTTTTGAACCAGTTGTGACATCCTACCAGTTTCTTCCTTCAGCTAAGACATTGTTAGGGTAAAATTCTTTGATGTGTGGCCACTTTACATGTGTGTTTGATCAGACTTTCACCTTATTATTAATAGCTGAGAAGCCTTTAGTGGGGACAACACAGGTGAGAAGCTAGGGGTGGGGCATCACATGAACCCTAACATCAGCATCACGCGAATCTAACATGGGACACGCCCGTACAGCCCAGCTCTTTGCCAGGTGCCAGGAGAAGCTTCTGGCCTAGATGGATTGTTCCTGGCGTGGGAAAGCAGCCCGTGCCCCACAAATGAGTGGCTGTCGTGGGAAGATCCCCCAGGCAGCCTGGTCAGGGGGGCACAAGGCTCTCTGTTCCCACGCTGAATCATTCTGCAAATCCTTATCCTCGATCCAGAAATAAACAGCAGTTAAAAAAAAAAAGTGTTGGTGAAATGAAACTTATAAGTGAGATGTGGAGACAGCAAGATTAACAGAGGAATAAAGATTTTATATTGCCATCCGACTAGAGGCAGAACCGGCTGCTGTTCATCAGTAAGCACAACGGATCACCCCAACCCTTCCATGGGGTTTGACTGGCAGCTCCGCCATATGAACACAAGACTAGAGAAACAAACGAGAACCCAGAGGCCTCTCGTCTGCAGGACGCTGCTCGTTCTGTGTATTCAGCTGGGGCCTGTGAAGGTCACAGGGAACTCTGGTGCTGGAACCTACCGGTTGCCTGCAGAGTCAGGAAATGGACACTCAGGGAGCGCCAACCACCTGCCAAGCCCCATTCCAAGGGGCCCCCACAGGAAGCAACACAGAGGTGAACAAGCGTCCCCTGGGCCCAGCTGGCAAGCGGTCAGGGAGCCAGGACCACAGCCCAGGCCTCCCTCTGATCAGTGCACACATGTGACCCAAACACAGGCTCTTTGTGTGTGTGTGTGTGTGTGAGTGTGTATGTGTGTGCGTGTGTGTTTAGTCGCTCAGTCATATCTGACTCTTTGCCACCCCATAGACTGTAGCCCGCCAGGCTCCTCTGTCCATGGGATTCTCCAGGCAAGAATACTGGAGTGGGTTGCCACTGCCTCCTTCAGGGGATCTTTCTGACTTTACTAAGCAATTTGGAGCTGGTGGCAATTGAGGTGAGTCCCAGGGTAAAGGGACCCAGGCCGACCACACAGGCCACCCGTGAGATCACTGC
>SJXQ01004514.1:130973-146979 GCA_006408695.1 Aepyceros melampus | reverse complement strand
GCCAACCTGTGTCCAGGTGGCCTCAGAGGTAGAGAGACAGGATGGCAGTTTCTAAAGGCTTGGGGGTGACTTCTCGTTCATTCTGAGTCTGGAGGTCTCCTCCAGGGATGGGATCCTATTATGTTTTCCTCTCTGTCCCCTGGGAGACCCCCTTCAGAGGTTCATGGAGGGGAGGACGCAGTAAGCAGTCCCCGAGTTCCCGTGTTCCAGCCACACACTGCGGTCCATGTGCTGAAGAGCAGGTGGACGGATGGTGTCCAAGCCCCAGGCAGCTTAGATAACCGAGTTTCTGGTTTCGAGGTTAGGAGGATACAGATTTGATCACTGCCCAGCGGGGCTCCTGGCAGGCACCCTGTGGTCTCCCTGCAAACAAGCCAGAAGGGAGGGGTTTCACGTTCCTCAGGATAGGTTCCGACCAGGACTTCTTGCCAGGAGACACCGCTACATGTTTCAGCACTGGGACACTGTATGGGAGAGGGGACCCACATGAATACAAAGTGGCTGAGATGACCCGGAGTGGAAACCGATTCTGATGGGGTGGGCAGGAAGCAGGACACAGGTCACCCAGCAATGGGGAGGGGTGGGACTCTAGGCCTCAGAGGGAGCTGCACAGGCCCTGAGGTTCACCCACAGATGGGGGCAGCCCCACCCATGCGTGCTGGACCTGTTCCAACAGGGAGGGTCTTCCACCTCCTGAGAGGGCCCTTGGTCCACTTCCCCACCTTGGCTCATGCACCCTTCCAGGGCTCCCCTGAGTCTGCCTCTCCATTCAGGCTATGATCTGGCTCACCTGCCGTGTGTGCGTGTGTGTGTGCATGTGCGTGAATCTGAAGGGTGCAGAATTAAGCCCAAAGTGTACTATTTCTTGGGCTTCTCTGGTGGCTCAGTGGTAAAGAATCTGCCTGTCAATGCAGGAGACATAGGAGACGTGGGCTCGACCCCTGGATCAGGAAGATCTCCCAGAGAAGGGCATGGCAACCCACTCCAGTATTCTTGCCTGGGGAATCCCATGAACAGAAGAGCTGGTGGGCTACAGTCCATGGAGACACAAAGAGTCAGATGTGACTGAGAGACTAAACAGCAGCAGCAGCAGCAGTCCTATTTTCCAGTTTGGAGTGGCTGGTGCAGTGAGATTCCTCTGGTGAGCAGGCCATCAGTTCAGCAATGGACTCTGCTGTGGGGAAACCTCCTGGACTGTGACACACAGGATTTTATGCAGCTCAGACTGTCCACTGGGTCTCTGACTCCACTCCCTGCCCTTGTCTGTGCATCCACGACTGTGGTACATGGCCAGCTAGCCCCATGACAGTCATGGCCTCTACGAAAACATGCTGTGTTCCGTCTTCGCCAGCGTCAGCTCTGATTTTTGCAGTACGTACTTGAGGGTTATGGCCCCGACACACACAACTTGAAATCCACATGTGAAATTCACACAGGTGAACTTCTTAAAAGAAAGTTTCCCAAAATGCTGGTATTAATGTCCATTACCTGCTCTCCTCTGTCTTTTTGCTTCCCCCTCTTTAAGGTGGCGGATGGAGGAGTCCAGGGCTGGCTCCCGGCAGTCCAGGCACAGAACGAGCCTGGAGGCAGTGGCTGGGGTGTTCAAACACAAGAAAGATCGGGTGTAGCATCCTTCCCTTTGGGCTCCACAGGTGAAAATAACTTGTCATGGTCCCTGCCCCATTTACTCTGTCCATTTCAGCATCTACTCAGCCCAAACATGGCTGCCAAGGACACTATTTCCCTTCTGAGTAACTGGAAGCCCATGTGGGAGGGGCAGTGGTTAAGAGAGCAGAGCAACCTAGAAAGCTGAGAGACAGCCAAGACAACCTCTGAGCACCCTCAGGGGCTGCGATGATCGCCCTTCCATGTCTTGGTGCCCTGAGCTCGGTTTCCTAACTCTATCTGAGGCACTTCCTTGCAGCTGCCGAGAACATTTCTTGCTGGGTTTGTCAAACTCTAGTTTGGGTTGGCTTAAAGTCAGTGACCACTGGAAGCTGTGGGTTTCTCACTCGACATTTGTGGCTCCATGCTGTGAAATGCTCCAGTCCTGGACAAATGAGATAACCAAGTTGCAATTTAGGTTTGGGCTGAGTTTTGCAGTCTGGGAAGCCAAAACCCACCGCGATCACAAAAGAGAAGTTCAGCGTGTGGATGTTGGGCAGGGACCAGGCACCAGGCAGGACGAGGGCTGGTCGGAGACCTCCCGAGAGAGTAGTGTGTCCCTGGGAATTCTCTCTGCGAGGCTGGCTACAGTTTTTTTCTTGAAAGAGACATCTCACAGGGCTCATAAATCAGGATGGCATTACTTCCCTTTCAAAGTCATTAAACATTATCTGTGTCAGGTAAGTTGTGCTTTTGGGGTTGGTTGTAAAACATGCAATTACGTCCATTGTCTTGCTGTGACGCTCACGCTGAATATGAAATTTTTTATCGACTGCCTTAGCAACAAATTTCACAGAGCATCTTTGAACTTGGAGTAACGAATCTTGAGCAAAATCTTCTTAATTATAATTCTTGTGCAGTTTTTTTTTTCCCTGAAGTGATTTTAAATGGCTACAGCTGAAGAAGAGAGTGGTTGGGGTGGGGAGTCTGCAGACACCAGGATGTGAGGTCCTGAAGGAGGGAGGGGAGAAAGGCAGGTTGTCCCTCCCAAGGGCACATGGCGAGCTCTGCTGCTCTAGGTGGTTCCCAGCTCTGCTTCCTCCTCTGCTGATCGGACCTGGAAGCTCTGGTGCCCTCCTTGCTCCATCCACGTGGACTATGGATCTCAGCCTCCAGCATCTCAAATCTAACACATCCCCACAGCTGTATTTACTCTTGTATCTTGACGAAGATGAATTATGCATGTCCCACTGACATCAGAAATCTCCACCCAACCAAACGAGGGTACTGACTTCTAAAAATAGCCACACTGGCCTCCAAGAAATGGAAGGAAAATCATCACACTGGCAAGAACGACAAAGGGACGGAGAGCCCAAATCTGGAAGCAACCCAGATGCCCTTCAACGGGTGAATGTTAAACAAACTCTGGTCCATCCGCACTGTGGATGAATTATTGATCTAACAGCTGAGATGGATCCCAAGGGATGTACGCTATGTGAATAAAAGTTAACCCCCAAAGCTTACATATTGGATGGCTCCACTCGTATGACATTCCTGCTATGACAAAGTTAGAGAGAACAGACAGTGCTGGGGTGGGGTAGAGGTTGGGGTGGAGGAAGGAGGTGGGTGTGGTCATGAAAGGGCTGGACTGTCTTCTGCCATGACTGTGGTGGAGGATACCAGACCCTACGCATGTGATTAAATTGTACAACTCCATATACGCCCTCAAATGAGCACAAGAAAATGAGGAAGTCTGAATAAGGCGGGGACTGTCCCACTGTAATATCCTGGCCATGACCCCAGACTGTAACTTTGCAGGATGTCACACCGGGGGAACGGGGCGAAGGGCACACAGATCCCTCCGTGGCATCGCTTACAGCCACACACTAATCTCCACGCTTCCCCAAGGGCTTATCCGAATAAAGTGAAGACACCAGCTCTGGCTGGGGGTGGAGAGAGGGACACCCTTTGAGGAATACGTGCCCAGGCGGCCCTGCTGGGAAGAACTGTGGCCACATGTGTGCCCTCTGACCCAGAATCCCGTTTCCAGAAACAGATTTTAATCTAAATTTTAATTTTAATCTAAAACTAAAACTAACAGCAAACTTTAATAGTAATAAGAGCATTTATGGGGACATCCCTAGCGGTCTGGTAGTTAAGACTCCACACTTCAATGCTGGGGCCATGGGTTTGATCCCTGGTCAGGGAACTAAGATCCCACATGCTGTGCTGTGCGGCCAAAAAAAAAAAGCCCACACATTTATGAAGTGCTAGACAGTGTTCTAGTCACTTCCCAGGCTTGGGTCCAAACCATTGCCCTGCACGGGCCCTTCGCAAGCAAAGAGCTAGTGGAGGTGTTCCTTTCGTGTTCATTACTGCGGAGAAATGGAATTAAGCGAAACGTCTCGCAACAAAAAAATGACTGCATCTTAACTAAGTCTCCACAATGGAACTTTATACAGACATTAAAATCATGATTTTGACACTGCTGCTTGTGTCATGCTGAGGGACAATGATCAAGAGAAAAAATTATGTTAAAGAAGATGATCCTGTCCCTCTCCACCTTGCTGACAACACCAGCAGGAGAGGTCCGGAAATGTTCGCAGCAGTTTCTCCTCTCTGGTGAGCTAACGGGTTCTTTTCTCTTTTTTATACTGCTCTGTAGTTTTCAAATATTCTACAATGAAGACGTGAGGCTTTTGTAACCAAAAGGGATCTAGATCTAGAAGCTGATGTTAATAATCAATAACAGAACTGGCTTATGAATATTCCCTCCTAACAGCAGGCTGCGCTGCATTTACATAAGAATCTTGGGAGAGGGGAAAAAAAAGGTCTTTACCATTTTTATTTGGAAAGAATACTCTTTGGCTTTAAGCCAAGAGGATGAGAAAATTAAATGACAGTTAGCCAGAGGACAAAATTCAGAATTTAAATAGCATTTGGAGAGGAATGGGGGGAGCTGCTGTGTGAGTCGGAAGCACCGGAGAACACCAGAAGGGAGGGAGAGGCAGGGACCCTCTGGGTAGGGGGACAGGGTGGGGAGGATGAGGCTGGGCACCTCCTGGGATGGACAAGGAAGCAGGTCCCAGGGTTCTGTGCCAGCTGCAGGGACTCAGGCTGAGATGAGGCTGGAGGGACTGGCCGTGGCCCCTGGGCAACCCGAGGCCATGCAGACAGAAGGGGCTTCAGAGGAGGTGATTCCCACCACCCTTACCACCACTCCCCACCAGTTCTAGTTAAGACTCTCCGCCCATTCAGCAGGACTTCCTGGTGAATTTCTACAGCGTCAGACCCTAACCCAATGCCCATCACACCCATGCATCTTCCAGACCCCACCCAAGTGAGGTTTTCAGTGACCAGGATGGGTGTAGGTAGAGTCCTCCTAGGGGGCTGCAGGGAGCCCGGGCGGGTCCCCCAGGGGTCCAGACCAGCAGGTGGGGCAAGACCATCTCTCGGGGAGCTATGCCCCAAATTTGGGAAGGGGGTCTGATTGAGCAGCACTGCTTGGAGTGAGGGCAAGGGGCGTTGGTCTGCCAGTGCTGCGACAGGTTTCCTTTTTTTAAGTAGGTCTATGTAAACTCCTTTAGACACTAATTATAAAGCAACTGTGTGTGTGTGAACCGTGAACTTCCAGATGTTCAGGCTGGATTTAGAAAAGGCAGACAAACCAGAGATCAAATTGCCAACATCTGCTGGATCATCGAAAAAGCAAGGGAGTTCCAGAAAAACATCTACTTTTGCTTTATTGATTATGCCAAAGCTTTCAGCTGTGTGGATCACAACAAACTGTGTAAAATTCTTTAAGAGATGGGAATACCAGACCACCTGACCTATCTGTATGCAGGTCAAGAAGCAACAGTTAGAACATGGAACAACAGACTGGTTCCAAATAGGGAAAGGAGTACGTCAAGGCTGTATAGTGTCACCCTGCTTATTTAACCTACATGCAGAGTGAGCGAAAGTGAAAGTCCCGCAGTCGTGAATGACTCTTTGTGACCCCATGGACTGTATAGTCCATGAAATTCTCCAGGCCAGAATACTGGAGTGGGTAGCCTTTCCCTTCTCCAGGGGATCTTCCCAACCCAGAGATTGAACCCAGGTCTCCAGCATTGCAGGCAGATTCTCTACCAGCTGAGCCACCAGGGAGGCCCTATATGCAGAGTACATCATGCAAAATGCCAGGCTGGAGGAAGCACAAGATGGAATCAAGATTGCCAGGAGAAATATCAGTAACCTCAGACAACAACAGACTGGTTCCAAATAGGAAAAGGAGTACGTCAAGGCTGCATATTGTCACCCTGCTTATTTAACTTATATGCAGAGTACATCATGAGAAACGCTGGACTGGAAGAAACACAAGCTGGACTCAAGACTGCTGGGAGAAATATCAATAACCTCAGATATGCAGATGACACCACCCTTATGGCAGAAAGTGAAGAGGAGCTAAAAAGCCTCCTGATGAAAGTGAAAGAGGAGAGTGAAAAAGTTGGCTTAAAGCTCAACATTCAGAAAACGAAGATCATGGCACTGGTCCCATCACTTCATGGGAACTAGATGGGGAAACAGTAGAAACAGTGTCAGACTTTATTTTTCTGGGCTCCAAAATCACTGCAGATGGTGACTGCAGCCATGAAATTAAAAGACGCTTAGTCCTTGGAAGAAAAGTTATGACCAATCTAGATAGTATATTCAAAACCAGAGACATTACTTTGCCGACTAAGGTCCGTCTAGTCAAGGCTATGGTTTTTCCTGTGGTCATGTATGGATGTGAGAGTTGGACTGTGAAGAAGGCTGAGCGCCGAAGAATTGATGCTTTTGAACTGTGGTGTTGGAGAAGACTCTTGAGAGTCCCTTGGACTGCAAGGAGATCCAACCAGTCCATTCTGAAGGAGATCAACCCTGGGATTTCTTTGGAAGGAATGATGCTAAAACTGAAGCTCCAGTACTTTGGCCACCTACATGTATGGATGTGAGAGTTGGACTGTGAAGAAGGCTGAGCGCCGAAGAATTGATGCTTTTGAACTGTGGTGTTGGAGAAGACTCTTGAGAGTCCCTTGGACTACAAGGAGATCCAACCAGTCCATTCTGAAGGAAGTTGGCCCTGGGATTTCTTTGGAAGGAATGATGCTAAAGCTGAAGCTCCAGTACTCTGGCCACCTCATGCGAAGAGTTGACTCATTGGAAAAGACTCTGATGCTGGGAGGGATTGGGGGCAGGAGGAGAAGGGGACGACCAAGGATGAGATGGCTGGATGGCATCACGGACTCAATGGACGTGAGTCTGAGTGAACTCCGGGAGTTGGTGATGGACAGGGAGGCCTGGCGTGCTGTGATTCATGGGGTCGCAAAGAGTCGGACACGACTGAGCGACTGAACTGAACTGAACCGAACTCAGATATGCAGATGACACCACCTGAAGACAGAAAGCGAAGAGGAACTAAAGAGCCTCTTGATGAAAGTGAAAGAGGAGAGTGAAAAAGCTGGCTTAAAACTCAACATTCAGAAAAGTAAGATCATGGCATCTGGTCCCATCACTTCATGACAAATAGATGGGGAAACAATGGAAACAGTGACAGACTATTTTTTTTTGGGCTCCAGAATCACTGCAGATGGTGACTGCAGCCACGAAATTAAAAGACGCTTGCTCCTTGCAAGAAAAGCTATGACCAACCTAGACAGCATATTCAAAAGCAGAGATATTACTTTACCAACAAAGGTCCATCTAGTCAAAGCTATGGTTTTTCCAGTAGTCACGTATGGATATGAGAGTTGGACCATAAAGAAAGCTGAGCACTGAAGAATTGATGCTTTTGAACTTTGGTGTTGGAGAAGACTCGTGAGAGTCCCTTGAACTGCAAGGAGATCCAACAGTCAATCCTAAAGGAAATCAGTCCTGAATATTCATTGGAAGGACTGATGCGGAAGCTGAAACTCCAATACTTTGGCCACCTGATGTAAAGAACTGACTCATTTGAAAAGACCCTGATGCTGGGATAGATGGAAGGTGGGAGAAGGGGATGACAGAGAATGAGATGGTTGGATGGCATGACCAATGCGATGAAAATGAGTTTGAGCAAGCTCCTGGAATCGGTGATGGACAGGGAACCCTGGTGTGCTGCAGTCCATGGGGTTGCAAAGAGTCAGACACAACTGAGCGACTGAACTGAACTGAACTGTGTGTGTATGTGTGTGTGTGTGTATTAGTCACTCAGTCGTGTTCAGCTCTTTGCAATCCCATGGATGTAGCCCACATCCTCCTCTGTCCACGGGATTTGCAGGCAAGAATACTGGAATGGATTGCCATTCCCTTCTCCAGTGGATCTTGCTGCCCAGGGACCCTGGTCTCCTGCATCGTGATGGATTCTTTACCATTTGAGCCATTAGGGAAGCTCCTCTAAAGCAAGTTACTCAGCTGTAATAACTTAAATACCAGGAGACGTCATCCTGGGTGTCAGGTCCACACAGTCAGCACCCATGAGGCTGCCCACGACTACTGTCCTGAGACCCCAGTGGCTCAGATCTACATGCCTTCTGGCCAGAGAGTTGTAGGGCCGCCCTGCTGGGGTTTTCAGGCCTGTCCATGGCTGCAGGATGGTCAGGCCAGGGCCCTTCTCATGCAGACTTCTGGGGGTCAGTGAAATGAGCTGAAGCTCACTGGTGCTGATGCCAATGTAAGCCTGCAGCTGCCAGCCTAAACCCCAATTCCAAACTCAGTGCTCACACAAGGAACCTTTGTGTTCTCAGTAATTCTCCAGTGGGGGCTGTACATTTGAATTTACAGAATAAATGAGTACTAATACAGTCAGTTAACTGTTTAAGCTTTATATTGTAGGACTGTATGTAAAATTTTTAAGAGAAAAACAGTTCTGTTGCTAAAGTTATACAAATCACTACACTGACTGTTGGCCCTCAGGGCAGAGGGGGCACCTGAGAGCAAGGGCAGTAGGTGTGACTGCCCTTAGCTGGCTCCCTCTGACGGAGTAGGCCCTGGATTGGCTGCAGCCCCTGAGGTTCCCACAGTCTCACATCCCAGGGTCACCCTGAGCGGATGCCAGGGTGGCATACTGCTCCAGACACATGCAGAGCAGAGGGGTGAGTGGGGAGGAGTCAGAGAAGTGACTTCAGGCCCAGCTTCTCCTTTTCCAGCTTGGCCCAGGACAGGATTCTTAACCTTGAGGCTCTGACTCTTCCCCTGCAGAGTGAGCACGGTCATACCAGGGTGAAGGCTTCATCACGACATACAGAGGGCCCGGTACACAGTAAGTGCTCAGCTAAGTGGCAGCTGTGATTATAGGAGGCCCCTTGAAGTTCACAGATATCTTCCCTGGGTATAGAGAGGCACCCCCTTGACCATGCCAAGGCCACTTTCCCAAGCAAGAGGCACCGAGGACACACAGCCTTGACGTCAACATGTCAGTATCTCTGGGTGGTTTCATATGTCGGGATATCAGTGCCCAAGCATCCGCCTGTGTCAACAAGCTGAGACCAAACTCTGCACCTGCTGGTTTTAGGTTAAACACCACCACTGCAATCACCTGAATCATCACCAACCCCCACCTCCACCGTCACCACCACCATCCCTTACTCCACCGTCACCATCACCGTCAGCACCACCTCCTCCTCTGCTTCCACTGTCACCATCGCCGTCAGCACCACCTCCTCCTCTGCTTCCACTGTCACCATCGCCATCCCCACGACGACTATCACCATTCCTTACTCCACCATCACCACCACCATCCCCACCGTGACCACCACCATCCTGACCATGACCAGCACCATCCCTTACTCCATCAGCATCATCACCACCACCACCTCCTCCTCTGCCTCCACCGTCACCACCACCATCCCGTACTCCACTGTCATCACCACCACCACCACCACCACCACCATCTAACTTGGCTGAGTTCACGCTCCGGCCAAAACCTGAGCCAGGCGTCTTACACTCTGTGACCTTGGGTCCTTGGAGGGACCTCCTAAGCTTGGAGCATCATCATCTCCTCAGCTCTCACGTGAGAGCTCTGACACAGAAAGAACCTGGCCTGGCCAGGTCTGTGTGGTCCTGGATATAAACTTGGCCACCTGGCTCCAAACCCAGAGATGCGCGCAGTGCTGACATGAGACTTTAACGTTGGTCCCAACGGGCAGCAGAGGTGGTCACTTGGCCTCTTTTCTGCTGTCACTCCCCCTTTGCGGTGTCTATATTCTGTCCGCCTTGTTCTTAAATTACTGATATTTCTAATCACCTACTTGGAGTGAATATTGATTTGGATCCCACGCTTGGAAGAAGACAAACCAATCCAAATTCCTTTCCTTTGTCTTCAGACCATGATTCATTTTTACAGCTTTTATAAACTATTAAGCTTTTATAGGGCTATGTCTTCCCTCAAAGCAAACCAGAGTATTTCCGTCTGGCCCCAATGCCCATGCTCCAGCTCCACAAGTTAGAACTCACCAGGCCAGCTGTCAGGAGAGCTGAACGCCAACTCAGTGGTGGTTTTGCTATCTTTGGGGGAATTAAAAGTTGAATTTCTGTTGCTTTTTCAGCACCTGGGAATTATGAGTGTTTAATATATACAACAAACAAGCTCAAAGAGACCAAGACCCAAATCCCACATTTAACGTTCTTTTTACTACCCCGCAAGAAATACACATTTTCACCAGAAGAAAGATTGTAGGCTATCTCCCCACCCATCCATGTATATCTGCAATTCCTCTGCAGTCTACCTCAAATTATAAATTACATACATAAATGTGAATATAATGTTCATTCCATCCTGCCCCTTGTTTCTAGAACATGTTACAATAATGTCACATTCAGAATGGATCACTGCTAACCACCAGGCAGGCAATCACAGCTTCTTTGTCTAAGATAAAATCTGAATTAGGCCTCATTTCTCTTTCCAATTTAAGAGGTATTTTTCTGGCCCTGTCATTTGAAAACATATGAAATAAAAGCAAAAACTACCATTTATTACTATGAACAAGACACATTATGTACTTGCCCCGAAAAGAAAAAAAAGGGAGAGAACGTTTATATGTAATGGAAATGCTCTGTTACTACAAAAGCAAGGCCTGGCATAACGGAACCTCAGTGCCCACCTCCCAGCTTCCACAATTAGCAACACAAGATCCACCCTGCCTCCTCTGTCTCCCAGCTTCTCCCTCCATCAGGGTTATCTGAAATCTCATTTTAGACATCATATTATTTCATGCTCGTGTTTCAGAGTGGATCTCTAAAATATAAGATCTCTTTCTTAGGGTTTAAGATAAGCCACAGTGCTACTGTCAGATGCAAAGAAAACTGACAACAATTTCCCATATTATTTCTCAGATGTCAGAGTCTATCTCTAGGGCATGTTTTGAGGGCCATAAGTAATATGTCTTCCCTGACAAATAAATGACAAGGAATGCAAAGGGGATGAAAAAAATGGATAGAAAGAGGCCAAGGGTGACAGCAAGTAAATGCACCCTGTGGATCCTGACTTGAAAACAAGTGTGTATATACATGTGTGTGTGTAAGAAAGAGAGAATGGTCCCCTTTTCTTGCCACTTATTTGTCTTCCATTCTTAAAGCAAGCTTTAATGGTGGGGACTGTTATTCCTATCTTGTAGATACTAAGGTTCAGAGAGGGGAGGAGCCCTTCTTCCGCGGTCACATAGCAAGTGAGCAGAGTTGAAAAGGAAAGACGACTGCCAGGCCAGCGGCAGGTGATGGTCAGAGCGAGGGAGCGGGGAGGCGCTGGAGGGCTCAGTGTGATAAACCATCTCAGATGATGGAGACCAGCGGTGGGTGAGGCCAGGAATCATGGATGCGCTCAGGAGGCAGCATACGCCGTGCAAAGCCTCCTGGAGGTGTGACAGGGTGAGCCTGGGGTGAATGCAGAGAGAGGCTCCAAACTCCAACCTTGTTGCAGAGCCTGCAAGGCTGGGAGGAACCTGCCGAGGAAAAGCCTCCAGGCTGGGCATCAGGACCTGACTCTGTTCCTTCTCGAATAAACTGTGTACCGCAGGCAAGTCTCCCAGCATCTCTAGTCTCCGACATCTCATCCTCAGGGTGGTCACCACCAGCTCCACCTGCTTCACGGTGTTGGGGGGCTCCCTTGGACAGCCTCTGCCCCAAGCCCCACACGCTGGGACGACCACCTCACCCCATGGGTGAGATTCCTTCTACTTGAGAGGCACAGTCACCACACGGGCCTGAAGCCAGCCCTCCTGGTTTACCAGCTCTGCTTCTCATGGACTCTAGGATCATGGGCAAACGCCTTACCCTCTTCAATGCATACTTTCCTCATCTGCTATATACACACAGCTTCTATAGAACACTTCCCAAGACTTCTGGGATGTGTTAAGCATGATCCAAATTGTGCCAGGCAGGTATCAGCCCCATTTACAGATGTGAAAACTGAGGCCCAAGATCATACAAGCAGCATGGGACACTGGTGGAGGCAAACCCCATTCTGCTGAAACCTGGGCCATGGAAAAAGCAAGCCAGGGGGTGGGAGGGTGACTTGAGGCTGATGTTCTGAAGCACATCACCTCCCTAGCATCACCTTCTCTGGCGTCTAACACACAGGAGGTCTTCAATGAACGTCTGTTAGGCAAGAGCATTTGAGAGGCACATTGGTCTTGCATGGCATGAGTTAATACAATCAAATGCAGAGCAAGATCTGCTGGGGGAGCAGAGAGACATCTAAGCCCCTCCTGTTACCTGTTGCCAGTGGCAGGGAATGCGGTGATATTCACAACACACATGAAACTAAGGGCAGACGGGATATGTCGATGAAAGAGGGCCGGCCGGGAGGGTCGGGTGGACCACAGGAGCAGGGCACAGGCTGGGGCTGCAGGGAAAGTGCAACCCCCTCGCTCTGCCCCACGCACACTCCAGACCAGCGATCCCGTGGGGTTTAGGGCACAGCGACCACATGCAGAGAGCCTGCAGAGCCCAGGAAACGTGGGGCCAGCTGAAGCTGGAATGTGTTTACAACCATGTCGCTGACATCCCTGCAGTGCCTGAATAATGGCCCACTTCCTTCAGTATTCCTGCCTGGAGAATCCCATGGACAGAGGAGTCCGGCGGGCTACAGTCCATAGGGTCGCAAAGAATCGACATGACTGAGCAGCTGAACACACCCCACAGATTGTTGTTGTCTACTCGCTAAGTTGAGTCTTTATCATCCCATGGCCTGCCAGGCTCCTCTGTCCCTGGGATTCTCCAGGCAAGAACACCAGAATGGGTAGCCATTTCCTTCTCCAGGAAATCTTCCTGACCCAGGGATCAAAGCTGAATCTACGACATTGGCAGGTGGATTCTTTATCGCTGAGCCACCCGGGAAGCCCATGCCCCTGAGAGATAACCTCCCCCCGACCCCGGGAACCTGTGAATATGCCCGATAGTCTCTGCAGGTGTGCTTAGATCAAGGCACCTGAGACGATCCTGGATGTGCTGCTGCTGCTGCTGCTGCTGCTAAGTCGCTTCAGTCGTGTCCAACTCTGTGCGACCCCATAGGCAGCAGCCCACCAGGCTCCACCGTCCCTGGGATTCTCCAGGCTAGAACACTGGCGTGGGTTGCCATTTCCTTCTCCAATGCATGAAAGTGAAAAGTGAAAGTGAAGTTGCTCAGTCGTGTCCGATTTTTGGTGACCCCATGGACTGCAGCCTACCAGGCTCCTCCATCCATGGGATTTTCCAAGCAAGAGTACTTAAGTAGGGTGCCATTGCCTTCTCCACTGGATAATGTAGGTGGGCCTAAATGAAATTAGTCACCAGGGAGGCGGGGTGAGAGTTAACACACAGAGGAGACAGTGATGTGAAGAGTGTGGGGCAGACACAACCTGGAGGATATTGGCCTTGAAGACTGGAGGGCTATGGCCACAAGTGGAGATCCGCCGGCAGCCCCAGATGTGGGAAGAGACAGGGAATGGATGCTTCCCCAGGGCCTCTGCCAACACCTTGACTCTGACCCCAGTGAAGCTCATTTAGGACTTTCAGCCTCCAGCACTGTGAAAGAATACATTTCTGTTCTTCTTGGTTATTCTGTTTGTGGCGATCTGCTACAGATGCCCCAGGGATCTGGCACACCTTGACCTTCATTTTGAGATGGCTGGAATCTCTTTTGCAGGTGATAGGAGTCCTTTAGAGAGCTGGACCATAAAGAAGGCTGAGTGCCGAACTGATGCCTTGGAACAGCGGTGCTGGAGAAGACTCTTGAGAGTCCCTTGGACTGCAAGGAGATCAAGCCAGTCAATCCTAAAGGAAATCAACCCTGAACAGTCATTGGAAGGACTGATGCTGAAGCTGAAGCTCCAATACTTTGGCCACCTGATGCAAAGAGCTGACTCACTGGAAAAGATCCTGATGCTGGGAAAGACTGAGGGCAAGAGGGTGAGGTGGTTGGATGGGATCATTACTCAGTGGATATGAGTCTGAGCAAACTCCAGGAGATGGTGAAGGACAGGGAGCCCTGGTGTGCTGTAGTCCATGGAATTGTAAAGAGTGGGATACCACTGAGCAACTGAACAACAATGAGGAGTCCTTGATGCTATGTGAAGTGTGGAGTGCATACAGGACTGGGATAAAGCTTCAGGACTGGACCAGGGAAGGACAGGATGAAGAGAGGAGACACTGATGGCTTGGAGGGTCAAAGGCTGCGATTCCCCCACCTTCCGTAAGAGCTGCTGTGGGTGTGCGGCAGGGAGGTGGAGAGGCTGGAGGGAACAGTGCCCAGTTGGAGGAATTCCGTCCTGGTTAGGGATGTTCACCAGCAGGACTCGGCCACCCAGACGCTGTAAACCCCCGCCTCCTCAGGCTCAGTGGGATCTCAGGGCCCATTTCCCACCCAGTCGGCAGCCGCCTTCTCCCTACGAAACCCACTTGTCACGGCTGAGCCACTCAGCACTCTTGCCATCTCTCTGGGTTACTCTGTGTTTTTCTTTTCACTTCTGGTGTCTTCACTGTTATAAATAATGGATCACAGGTGACTGAAAATGCAGAAAGCGACGAACTAAAAGAATAAGAAATGTGCTGAGATGGGGCTGGAGGTGTGGACGTTTCCCAAGGTTTCGAATCTGCTCTCCTTCTCGACCTCTAACCCCAGTGAGAGGCAGCTCGTGACCCAGAGCCCAGGGCTCTGCTGCATCAGAACTCTGAATGTGGTCCCGGGGATCCACTCCAGGATCAGGGCTCCTGGGTGTCCCGGCGCAGGGAAGAGTGCAAAAGGGCAAAAGAGAAGGTGCTGGGGAGGACCTGGGGCCCTGGGGACCATCCACGAGGAGCCTGGTCCCAACACGCAGTCTCTCCCACCCTGTTTCAAAGCAGATGAAGAGGGTGGGAGTTGGGCAAGGGCAAAAGACAAGAAGAAACCACGTGAAAGTGAGACCTAGGACCAGAAGGCGGGAAGGACCCCTCCCTCCAGCTCAGGTCAGACCTCACAGACATGGGAAGCAAGCATCCGGTTCCATCATTACTTCCTGGCAGGAATGAATCGGGGATCCGGGGATCTGCGGTGTCTAGGGAAGCTGTGCCTTTCAGCCTTTTCCAGAGAAGGGTCCAGGCTTTCCAGGCTGTATTTGGAGAAAGTATTTAAGGAGGTAATTAAGTTAAAATTAGGCAACTGTATGAGCTTCCTGGGGCTATTGTATTAATTAGCCAAGAATATCTTTTGGGTTTTTCTGTACAATGATGTGAAAAACTTGAAGGAAATTTTTGGTCAACCCAATAGCAAGATATCACAAAAGGGCAGCTTAAACCCACAGAAGTTCATCCTCAGCTCTGGAGGCTGAAGTCTGCAGCAGAGGTGGCGGTGGGTTTGGGTCCTTCTAAAACTCTCAGGGAGGATTCATGCTATCTCTCTGCAGTTTGGACAGTGGTCAGCACCCCCGGGGCTCCTTGGCTTGTGGATGCATCAGCCCAGGCTTTGCCTCCACCATCTGTTCTCTGAACAGGCACACCTCTCTCTTCTTCAAGGACAGTCAAGTCCAGCCCCGTCTCATCTCATCTTGGTTACATCAGCAAAGAACCTATTTCCAAACAGTCCATTCACATGCTGTTGGCGGGGGGCGGAGGGTGGTCAGAACATGGTCTATCTTTTGGGGGGACACAATTCACCAAAAACAGTGGGAACCCCCAGGAACAAGGCAAGATGAGGTGACAACGTGGACAGACAGAAACTGGCCAGAGGAACCTGGGCTATCACACAGACACCCTGGTGAGCAACGGTGATCACATCGAGATGAGAGGCGGGGAAGGAAGGCTGCTGAACAGAGCTGGCCGTGGGGCATGGGGGAGCCGATGAGCTTCCATGTGCAGTGGAGAAAGGCCTTCCTTCTTCCCTCCATCACCCCCTGCATTTCCTTTTCTTTTTATTATTTGAAATTTCATTAGAAAAATTGAGCATACAACGTTA
>SJXQ01004514.1:118733-130780 GCA_006408695.1 Aepyceros melampus | reverse complement strand
TGCCACCTGGATGGGAGGGGGGTGGGGAGGAGAATGGATACATGTATGTGTACAACTGAGTCACTTGTCTGCTCACCCGAAACCATCACAACATTGTTAATCAGCTAGCCTCCAATACAAAATGAAAAGTAAGAAAAAGATAGTTTTCCTGTGAGAAAACAAACGTCTCTGGGCATGGGCAATGGTAGCCTTGGGGGGTCCAACCCCACTGTCCAGCTTCTTATCCAGCCAGTGTCCACCATCCGGAGAAAACCCCAAGGGCCCCCCTACAGCTACTATAAGTGCCTCCAAAGATTGGGGTTTCTGCTCAGTGCTGGTGGACTTTCAGGGGTGCTTGTCCCCGAGGTAACATCGGCCGGGCGGTGTCTCCCATGCCACACTGAGACCCACATCGTCCCAGGTCGCACGGCACCTGTGTCCTCCAGCATGTGGAGGCCTGTGACCCGAGCAGCCTCTGCACCGAACCAAACAGCTCCTCTCAGGTACACTGCTCTTAAAGTCTGATGCCTGGGGCTCACGGCACTTGGTTGAAAGCCGATACCCCCATGGCTCCTTCTTCCAGAAGCCAAGCCTGGTGCTGCAGAGCAGGGTGGAAGCTGGAGGGGTCACCGCAGGGCTGGAGACAGAGTCAGAGACCCCAGACCCAGAGAGGGCCCCAGCTACAGGACCAGCACGAGAGATCCAGGGCCCTGGGCTTCTGGAAAGCGACTGGAAGGAGAGCAACTGGGCATAAGATGAGTCGGGAAAACCAGGGTGTGGGGCTCCGCGCTCCGTCATGTTCCGGGGGGAAATGTGGGGGTGCAGGGAGCAGGGGTCAGGTGGGAGGAGGTCTCGACATGTCCGTAGTTCAGAACATCAGCTGTGTCTGGCAGTTCATGAAGCCCACACCCTCCAGACTTGTTTACCGAAGCCCACAGACTTGGACCCCGATGATCACAGCTTAACACCTAAGCGCCTGGGATAGGCACCCGAGTCTCGCGCTGAGAGGGGCTGCCCTCAGCCTCCGCCCAGCCACAGGGCTGTGCTCCTCCGCCACCCAGGTGTCACCTGCACAGGTGTGTGCTCTCCACTCCCCGAGGCTGTGACCCGTCTCATCCACCTTTTCCATCACTGCCACCAGCACTGCTTCAAGAAACATTCCTGGAGGGAATTCACTGCTTCTACACGTTTCCCCATTATAACTTGGCCACCAGAAGTGCCCTCCACACCCTCATTCCTTGGAACATTCTGTGCGTCTCTGCCCAGAGGGCACAGATGCCATCTCTCATCTCTGCTCTTTGTGGCTCAGCCTTCAAAACACCGCATGCAGAATGGGTCTCCCACGCATGCTGGGGCCACGCTGCACATCCTGGCGGCTCCAGGGCGCGTCCTGGGCCATCCCTGGAGTCACGCGTTTCAGTGCTCCTTGTATTTGCTCCCAGCTTTCAATTTTTCTGTTATTAACAATGGCGGTAAGACATTTGAGGCTTACATAAGAAGCTTCATTGAGAGATTTTTTAAGAGTATGTATGACCATTAATTTTGAGTCTTTAAGCACTGCCCATATCTCAACTTTTTCCCATGTGAAGCTTACATAACAAAATTCTGAGTGAAAACATCTTGGGGGCTGCTCCCCAAAGCACCCTGGAACTGGGGCGTGCAGCAGACAGGCTCCAGACAAGCCACCAGCCACACCCGGCTGCTGCGGCTGACAGTCAGCCTTTACGTAACAAGGAATGATGCTCAGCGTGAGCTGCTTTTGCAAATGTAAACTGCAGGTGGAGAGATTATTGAAGATCTCTAGATGATCATGTCAAATGCATGGCCTCTTTTTCTATGATTTGTAACGCTGTGAAACTAAAAACAACAACAAAAAATCCCCAAGGCAGAAGCTGTGAGGATAAAGGCAGCCTGAGTCACTGGGTTCCGCTAACTGTTCTGCTTACAGAATATGATGTGCAGCCGGCCTCAGGGATGCCTGAGTCCCCGGGACAGCACCCGGGTACCCGGAGCCTGCGGGGCTGGACGTGCTGATGGGAGGGCGGTGGCCGCTTGCCTGGTGGCTTGTTCTATCTGGGCTAAACCGAGGAGGATCTGC
Organism: Aepyceros melampus; assembly: GCA_006408695.1. Lineage (NCBI taxonomy): Eukaryota > Metazoa > Chordata > Mammalia > Artiodactyla > Bovidae > Aepyceros > Aepyceros melampus. The sequence goes on along the minus strand of SJXQ01004514.1, from coordinate 128,703 downwards.
CTGTGACAAACGGTCCTAACTCCCACCATCCATGGGCGGGCTCTGACTTTGTCTCCCTGAAGATCCCCTACCCTGAACCCCCATAGGACCAGGCAGCTTTCCCAGGCTGCACACGAGGGGCGGAGGGCCTGGGTTCGGGGGATATAGTCAGTGGACAAAGGACAGACAGCGAGTCCCCCCAGGCTACAGGGGCCGGTGACTGGCCAAGCATGCTCCACACACAGCTCGCTTCCACAAAAAGGTTTCTTCTGCCTATAAAGTTACTGTTAAGTGTGTGTGAGTGTCTCTACAACTCCTTCCAGCAGAATAAATGAACCAGAGGCCTAAAAACCCTAATGCAGCTGGAGCGTGTGCAGACACACAGGCTGCCCCACGTCACTACCTGAGCTGGTAGTCCCGGTGCATTCAAGCCAAGAGCTGGCTCTGGGGGGTCACGTCCCTTCTTCCCACCCTCCCTCCTCATTGCAGTCCACACAGAGTGCTACCTCAGAAGCAGTCGGAGGATAAATGAAAGGCATTCCCGGTCTTGTCTTTCCTGGAAAGAATGGGGGAAGGAGTGTGGCCTGGGGGCCAGTCTGGGGAACTGGTGTCATTGAGCGGGACGCACCCGTGGGGCTGGCCCGGCCCTTCCTTCCACAGAGCACGCCTGGACACGGCCCTGGGCCTGGAACGATGAGGAGACACACGAGGCCAGGGGTCTCGGGAAGGCTCCCCCAACAAGACACAGAGATCTGGCAACTCAAATCCGTGACACAGATAAATAAAAATAAAAACAACATGACCTTACAGAGCACACACCACGCGCCACTCCATTTCAGCACAGGACATACACATTTGAATTTCATCACAGCCACCCTGTAAGGTGGACGCTGGCTTCCCCCCAGCACACAGATGAAGACCCCGAGGCACGTACCCTGCCTGCACACTGACGGGTCCAAACGCACACAAACCGCACCCCTCCCTGAATCAACGCTCTTGACGCTGATGTCTGCTGCCGGTAAACGGACTGAGTGTAATTGCATCGGAAAAGCATCTGTCTTCCCTGAACAGTTTACTCTCATCCCCGCCTGCAATACATCACACTTCATGGACCACGCTGCACACACCCGCCCGAGATGAACACAACCAGGTCTGGAAAACGGGAGGACTATGGGAACACAACGTTTTCCAGAAGACACCATAATGCACCACGGCAATAGACCTACTCTTCGCAAACTCAGGAGAGAAGAGTGGAAATGATTCAGGTTTATAAGATAGCAGGCAGACTCATTGATGAATAAATGGATCAGCAAGATGTGGTCCATCCACACAGGGCAATCTGACTCAGCCTTAAAGAGGAAGGGCATTCTGACACTTGCCACAACTTGGATTAGCCTTAAGGATGTGATGAGCAGGGAAAGAAGCCAGCCATAAAAGGACAAATACTATATGACACCTCCTCTACAGGAGGTCCCCAGAGAAGTCATATTTACAGAGACAGAAGACAGAGTCACTGGTGCCAGGGTCTATGGACGGGGACAGAAAGGCAGCGTTTAGTGGGGACAGAGTTTCATCTGGGGAAATGAGAAAGTTCTGGAGATGGATGGTGGGGATGGTTGCACAACAGTGTGAATGAATTAACGCCTCTGAACCGTACACATAAAAGGGTAAAGATGGTAACATTGTATGTTATGTGTATTTTACTACAATTTTTAAAAATTAAAAAAAAATATTAGGCAGGCAATCTGAACCCAAATGAACAGAACATTCAAGATCTTATTTAATTGTGTCTAGACTGAGTTAAAAAGCAGATGACACATCACTCTTCCAACAAAGGTCTATACAGTCAAAGCTATGGTTTTTCCAATAGTCGTATATGGATGTGAGAGTTGGACCATAAAGAAGGCTGAGCGCTGAAGAACTGATGCTTTCAAACTCTGGTGTTGGAGAAGACTCTTGAGAGGCCCTTGGACTGCAAGGAGATCAAACCAGTCAATCCTAAAGGAAATCAACTGTGAACATTCATTGGAAGTCGGCTGCTGAAGGTGAAGCTCCAATACTTTGGCCACCTGATGCTAAGAGCTGGCTTACCGGAAAAAACCCCGATGCTGGGAAAGACTGAGGGCAGGAGGAGAAGAGGGTGACAGGGGATGAGATGGTTGGATGGCATCACCAACTCAATGGACATGAGTTTGAGCAAGCTCCGGGAGTTGGTGATGCACAGGGAAGCCTGGCGTGCTGCAGTCCACGGGGTCACAAAGAGTCAGGCAGGACTTGGCAACTGAGCAACAAGAGACAGAGTCAGGAGCTGCTGAAAGTTTCTGTTTGGGCAAAAGTTCCCACTGGGTGAAGAGCTCTGGGAATTGAGAAGGAGATGTGGCGCCTGGCGGAGGTGATGGAGCCGGTGCAGGGGGCAAGCAGGCAGGAGCAGGGCCAAGGCACGCGACCACACCATCAACTGCAGACATTACTTTTCTGAGACTGAAAATGCTTCGTGCCATCTCCAAGGCAGCCGACCGCACTGTACAGTGACCCATAGCACAGCTGTAAACCAGTGCCCAGGGAGACACGCGCGCACTTTTTAGACTCCTGCAGCTGTATCTTCAGGTGTGCCTGGTCTTAGAATACACTTTTCTCAGAAAGATTCACAACCCTGGAAATGCAAATAGCCACAAAAGCGTGAGGAAACAGCCCGGTGAGCCGAGCAAGAGGCTCCGTGTCAACCCCTTTCGAGCTGGGCCACTGACGTGACCCTTCCATTGGCTGTGAGCCATCCCCGCCTGGAGCCCAGGCCTCTGTCTCACCCAGGCAAGGGCTGTGGGGGCCCTCTTCCATCTCATGGCCTGTCTGTCCCGAGTGGGGAGGGTTGGAGATGGAGCATGGAGAAATCCTTCAGAGGGGTGGGACTGGGCTACTTGTCACGAGGACACCTGAGGTCCCTCTGAGTCCTCTGGGGACCCTCTTAGACCTTCTGGCCAAAGTCTGCCCCCCAGGCCCCAGGTGTGCAGCCTGCCAAATGCAGACAGTAAACCCAGGACAGGGGTGCAGGGGCCCGCCTGTCGTGACTCTAGGCTACCTGTCCACCCAGCTCTCGCTGCCCACAGCCGGGCTGGCGTCTGGGCCCCCATGGCCGGCACAGGGCTCAGCATCCCGGAGGCACCCCTTTCATCTCTCTTCTGCACGTCGGTTCTGATGGGGCGCTCTGCCCGTGCTCCTCTTCCCTGATGCCCAGGGCTGCGTTCTGCATGTTTCTGAGGCCAAGCAGCCCCTCAGCCCACAAGGGCTCTGGCGAGACCACTGGTTCCCTCACTCAGGGCATGAGGTAGCCCTGCTACCAACAGGCATCGCCTCTGCCAGGCTGGAGAAGGAGCTGCCTGGGCAGTGGTTCCCGGGGTCTCAGGGCCTTGGCATCACCCCCTCTTTGTGATGATTTGTTGTAGTGGGCTCACAGATACGGAACTGAGGACACCGAGGCACTGCCAGGCTCCTTCCAGAGTCTCCAAGGGGATAGGTCCCGGGCACAGGGAGAGGGGCCAGGGGACAAGATGCACTCACTGAGCCTCTGCAGGGGGCCAGCTCTGCCCTGGGCTCCATGTGGGTGGTATTCAGAGCCATCTGCATCACCCCGTGGGGGGTGGGGCGCCAGCATCTCACCCAGCTCGAGGAGAAGGTGACCTCCCTGGGGGCTTCCCCTGGCAGAGCCGGGCACTGAGATGCTGTGTCCAGCACCAGGGCCTCCGCCCACCACATGGGTGACTGCGGAGAACAGCCCTGCTCCCTGCACTCAGCCTACAAGGTCTCCACATCATTATCCGTCAACCCCAATGGCATTAGAGGGGGTCGGGCCCCCAGCCAACCCCCTCCCAGGGCCTCCAGGTGTCAGGAAGTGTCTGGCTTAATAGGCCTCCAACCATAGCCCGTGGGAAGGAGGAGGAAGATCTGCAGCCTCCTGGGTGCCCTGTGGCTTCGGGCTAGAACGCGTGAGACCCTGTGCCTGAGAGGCTGTGTTGGGGAGCACCGGTACGTTCCCTCTGGAGTCAGGTGGCTGCACTCTAGCGGCTGATCTATGTGGTGAAAGAGACTGAAAATGGAGACGCGCCAATGTTCACAGCCCAGCTGGAGACACAAGGTCATTGCGGGCTAGGGGCAGGGTCTCTGCCCCATGATGATTGGGGCCGCCTCCATTTACACTGAAACCCCGAAAGGGTGTGGAATGACCCCCTTTCTCCAGCTTCCTTGGCTGCAATTAGCTTGTGTTGCTGCTGCTGCTGCTGCTAAGTCGCTTTAGTCGTGTCCGACTCTGTGTGACCCCACAGACGGCAGCCCACGAGGCTCCGCTGTCCCTGGGATTCTCCAGGCAAGAACACTGGAGTGGGTTGCCATTTCCTTCTCCAATGCACAAAAGTGAAAAGTGAAAGTGAAGTCACTGAGTCGTGTCCAACTCTCAGCGACCCCATGGACTGCAGCCTACCAGGCTTCTCCGTCCATGGGATTTTTCCAGGCAAGAGTACTGGAGTGGGGTGCCATTGCCTTCTCTGTAGCTTGTGTCACCATTTCAAAATATCCTTTTAAAGCTCTTACATTATGAACATTTAAAGGAAGATAAATGACTTTGCCAACAAAGGTCCGTCTAGTCAAGGCTATGGTTTTTCCTGTGGTCATGTATGGATGTGAGAGTTGGACTGTGAAGAAGGCTGAGTGCTGAAGAATTGATGCTTTTGAACTGTGGTGTTGGAGAAGACTCTTGAGAGTCCCTTGGACTGCAAGGAGATCCAACCAGTCCATTCTGAAAGAGATCAGCCCTGGGATTTCTTTGGAGGGAATGATGCTGAAGCGGAAACTCCAGTACTTTGGCCACCTCATGTGAGGAGTTGACTCATTGGAAAAGACTCTGATGCTGGGAGGGATTGGGGGCAGGAGGAGAAGCGGATGACCGAGGATGAGATGGCTGGATGGCATCACTAACTTGATGGACATGATGAGTCTGAGTGAACTCCGGGAGCTGGTGATGGACAGGGAGGCCTGGTGTGCTGCGATTCATGGGGTCGCAAAGAGTTGGACATGACTGAGCGACTGAACTGAACTGAAATGAGTTTTCGGCACTTGGGAGGGCGACCAAGGGGAGCCGCCGTCCACCTGGTGGTTATGTGAGGACCCAGACAGCAGCAAAGCCCAGAGAACTGTGGAGGGTCTTTTGCACAGATGAGCCAAGACCCTGCCAATGGGCAGGGAAGGGAGGCTATGAGTGAGGGGCGAGCCAAGCACCCGTCTGAGGGTGAAAGGGACAGTCCCCTGGGCTTGGCCAGGTGGCCGGACAGACATCCCAGGAGGGGAGACATTTTATGAGCTAGGGAAGGACTCCAGGCCTTGCCACGCTGACTACACTGGACAAGACTGTGGCAGGGGCACCCTTCAACAAACAGGACAGGACTGCTCTGAAGATGAGCAGCCAGCCTGAAAAGCCAAAGTCTGTGTCTGTGCCAAAGGCAGGCGAGGCTGACGTCCTTGGAGGGAGCAGGGCTGGAGCAGGACAGGGGGACATGGGGAGCCTGTGGCAGGGCAGGCAGAGCCAGGGCCCCCAGAGCAGGGAGGAGGGCCTGAGCCCCAGGGAAGCCGCTGGGGAGGGGATGGCGGCCTGGCCCTGAAGGTCCACAGGGGCTAACTGCTGGCTCCCGAGGCCCCAAGTGGCAACAGAGCCAGGTTGAGAGGAAGGCAGCACATGGAGAGGAGCCTCAGCAGAAGAGGGCTTAGCTCCGGGGGGGGCAAGAAGGAGAGCAGTCCTAGTTGGGGGTGGGAGGACCCAACCACAACCAACCATCGGGAACTGGGAACAGCCTTCTGTTGACATTTCAACAAGTTCCCAGGGCTCTGTCTGCTCTTCCTTCCGGGTTTTTCTCATTTGTCCCATTGTTTCAGGGCAGAAACAACTAAGCAGAACTCAAGCCCATTGAGACCTGGATTCCAGCTACAGAGCGAGGCGGGGACGCAGCTCAGAGCGGCCAAGAGCGCCTGGTGAGGGGCTCTCCCGCGGCGGCGGTGGGGTGCGGGGACATCGCTAGACAGGCAGTGCGCCAACAGGTCCCTTTCAGCGCCACTTACGATGGTCCCCAGAATGACTGCCTTGCCCAGACAAGGCTTCTCACTAAGCCCAAGCCCAGGGCCAGGGATCACACAAAGGCCTCACTCTGCCTCCCTCAGAAGGTGGGCAAACCCACACCTAGACGTGCCACCAGGCAGGAGTCCCTCAAGCTCCCTGATGCCAGTGGCATCATCTGTCTTGCCCCAGGCAACCCAGCCAAGCCCAACCCTCCTCCAGAGGCGGGTGGGAGAAAGGAGCAGATTCTGAGGTGGGGGAAACCTCAGAGAGAAACAGCAAGCCCTCTGGGTGGGGGTAAGATGCATCAGCTCCAGAGGGGAGTCCTGACAGGAGGGTTCCTGGCTTCCACTCCCTCCTCCTTCAGCTGGTGCCGAGCGGTGCCAGGTCCCACCTGTGCCCCCGACAAGCGGTGGAGCAGGAGATGTGGACGGGTGTGCAGAGATGCAGCTGGCTGCGCGAGGTTGCCGCCCTGGCCTTTCGGCAGTTGCAGGCTGGGTCCTCCTGAGGCTGCCTGGCCTGGGAAAAGGGCCCCTTCCTCACCAGGCTGGTCTTCCCTTAGGAAGGAAGCCTCTTCATGGAAACCCACACGTAGCCGGCATCAGCCCTTTCCACCAGCTGGGTCCTGCTGTGGCCTGTCCCTCACTGGGTGCCCTGCAATAGCAGCAGTTCAGTCTGTCCCTCCCGGGGGAAGCAGGATGGGGGAGGGCATGCAAAGGGGCCATGGCTTGGTGGGTCTCACCGAGTGCCGTGAATGCCCCATTCACCCTGGACCCCAGCCCTCAGCAAGGAGCAGCTGCTTGCCCTGTCCACTCTGCTTCCTGCAACAAGCGGGACGATGACGAGCATGCCCACGCGGCAGTGGAGACATCGTGACTGAGGGAGGTTAGAGAACTAATCTGGATCTGAGGGGCTGGAGGTGGAGGCCCCGAGGAGGGACTGGCTCCCTGCACGCCTCTCTGTCCCCTTGGAGGCCACTTCTGGGTATACCCAGTAAGGACTCAGACCCGGGAAGATTAGCCCTGTCTTCCCACCCCACCCCCAAGCCCCTATGCACAACCTCTGCAGGAAAAGCCCACAGATCAAGGGAACCCCAGACCCCTGTGGCGGCCCCACACTGGGTACCTGGGCGGGTGATGCGACATGTGTGCTCGAGTCTCCTTCATACCAAGGAAGCAGGGAGCCAGTCACCGGGGCGCCACCAGTTTCTCTAACAGCCTGGAACACCTACAGCGTTATCCCTGCGCCACATCCTCAGAGGGGACGCTGGCAGGCCATCCCTTCCGACAACTTTAGATCTGCCCCCCAGGCCATGCTGGAGCAGATACTGTCCGAGAAGCCGCTGCTCTGAATGTTACCTTCTTCCTCCCCTTTGGGGCCCTCTCTGGGGGGAACGGGAAGGACCAGGAGCCGGAGAACTGGAGGGACGGAGTGCGGAAACAACGTGGGAGCCGCCGAGGGCCGATGGGGTGGACAGAGCAACACAAGCGCCAGAAGCAGCTCCTGCCGCCCCCCCTTCTCGCCTCCCCAGGCTCTCTCCTCAAGAGTGACTTCCCCAGAAAGGAGAAGGGATTGATAGAAGGAAGACAGAACATGACAGCATGCCGACATGCCGGGAACTTTGGGAATTAATTCAGCGCCTGGGACTTTAAGAAACGGTGGCCACTGAAAACATTTCTGGAGGAGCTCTCAGCCCAGGATTTAAAGTCCCAACTGAGCTGCTGGGTGTCAGTGTGAGGTAGGCTGGGGGTTAGGACTTCTAGCACACGCTCAGAACCCCAGGTGATCCAGCTCTCCCCAGGGCTAAAGGTGCAGCCAGGAGCCCTCCCCCTCCAGCCCCCCAGCACCAGCAGCAAAGGCAGAGGACACAGAGCAAGGTCAAGAAGCAGTGACAGTGATGGCCGAGGTCTGAGGACCATGGTCTGCCTCCTCTCGTTTGTATCAAAGGGCATGTACCAACCACAGAGAACATCACACCTGCTGTGTTCCAGAGGGTTCCAGGCACTCAGTCTACACGGCCTCCTTCACTGTTCACAGCAGTCCACAAAGATGATGCTCGTGGCCCATCTTCTGGCCTGGAGGCCAGCTCAGAAGAGCTCAGGGTTAGGTGTCCAGGATGACAGAAAGCGGTGGAGCTGGCACTCCACCTCAGATCTGGCCGCTCCTGAACACAGGCGCTCACTGTCTCCCAGCACTGCCTGCCCGGCTGCTTCTGTGGAGATGACCAGAACCTCGAGTATCTCAACAGCACAATGTCCCCAAGGACAGCCGAGTCAAGCCCACCACTCAGCGCTCCCCTCCCTCAGGAGCCTGTCTTCCACTTGGCACCCACATCCCATTGGACTGCTCCAGGAAACCTTCAGGACGTTCTTGGCAGGGAACTGTCACTTCTGATGCTCACAGCATCTCATCTCACCTCTTTCAAAAGATAAAAGGGGTCAAGCTTTGATAATTCTCCTCTGTTGGGATAGAAAAAGTGTGTGCGCTTGTGTGTATGTGTGCATCTTTGCCTGTGTGTGTGCATGAATGTGTGTGTGCTTGTGTGTATGTTTGCCTGTGTGTATATGTATGTGTGTCTATATGTGGTGTGTGCCTGTGTGCGCTTGTGTGTATGTGTGCATATCTGCTTTTGTGCGCTTGTGTGTCTATATGTGGTGTGTGCACATGTGTGCACCTGTGTGTATGTGTGTAGACACATTTTATGTGCACACTGTGTGTGGATGCATGTGCACACGTGTGAGTCCATGTGTGCACGTCTGTGCACACATGTCCATGCTGGAGCATGGGAGTATTCAGCGGAGGGCCCTTTCTCCCTTTGGGGAGGCTGTTAAATTCCTGTGCAGTCACAGATGTCCAGTCCTGGAAGCCAGGGGACCTGGGGAAGTCCTGTGCCTGGTGACCACTTGCCCTCGCTTCAGAGCCCCTGCTCCCCGTTATCTGGTTCCAATGAAGTGGGCTATGGGGGGGAAGGGGAGCCCATACTTCTCCTTTCTTGGGATCAAGCAGGGGATGGGGCGAGAGTGAGGCTGCTGGCAGAGGGTGTCTGAGAACCCCAGACACCCAAGCCCTGGCGCCTACTCTGTGCCCGGCTGGGTATCTCCTCCTGCTTCCCGGCTCCGGGTGCACCTTGAGAAGAGCAAAGTGAGCCGTGGCAGATGCGCGGCTTCCCTGAAGTGTCCAGCTGGAGCATCTCCCTCACTGTGGCCTTCCTCTCCCCCACCCCCAGGACCTCAGAGGGAGCTTAGAGAAGCAGCCTCCAAGCCAGCTCTCTTTTTGTCCCTCTCTGCCAATCAGAAGCAGGAGATGCTCTGAATGCAGAGCTCGTCCGGAGGGTCATCGGGTCTCTCTGCAGTCCCCAGGAGGCGAAGCAGCCCCGGGTCACCCACTCCAGGCTCAGGGCTGCCCACCTGCTAGGATGGGGAACCGAAGGGGTGGGAGATGACAGCCCCTGCCGTGCCAGCCTCCAGCGATACCCGCCCCAACCTGCTCCCAGCTAGGCAGGAAGCGGTGCCCGGCCCCCGCAGGGGCTTCGAGCTCCAGGCACCACCCGCTCCCCCTGTCCGGGGTGTCTGTCCTGCGGGTCTGCCCACTGGCTCCGGGGCGACTGTTCCAGGGTCCTTCCACCGGAAATGAAAGGCTTAATGGGCCAGCCTCGGAACGTCGGAACTCAGCCTAATCAGATTTGTTACAAAGAAAGCTCTGCCCAAGGAAAGGAAAAAATACTCCCCTTGCGGTCGTCCCTTTCCACCGGGCCGCGCGTGGGGACACCTGCCCCACGAAGCTCCACCGCCCCCGGCCCAAGTTGTCGGAGGCCACAGCCGCCTCCGCGGATGCGCGGGCGCTGGACCGCGGACCCCTCCCCCGCCGGCGCCCCCTGGCCGGCCCCCACCAGATGTG
>SJXQ01004514.1:79079-118307 GCA_006408695.1 Aepyceros melampus | reverse complement strand
GGGCGGGCGGCGGGCGGACGCGGGGGCCAGCCAACCAGCGCGCCGCCGGGCGGGGCCGCGGGCTCGGCTCCTCCTCCTCCGCCTCCCCTCCTTTTCCTGCCCGCCCCTCCCCTCTCTCCCGGTTTACACTCCGTTCTCCTCCCCTCCCACTTTAAGGCACGCCCCCTCATCGTCCCTTTGACTCCAGCCGCCTTGGGAATCAGGGCCAGGTGGGTAGCCGGTCTCCGACTGCCCTCTGGACAGGTGCTCATAGTGAGGGACTCCCTCTGACTGCAAAGCTAGTCGCTTGCCCACGTGACCAGATTCCCATAGCGACCCCCTCTGGCTGCAGGGCTGGTCACCTCTCAGGTGACTAGATTCCCATAGCGACCCCCTCTGGCTGTAAGGCTGGTCACCTCTCAGGTGACTAGATTCCCATAGCGACCCCCTCTGGCTGCAGGGCTGGTCACCTCTCAGGTGACCAGATTCCCATAGCGACCCCCTCTGGCTGTAAGGCTGGTCACCTCTCAGCTGACTAGATTCCCATAGCGACCCCCTCTGGCTGCAGGGCTGGTCACCTCTCAGGTGACCAGATTCCCATAGCGACCCCCTCTGGCTGTAAGGCTGGTCACCTCTCAGCTGACTAGATTCCCATAGCGACCCCCTCTGGCTGCAGGGCTGGTCACCTCTCAGGTGACCAGATTCCCATAGCGACCCCCTCTGGCTGTAAGGCTGGTCACCTCTCAGCTGACTAGATTCCCATAGCGACCCCCTCTGGCTGCAGGGCTGGTCACCTCTCAGGTGACCAGATTCCCATAGCGACCCCCTCTGGCTGTAAGGCTGGTCACCTCTCAGCTGACTAGATTCCCATAGCGACCCCCTCTGGCTGCAGGGCTGGTCACCTCTCAGGTGACCAGATTCCCATAGCGACCCCCTCTGGCTGTAAGGCTGGTCACCTCTCAGCTGACTAGATTCCCATAGCGACCCCCTCTGGCTGCAGGGCTGGTCACCTCTCAGGTGACCAGATTCCCATAGCGACCCCCCTGGCTGTAAGGCTGGTCACCTCTCAGCTGACTAGATTCCCATAGCGACCCCCTCTGGCTGCAGGGCTGGTCACCTCTCAGGTGACCAGATTCCCATAGCGACCCCCTCTGGCTGTAAGGCTGGTCACCTCTCAGCTGACTAGATTCCCATAGCGACCCCCTCTGGCTGCAGGGCTGGTCACCTCTCAGGTGACCAGATTCCCATAGCGACCCCCTCTGGCTGTAAGGCTGGTCACCTCTCAGCTGACTAGATTCCCATAGCGACCCCCTCTGGCTGCAGGGCTGGTCACCTCCCTACAAAGACAGCGCTCCATTGGGACTCTTGCTGCCGGTGGATGAGCCATCATCCATCAGTAGGCACCTGGCTGGCATGGGTCCCTAAGCTATTTGTGACCCAAGCACGACTTCAGCCTGGGGGGAATCCCCTGGGTCCATCTCTCCCTGCTGTGAGAGCCATCCTTATTTAATTTCAGTAGGAGATGGGAAAAGTTCTTCTCCTTCAGGTACCTCCTTCCCCTAAGTTTGTGTACACCCTCCAGAGTGATCGCCTCTTCCAGCTGCACCCAGAGCTGAAATGGCAATTTTATTTCTGTCCTCGTGTAGCCACCCGCTATTTGCTGGCTTCAGCACTGTTCTGGTCGCCACCCCCCTTGTTAATTGCTACAGGGAGTGTGGGGGAAAAAGGGAGGGATTACAGGCAGCTCTTGACCTGCAGATCCCAGTGGGGACTGCTTCTGTGGCTCCCCAGTTCTCTTGGGGGTGGGAACAAGTTTGGGGGAGGGCGGTGATGCTGAAGTGCTTTCAGTGCCTGTTGCTTTTGGAAGCCAGTGTAAAAACCAGACAGAGAATGCAATTATTGTTTCATTTTAAGAGAATTCCAAGCCACTGCTTTCCATCTGTTGAATGTCTGGGGTTTGCTTACTGAGAGAGTGTCTGGGGCACATGGTCTCCTTCCTCCCTGCCTGTCTGCCTGGGCTGGGCTGACCATGGCCACAACCAGTGGTCTTTGCTCTTCCTTTCCTGCCATTTGGCCTTTACCTAGTGGATGGTCACTGGCTTTCCAGACTCCTCCTGGCAGTCTGGGGAGCTGGCCAGATTGGAGCCCTGTGCGGCGTGGGGTCATCATCTTCCGATTTGGATGGTCCAGCATATGTCACTTCATGCCCCCTGCCTGCTCTGGGGTGAGGTGGGAGGGCCGATTGGCTCTCAAGGAATGATGATGGTTTTGCTCTTGTCTCCAGTGCAGTGACGGGACCATGTCAGAGCCTGGGCACCACGTGGTTTGCTTTAGATGTGGCTGAGGACAAGAGAAGGAGCTAGGAGAACTTTAGGTTGGAGGATCAACCCCGCTGGGTGGTCACAGCTGGCCACCTGACTCACAATTGTGAAATGTATCAGATTCCCTGGAGGATGGTATGGTAACCCTCTCCAGTATTCTTGCCTGGAGAATCCTATGGACAGAGGAGCCTGGTGGGCTACAGTCCATGGAGTCGCACAGAGTCAGGCACGACTGAGTGACTTAGCACGCACACATGCATCCCCAGAGATTGGAGTGAATGCTGTTATTACAGCTCAGTTTTGTTGTCAAACGTTCTGATGTTCTCTGGCTCTGTCTGGAGGCTGATCTGCAGAGCTATTGTGCTGCCTGGCATGGAAACCTTATCACCCGGCAGATGGCTCATTAGCCTGGTACTTATCTATCCTCCATGTCTTCCTGTCATCCGACCTTGCTCACCCAGACCGTATTCTTCTAGAGCCCAAAGGCTGGATGCAGCTCTGCAAGATCATAAGCACTGATCAGAGGTTGAGGTCCTGTGACACCACTGGTGGTGGGGGGGTCCTTATATTGCCTGGCTGATTCTATATTCAGAATAGTAATTGCCCCATAAGTATCTGACTGACTAGGCTGTGTCCAGTTACTCCATCCCTGAGCCTCCTGGGAGCCAAGGTTCCTTCATCTATCAGTGGTGCCCTTGCTGTGTGTGGGCGCTGATTGAGGCCCTGGGCATTCAGTGGAGAATAAACAGAAATCCAAGGCCTGGAGAGCTGGCGTCTTAGTGGGAAACAGAGGAGACAGTGTAAATAAATGCAACATGTAGCATGTTGGATAATAACTAGTACAAAGGGGAACATCATGTGGGGAAGTGGTGTGCTGTGGGGTGTGCAGAGCTGACACTGGGAGGGTGGCTGGGAAGGAGCACACAGGCTTAGAGAGGGAGCAGGGGGTCCATTTCCTCCAGAGGAAAGAGCCTTCCAGCAAAGGGAGCAGACCCAGGCAGAGGCCTGTCCCGTAGGAGTGAAGGGTGGGGGTAGTGGAGTGGGGCCTGCAGAGGGTATGGGGTCAGAGAGCCGGGAAGTGGCAGGCCTCTGGCTGGGCCATACCAGGGGCGTGGTTCCACTCTCTTGGATAGAGCCATGTGGGAGGCTGAGCAGAGGAGGGACGTGGTCCTCTTGGGTTTAGCCGCTGCTGGGTGGAGATGCTCTGATGGGAAGGACCAAGGGGAGACCATAATCTTTGGAAGAATGGCAGTGGTTTGGGCCACGGGGATGAGAAGTGGTTGGATATTTTTGAATTTTTATTTATTTATTTTTGGTTGTACTGGGTCTTCATTGCCACACACCGGCTTCCTCTAGTTTTCCTCTAGTTGCAGCTAGCAGGGGACCCTCCTTTTGCCGTGTGTGGGCTTCTCATTGCGGTGGCTTCTCTTGTTGTGAAGCACAGGCTTAGGGGATGTAGGCTCAGTAGCTGTGGTACATGGGCTTAGTTGCTCCACAGCATGTACAATCTTTCCAGACCAGGAACTGAGCCCATGTCCCCTGTACTGGCAGCTGGATTTTTATCCGCTGAGCCACCAGGGAAGTCCCAAGAAGTGGTTGGATTCTGCATTCAGTTTGGAGATGTTTTCACTGTTTCATTAAGGCTCAGTGCTTACAGTGACATTATATCTGTGTTTTGTCCCCCTTTCCTTCCGTAAAAATGGGATTCTACCTAAATTCGTACTCTTTCACCCTGCACGGCCCCCGGTGTCAGGGTCAGGAGCTAGCCCTCCCCTCTGCACGCACCACTCTGCCCAGGGTAGTTTTGACCTCTGTTTCTGATCCTGGCTTGGCCACCAAAATCGTAGGCAATGAAAGTTCCCAGAATCAAGGTAGAGCTGAAGGAAGCCGCCTGCTTCTGCCAGGTGGTCCGGGGGCTGGGGTGAGGAGCCGGGGTGGAGCTGGAGGCCTGCGGCTCTCGTGGGAACTTGGCCACTGAGTTCAGAGTCCTCGGGGAGCCACAGGGAGGGACATTTCCAACTGTCTGCGGTGTCAGATCACGCCTGAATCTCCCAGGGATGGGGCAGAAGTCAAGGAGCTCATGCAGGTGAAAAGCCAGCCCCTCGGCGGGGGGCCCAGCCTCCATCTCTGGCCCCTGAGTGTGCTGAAACATCTCGTAGTGTCATCCAGCTTGCACAGGACCCATCCTTGTATGCAGAAAGTATTAGTCACTCAGTCATGTCCAACTCTTTGTGACCCCATGGACTATGGCCTGCCAGGCTCCTCTGTCCGTAGGATTTCCTAGGCAAGAATACTGGAGCAAGTTGCTATTGTATGCAGAGCTCACCCCTAATTGTCATAAGAACTTCATCAAAAAAAAGAACTTCAAGTTAAGGTATCAGAGACTCACTACAAATTAAAAGGGCCAAGACTGTGGCCTGAGGAGCTGGATGCTGGTCTCAGGGTCCCACACTAGCCCTTCATCCCTGTGGAGAGGGAGCTGAGCCACAGTGAGGAGAAAGTGGAGGGTCTGCCCTGTCCCCCCAGGGAAGGTGATCTTCAACAAGGATGGAGAGATGGAGAAGGAAGTTCAGAATCCTCAGGAAAAGTCCAGAGCGGGTAGCTGTCAGTGGGAGGAGGCGTCTGTCTAGTGTGGCCAGGCCAGATCAAGCAGTGCCCCCGGACTGGGTGGGTCAGCGGGCTGCTGCTGGAACAAGCGCCAAGGGCAGCCTCTGCCTGTTCTCTCTTGGCTCTAACTGGTGTTTTTAATGACTATTCTGAAAATAATCCAACCACTTCCTGTGCTGATTCTTGTGATCTGGGCGTGTAGGACCACAAAGTGAATTTGTCAAACAAGCAACATGCATTAGTGATTACTGCATACAAGGCACCAGGCAGGCCTTGTTCAAGGGATTGGAGCATGTTAAAAGAGGTCTGGAAGCACTACGGGAGAGGACTAACATCAATCAACAGAACAGGGGTAAGATGCTTTACTTCCCAGGTGGCGCCATGGTAAAGAATCCGCCTCCCAATGGAGGAGACGAAGGAGACTCGGTTTCAATCCCCGACTTGGGAAGATCCCTTGGAGAAGGAAATGGCAACCCACTCCAGTATTCTTGCCTGGAGAATTCCATGGACAGAGGAGCTTGGCAGGCTACAGTCCAGGGGATCACAAAGAGTCTAACACAACTGAGTGAGCACGCACACACACACACACACACACACACAGGATGCTCTTGGAGGAATCAGCCTGCTTTCTGCCTGTATAACAAATGGAGCCCCCCCGGCCCCACCCATAACTGCTCTCATCTTCTGGGAAAGCCTTCTGCCTGGAGGCACTTGGAGGGAGAGAAAGGATGTGCCCTTTAGCCTGTCTGAAGCTTTTGTGCACAGGCAGCGTTAGTTTTAGTGGTACAATATTTGATTTATGCACATATCGACTTACTTCTTTTTATGGCTTTGTTAATTACAAAATTATTACTAGTTGTAAATATTTCAAGTGGCACAGGAGAGAAGGTGCAGCCCCACCAGGTCAGAAGGTGGAGATCCACCCCTTCAGGTCATCCCAGGGGAGTGAGGAGACACAGATGCCCTCACCTGCTCTTACCTGTTATCTTGTTGCCTATGAGCTGGGCACTGAGATTTTCCTCATCATTGATTTCCACTGGCTCCTTATATACAAAAGATAATAACCCTTTGACTATTATATATTTTACAGATATTTTCTACAAGCTTTTGTCTTCATTTGTAATATCTTCCTAATGTGGCATTACACGTTTAAGTAATCAAAACTCTTCTGCTTTTCCCGCCTGCTTTCTGGATTTCTTGTCGGCTTAGAAAGGAGGTATGTATTTAATAGAAAGATTAAAAAAAGAAATAAAGATGTGACCTGAATTTCCAAAGATCGGGACAGCTAATTAGACTGTGGCACATTTGCCAGAGGGAATATCAAGGCCGACAGTGATGACGAGTTTGTAGAGGCCGAGGGAAGTTACGGCCAGCCAGTATCAGAGCAGGATCTGCAGAGCCGGTGGGTCAGGACACACTGGCCCTTCGTTCCAGGCCCGACCTGTTTGTCAGTACGCATCCCATGCCCCGTGCCGCAGGCCTGGCTGTGGACGGAATCGGCTCCTGCTCTGCGGGGTTTACATGCCATGTTAAGCTCTGTGAAACCTAGCAGAGGGTTAAACCGATTCAGGAAGAGAAGGTGAAATGGTTTGCTTAGGGTGGTAGGGTTCTAAGCATTTTTTTAAAAAGTGGTTTTCAAATGCTGTGATGGTATTTTTGCCATAAAATGAGGAACAGAGGAAGAGTTAAATGGTAAGTCGTGTGCCAGGGACAGCAATCCTCCTGCTTTCGTAGAAGTGGCTGGGTGAGGAGGAGCAGGTCTTCCTGTTGCGTGTGGTGCCGGGAGCCCTCGGGGCCCAGACAGACACTCAGGTCTGCTTCCTCGGTGGTGTGGAGTCACCCTGCTCTCCAGGGTCCTCAGCTGGCCTCCCCCTGTCACCTTCTCATGGACACTGACTGCCTTGGTGGGTCAAGCTGTTCTTCCGTCCTCTCTTGTCCGTTTTAGTGGCCTCCTACTGGGTCCCCTGCCTCCCTTCTCTTGCCGATCCTTCCTGAGTGTGGGTTTCTGGATCTTTCTATCAGGCCCACCTGCCCCCATCAGTTCCCTGGCTGGCCTCGTTGGGGACTTCCTGCCACCTCCAGTGTGGCACACCGGGCATCTCCCATCTGTCCTGTTCTTCTTCACCCACATCCCCCAAAGACACCAGACACTCTGCTGTAACGTCTGTGACTTTGCTCTTCATTTAAGCCAAGAATGTCCCTCCCTCTGTCCTCTCCAGATCAGCCCTTACATACCATCCATTCAGGGTCACCTACAACTTCTTCCTGAATCCCTGGATCTCTGGACCAGGGGTGAGGAGCTCCTTCCCAGAGTCCCTGAACCCCCGGATCCTCTGTGATTCCTGCTGTGCAGACCTGGATGATTTGCATGTCCTCCCGAGCCTGCCTCCTTGTTGTCAAAAAGAGTGGTAACCCCTGGTCCGAGACATTCCGAAGATTGATGGGAGCATATGACAACGCGAGAGCAATGGTTAGCCCAGGCCTGGCGAGTCCTCCAGGGTCTGGCCCATCGTCAGAGCTTGGGGCTGTCTCGTGATTCCCGGAGGAGGAGCAGCATTGCTATAACCCTCGCTCCCCTGTGCCCTGTTGCTGGTGCCGTCTGCCCACTAAATGATGCCTTTTAGGGGGAAAGAGGGGATTGTGGGGATCTTCAGCAGGGTGCCCTTCCCCCTGGAGCCGAGTGGACATTCAACAGTCTTCAGGGGGTGAATGCTTTTCTGTGACCTGGCAGTCCCGTTCTCCTTTAAAAAGCTGATGTTGGACTATGTGGGAGAGGGAGAGGGTGGGAGGGGTTGGCAGAGTGGCAGTGTAACGTGTGTGATATCATAAGTGAAATGAATCGCCAGGCCAGCTTTGATGCAGGATGCAGGATGCTTGGGACTGATGCACGGGGATAATCCAGAGAGAGGGTGTGGGGCGGGAGGGGGGAGGTGGGGGTCGGGACTGGGAGTTCATGTACACTCGTGGCTGATCCATGTCGATGTGTAGCAAAACGAATACAGTATTGTAAAGCGAAACAAACTAAAAAATAAAAATTAATTAAAAAAACAAAACAAAACAAAACAAACAAACAAAAAGCTGATGGCCTGTGTTGAAATTTTGACCTTGGTACTAAGAGTCCTGCCGGGCTGCTGAAATGGTTTTTCTGAGGAGGAAAGGGCTGCCTCGGGCTGACCCTAGGAGGCCTCTGCCCCATGCAGCCCATGTGGGCAGGGGGTAACCCCAGCAGTCGGCTCTGCAGCCCTGGGGACCTGGCTCAGCGCTGGAGGCAGACCCACCCAGGAACAGGAGCAGCCTCTGGGGCCGGGGCTCTGAGGCTGGGCCCTTCCTGTCCCCTCTCAAGGGGACAGACCTCTTGCCACCTCTAACCTGTCTCTCCCGCAGGACCGTGGCTGCTGTCAAACTTCCTGCCCTCTAACTGATCTCCCACTTACAAGGTTTTGAGTGACCCGGGCTGAGCCCTCAAGGTCACTCACCTGGTAAGGGCTCCCGGTGACTGACACATGCCCTGGGGGACTCAAGCCCTTTGGCTGCACCAGGACCCTGGCTCTCTCTAGACCACACGTCCCTCGTTCTCAGAGCTCGTCCTGGTGCACAGGCCCAATCAAGAGAGGAACGGAGTGACGTCATCAGAGCTGAGGCTGCTCTGAGTAGGACAGTGTGGGGTGGGTTGGAGGTTTGCGTGCTTTAGGTCCAGCCACCTGCGATGATGGGGCTTCCCATGTAGCTCAGCTGGGAAAGCATCTGCCTGCAATGCAGCGGACCCCGGTTTGATTCCTGGGTCAGGAAGATCCCCTGGGGAAGGGAAAGACTACCCACTCCAGTGTTCTGGCCTGAAGAATTCCATGAACTGTATAGTCCATGGGGTTGCAAAAACTTGGAAAAACTGACTGACTTTCACCTTTACTCATGACGATGCTAAGACCTGCCACTGGGAGAGGCTGCTTACCACCTCACTCCTGTGAGAATCTCATTCTATCATCACCCTAGTTCTTTGGTGAATGGGTATGGCTGCCTGCCAGACACCAGTCCAACAAGTTGGTTTCTTTTTGTGTGGGCCTCCGGGTGGGTATCAGAGTCTGCTCATATCCAGGGGTCTCAAGGTGACTGCCCTGGTAACACCGGGAACCTAAGCCAATACCGAGCTGATTCACGCACTCAAACGACCTGGCTTGGCTTGACTCAGTAGTAAGTCTGCCTTTGTGAGTAGATTCCCCTGCAAACTGATGATCTCAGTTTCAAAAATAGGACACAACAGCCTAATTCGTATGCAGACCTGTAGCAGCAAACAATGTAGATCCCAGTGTTCCGACTTCACTGCAAGCCCTTTGCAAGGAGGACACTGTCCCATTTATTTTGGGTGGCTTCCACAGTGCCTAGGAAAGCTTTAAAATTATTCCAAATGCTAGTTTAGAGGCCAGAGCTGGTGTATCCTTCAGGGGAAGAGACTTTTCTATAAACTCAGAGTTGGATGGGGGCCATGCTTCTTGTAAATCTGTGACTAATTTCCTAAGCAGCTACCTGTCCAATCAGCAGGAAGTCCCTGTCCTGTGTCCCGAAAGTGTCCTTCTCCCTCCCCAGCGTCCCAAACCTCAAGGGTTTGCCAAGGTCAAAGGGAAGGGCCTCTGTCTCTCCCTAAGGGAGAGGGCAGGGCGTCATCGGCCCATTTCTTCTGCTGCCTCCTGCTGAAGCCAGCGAACAGACCAAGAGTGCCTCTCCTTTAGCACATGAGAGAGGTTAGATTTGGAAAGTTACAGGATGGAAGACAGAAAGCTTAACAGTAGAGAATTCCTGTTGTTGTTGTTGGTGGTGGTTTTTCTTTCTTAGCAGTTGAGCCGTGACTGACATTTTCTCATTTAAATATTTTGGGTCTGAGAGCCATACCACGTGGATGATCCTTTGAGCATCTTCCTGATGGCGGCTTCTGGGAGGCCAGCTGTCAACCATGTCCCCTCTGTAGGGGTCCCCTATCTATGTATCCTTCAGCCCACAGCTCTATGACTCCACCCCTCTTACACTCTGCTCTCTTCTGATTTAGTTCTGTAAACTCCATCTAACCCGAGGCTTCACCTCTTGTGCTCCTGCCCTGCCTCCTGCCCTGGGGAAAGGCTGTGGATTCAGACCTAGAACTCCAGTGCCCTGGCCCTCAGGGTGAGCCTGTTCGTACCACCGTGACACCCTTATATGAGGGAAGATGCTTTTCTTAATGACAGAAGAGGCTGGAGCTTTGAAAAGAAACTGCCAAGAAAAAAGAATTTGCCAGAGATTGGAAACTACAGTGGCCTGCTTCTGATCAGAACTTTGTGAAGGCCACCTTGAAGCAGGTAGACGGGCAGGACTTGTCAGGTCTCCCTACCTCTGAATCTGACACAAATTTAGATGGTTGCAAACAAATGCTCACTGAGCACAGATCAGGCTGAAGCACCAGGCCAGGAGCGAGGCTCTGGGAGCTGGGAGCAGAGATTGGGGCAAAGATATGTGTAGCTGGGTCCTGCTGTCTGACAAACTCACAGGCAGACAGAGGAGGGAGATTCGTAAGCAAGAGCTAGTACACATCTCCCCTCATTCCTACCCTGGACATACAAACAGTATGATAAATGCCATTTCTAGTAGACGTTTGCCAAAAGCTCTATTCTATCAATCTGGGACTTTTATTCTAGTGGGAAGACAGACAACAAACATGTACCTGGGACTTATATTCTGGTGGGGAGATAGATAGACAATAAATGAATAATAAATATATTATGGAAAAAGATAAGACCTATAAAGGAAAAAATAAAACCAAGAAGGAGGATAGAGGATTCCTTAGGCTGACAGTTTAGATGTTGTGAGCAGGGAAGGAATCACGGAGGAGATGACCTTTCAGCAGAGACATAAATCAAATGAAGGAGAAGACTGGTTTGAAGGGAGACTGTACAGGAGGAAGGAGGAAAGGCTGGAGGCAGCTGTGGGGGAGAGTTGGTGGAGCAGGGACAGAAGGACAGACAGAGATCAGAATAGGATGGCCTTGCAGAGTTTGCAGTTTAATCTAGGTGAAACCAGAGCCACGGGAGGATAGACAGCTGTGAAGTGACCTGAGCTGACTTGGATGTAGGAGATGTATGTGTGAGAAAGCTGGGTCAGTTGGATGTGGTCAGCTGGGGTTAGAGTCCGGTTCTTTCTTGCTGGGCAAGCTTGGATAGATTACTCACCCTTCCTGAGCCTTAGTTTTCTTCTCTGTGAAATGGGTGTGTAGGACATTTGCAAGGATCAGTGGTGTAATACGTGAGAAGCCCTCGGCCCCTGTAGTATGACTTCATCCACACCTTCTCCTTCTTACCTCTCTGTTCTGCTTTTGTAAAACAAGCATTAGATCACTGTTGCTATGGCAGTTGTCATTTTTTTCCCTTTGGGAGTGTAGATTTAAGAACTGCTGAAGAAGCCCCTTCAGAGCATTGAATACTCTCAAGAAAATTTCCGCTCCTGTGTTGGGGTGGTTGGCAATGCTTTTCCTCCCTGAGATGGTCACAGCATCCAGCTGTGGGGCTGGGGGTCCGGGCCAGCTTCCATCTCTCATGGGAGTCACTTGGCGCCCCACTGCATCTCTCCTTCCTGCCTTCCAGCAAGGAGCCGGTCCTGCTGACCATCAGCCAGAGCACGTGTGGGACTCTGTATGTGCCCAGAGCCACCCGCTTCAAGGCTATCTCCCTGGCGACGAGCCGTCCACATTCACGCGGCATTTGTACAGCAGCAGCTCTGCACTGGGGTGATGAAACACGCCCAGGGTGTCACTGCTATTGCTCTTTCAACATAAATTTGCTGTCCCCTCCTTCTTTTAAGCACAAAGGTAGAAGAGAGCTTAACAGCCTGCCAGCAAAATTTCAAATTGTCTTCATCGTAGGCAAGCTGGTGCTCCCCCCACATCCTAAACAGGGTAAGAGAACACAGGTGCTGAGCCATTGTGTATGGGAACTTTCCTGCTTCAGAAGAAAATAGATTTGAACTTTGATCTGTGAGGCATCCCATAAAAATGTTAGTTTTTGATGACATAAGACGTGATTCCTGACAAAGGTCCGTATACTCAAAGCTATAGTTTTTCCAATAGTCATGTATGGATGCGAGAATTCGACCATAAAGAAGGCTGAGCACCAAAGAATTGATGCTTTTGAACTGTGGTGTTGGAGAAGACTCTTAAGAGTCCCTTGGACTGCAAGGAGATCCAACCAGTCCATCCTAAAGGAAATCAACCCTGAATATTCATTGGAAGGACTGATGCTGAAGTTGAAGCTCCAATAGTTTGGCTACCTGATGAGAAGAGCTGACTGAATGGAAAAGACCCTGATGCTGGGAAAGATTGAAGGCAGGAGGAGAAAGGGATACAGAGGACGAGATAGTTGGATGGCATCACTGACTTGATGGATGTGAGTTTGAGCAAGCTCTGGTAGATGATGAAGGACAGGGAAGCCTAGTGTGCCGCAGTCCATGGGGTCGCAAAGGGTTGGAAATGACTGAACGACTGAACAACAGCAAAGACATGGTTCCCCAAATTTCTTTTCTTTCTAAAACATAAGGCCAGCAAAATATGAGTCCTGTCCAGTGCTCATTAGATGCTTCATTTCCAAGTGACAGAATCTCAACTCAAATATAAGTAAAGGTGATGCTTTAATCATAAACAAAACTTCTGGGAGTTGTCATGGTGTTAGAGGCACCTGTGGATCCAGGGTCTTCATTCACCTCTGTCTGTGTGTCTCTGCCGTTCCCCTTCCCCAGTGGCCTCTTCCCATGTGGCTAGTGTTATGGTTGCCTGGCAGCCAAAAGCTCACATCCTACCAGTCCTGTCACCCACGTAGAATGAGAACTTGGTGGGAAATGAGCTGGAGAGAGAACCCCATGGGGCCACCCTGGGTCTATCATGAGTCATTTCAGCAGGAGCCGGGTGCTTTGACTGCGGTACCCTGGTCGCTTCACAACATCTATGAGTCATAGGCTTAATATGCTCATTATATGTTCTTAAATAAAATTTTACTTTAGATCTGTTTTAGATTTACAGAGAGATGACAAGCGTAGTACACAGAGTTCTTATGGACCCAGCTCTGATTTCCCCTGTAATCAACATCCTACATTAGTGGGTTCAGTTTAGTTCAGTCGCTCAGTCGTGTCCGACCCCATGAATCGCAGCACCTCAGGCCTCCCGGTCCATCACCAACTCCCGGAGTTCACTCACACTCACATCCATCGAGTTGTTGATGCCATCCAGCCATCTCATCCTCTGTCTCCCCTTCTCCTCCTGCCCCCAATCCCTCCCAGCATCAGGGTCTTTTCCAATGAGTCAGTTCTTCGCATGAGGTGGCCAAAGTACTGGAGTTTCAGCTTTAGCATCAATCCTTCCAAAGAACACCTGGACTGATCTCCTTTAGGATGGACTGGATGGATCTCCTTGCAGTCCAAGGGACCGGTTACACTTGTCACAATTAACGAACAGATATGAACACATTCTTCTTTTTAAAAAAATTTTATTGAAGTATAGTTCATTTACAATGTTGTGTTTAATGTCCCCTATGCAGCAAACTGACACAATTATCCATATATATACATTGTTTTTCATATCCTTTTCCATTATGACTTATCACAGGATTTTGAATACACTTCCCTGGGCTATACAGTAGGATCTGGTTGCTTATCCATCCTATGTATAATAGTTTGCTTCTGCTAACCCTAAACTCACAATCCTTTCCTCCCCTCTACCCTTGGCAACTACACGTCTATTCACTCACTGTGTCTGTGACTCTGTATTTCATTTGTGTCGGATTTTAGATTCCACGTATAAGCGATATCATATGGTATTTGTCTTTTTCTTTCTGACTTACTTTGCTTAACATGACAACCTCTGGGTCTACCTGTGTTGCTGCAAATGACATTACTTCATTCTTTTTTATGGCTGAGTACTCTTCCGTTGTACGAATGTACCATGTCTTCGTTATTTGTTCCTCTGCCAATGGACATCTAAGTTGCTTCCGTGTCTTGGCTACTGTAAATAGTGCTGCAAAGAATATAGGGGTGTATATATCTTTTCAAATTGCAGTTTTGTCTGGGTATATGCCCAGGAGTGGGATTGCTGGGTCATATGGTAGTTCTGGGGCTACCCAGGTGATGCTAGTGGTAAAGAACTTGCTTGCCAATACAGGAGAAATAAGACATAAGGTACGATCCCTGGGTTGAGAAGATCCCCTGGAGGAGGCCAGGGCAACCCACTCCAGTATTCTTGCCTGGAGAATCCCAGGGACAGAGGAGCCAGGTGGGCTACAGTCCATAGAGTTGCAAAGAGTCAGACACGACTGAAGTGACTTAGCACAATGCAAGGCAGTTCTAGCTTTAGTTTTTTGAGGAACCTCCAGATAGTTTTCCATAGTGACTGTGCCAATGACGTCCGCACCAATAGGTACTGATACATATTCTTACCAAAAGATCATACTTTATTCAGATTTTCATGTTTTCTTTTTTTCTGTTTGAAGATCCCAACCAGGAAACCGCAAAACGCCAGTCATCCTGTCTCCTGGGGATCCTTCTGCTGTGAGAGCTTCTCAGACTTTCCCGGGTTTTGATGCCCTTGAGAATTTCGAGGAGGACCGGTCAGCTAATTTGCAGGATGTCCCCTGCTTGGGGTCTGTGTGATGTGTTTCTCATAATTGAACTGGGCGTGCATTCCGGGAGGGAGACCGCAGAGGCGAAGGGCCATGGGCATCACCTCCTACCCGGCATCCGTGCGTCCACGTAGTGCGTCACTGAGGGTACTGACTGTGACCCTGGTGGAGGAGGGTCTGTGGGCTGCCTCCGCTGAGTGTATGCGTATGGGTATGTATACATGTGTGATCAGTCGTGTCTGACCCTTTGTGACCCCATGGATTGCAGCCCGCCGGGCTCCTCTGTCCCTGGGGATTCTCCAAGCAAGTGAGTGGGCTGCCGTTTCCTCTTCCAGGGAATCTTCCTGACCCAGGGATCAAGCCTATGTCTCTTGTGCCTCCTGCGCTGGCAGGCAGATTCTTTGGAAGCTACCTTGGAAGTTACTCTGTTTCCTCCTCCCCGCACTGTCGTCTTCTGCAGGACGTGGCCGTGCACAGCCCGCCTTTGAGGAGAGGGGAGGTGGGCTCCTTCCTCCAGGGCAGAGGATCCACATACATCCTTCTGAGATCTGCTGCAGGGAAATTTTCTTATCCTGGGTATGTGTTCATTCAGCCATTTATTTCTACCTGTACGGACTCATGGATATTTATTTTATTCTTTGGTTATAGTCCCATACTTCCCCTCTCTCTTTTTTTTTTTTGCTCTAAGTGTTCTCACTTTCGCCATTGAGAGCTCCTTCAGTGAGCTCCTGTGTGTCTTTCATGTTCCTCCGTGTGCTTTTCTTTCTTTCTTTTAAGCACGTCTTTACTTTCTGAGGCCGGAAGTGCTCCAGCTCACCGTGTGTATTTCTCACTCTGTTCCTAATCAGCCGTCTCTCCTACGGGCCCTGGTTCCTTTCACAGGAGAATGATATTAAGAACCTGTATCTGGTACTGAGTGTGCTCATTGCTAGTGGGGGCGAGGCTTCTAGGCCCTCCTCGAAGCTGACCAAGTGAGGAAGTACATGTGATATACTGACTCCTGTATGTTGTTGTTCAATCACTAAGCTGAGTCCGACTCTTTGCGACACCATGGACCACAGCACACCAGGCCCCTCTGTTCTCTGCTATTTCCCAGCATTTGCGCAGATTCACGTCCACTGAGTCGGTGATGCTATCTAACCATGTACGTACGGATATCTATAAATATTCCCTACAACCTTGGTATCCACGTGAAGGCACATGTAACCATGTTTATATCTCCGGCTCTGGTCCTTTCCACTTGGACCCTTCCTGTCTCTCCTCTTGCTTGTCTGTTACCCTTTACTTCCCCAGTGAGAAAGCCACCACCCACCACCCACTGCTTGCTCCACTCCAGAATCCATGTGTACCATGTTTGGAGGGTCGATCAGGGTTGGGGGGCGGGTCTCAGAGCCTAGCCATCTCGATGCAGAGGTGAGGAAGGGCCAGAGGGGGCTTCCAGCTGGGCAGTTTGGCTGGGCAACCAGTAGACTCTGTGAGCCGCCCACTCCAGGACTGCAGCTGCCGAGCAATCCAGGCTCCCCAACCTGGAGGCTGAGGCCCAGCAATGTTGGAGGAGTTTATCGTCTGCTGTGGATTCGCAGACGATGGAGCTGCTTCTCTGCAGAGAGCTTGATAAGAGGCCTGGACAGATGCTCATTTCTTCCTCCTGCTTGAGCAGAATTTGGTGGCTGCCGAAAGAGCGAGGTGATAAGAAGGAAGTTTTGATGAGATGTTGCGTGCGGAGGCAGGAGGCATGCACAGCTTGGCAAACCATCCAAGGCTGGAGAGAGTAAATAAAGATGTGGGAAGGGACCTGTATCAGACCAGCCTGAGACCCTCTTAACCAGGGAGGATGTGTAAGGAATAAAGAGTCTCAGAAAAAAAGGCCTACCGTATAGCATATGGAACTATAGTCAACGCTTTGTAAAAACCTGTAAGGGAAAAGATTCTGAAAAAGAATAGATTTACATATACCTATAACTGAATCGCTGTGCTTGAAACTAACCTGACGATGCAAATCAGCCATGCTTCAAAACATAAAAATAAATTTTAAAAAGACCGTCCACATGCTAGAAGAGGAAGGAGTTAATTTCAAACTAGCACTGAATCTCTTGATGAGAAGCCTGAGGTTGAAATGGTGACTGAAAAATGTTGAAAGGTATCCCTTGTCTTGATCTTCATCCAAAGCGACTTCCCCTTTGATAAGTCCCCCAGCCAGACCCTGGTAGCGTGGGCAGGGCCCCCAGGACCCCAGCTGATGGGGCCGGTGGCTTCTTACGTGTTCAGCCTGGAATCTGCCCCTGGTACAGGGCTCCTGGTAGCCGGGGTTGAAGCCCTCTTGTCATTTTGCCCTTCCTGGAGGGAATCTGAGTTTGGGGCAGGCTACCTGCTGGCTTTGGTCATCCCACACTACAGCACGAGCCCCTGTGTCTGTGTTTTATGGATCAGCAGAGCTGGCTTGAATATTTTGCTCAAGAATAGCTCAACACTCAGGTCTTCCTGGTGGTCCAGTGGTTAAGACTCGGCACTTCCTCTGTAGGGGCCATGGGTTTGATCCCTGGTTGGGGAACTAAGATCCTGCAAACCATGCAGCATGGCCAAAAAACAAAGAGAGAGAAAGAGAGAGAGAACTAGATGTTGGGTATATGGGAATTTCTGTATTAACTTGAAGTAATTCTGTGGGTTTAAAACTGTTCTAAAATTAAAATTTATTAAAACAAAATTTTTACAGTAGTTCAACACTGGCCGTGGACACAAGAAGTCCCCTATAACCCGGCCCCCATAGGATGGGTTTTCTGTGGACACTTGTAGGTTTCCAAGAAAATGAAGAAGAGTCCATCTTCTGTGTCCCCCCACCCAACCCAGCGTAGCCAGGACCTTGCATCACCTCAGTGTTACATGGTCCTCTCTCCATCTCTGAGACATTGCCTCTCCTCAGAATTTGCCAGTGAGGTCGTAGAGCTCAGAGCTTGATGGCTGTGGGAAGCAGGTGTGGGCTGTCAGAGGCAGCTTACCTCGGGTGTGTGCGTGCCTGCCTGGGTGTGTGTGCACATGCTCTGTAAAACCCTATTCCAGCCATTAAGCACCAGTGCAAAGTCCACACAATCCCTCTCAGGTGTGTGCTGGTTAATCTAACCCTCCCCACAAGACACAAACAGCCTCCAAGGCCAATTCCATGAAACCCTTTTCATAGCAGCCAATGAAAATACACCATCTTTCAATTTTCTAGAAATAATCATTTTTCTAATGCTGCAGTCCAGATGGATTCCCTGAAGAGATGCTGTTCTCAGGCAGGTGGGTTTGATGTAATTGTGTTCGTGGTAAAAAAAAAAAAAAAACAAAAAACAAAAAACAAAACCGACTCCAGACCAGGAGCTTCTCAAATGCCGTCATCCTCCTTGTTTGTCAGTAGCTTTTCCTTTCCACACTGGCCTTCCACCCACTCTCTAGCTTTAAAAAGAGAACAGAAAATGGTGTACAAAATGGCAGAAAAATGGAAAAGGTAGACGTCTTTGGGCTCCTCAGCTAAGTCACGGTGTCTGCCAGGGTTTGTTGCATTTGCCTTGTGGAGGAGTTAGTCAGGTTGAGGGTTTATCACCATCTGGAATAAATATGTAGTTATCTGAGTCCATGTAAACCTCTCCCATGACTAATCTGATGTTCTGCGACAGAACTTTAATGAATCATTGTTACATGTGTTTAGCTGCCTCACAGAGAAAGGAAAAGCGCTATCTTTGAGTAAACAAATCCAGGGTTCTCCGCATTCCATTCTTTGCTTTAAATGGAAAGCAAATAAGAAACATGGCTGCAGTCAGTTAGGGTTCCCTGCCCACCCCGATGGTTGTGAAAATGTCTCCCCTTGGAGCCTCCATCTGTGTGACCGCTTCCTGTGTTAGTGAGGAGGTGAGCTATGGTGGCCTTATAGCAAGCAGCGCTCCCTCCATCTGTGGCATTTACATCTCAGGGTCCCTGTGTCCCTGAGATTACGTCCCACACGTAATCTCTGGGAAAAGAAACCCGGGGGTGGGGGCGAGAATTTAAGATGAGGTGACTGTCCTAAGCCACAGGCACTGGATGGAGAGAGACTGGTGCTGAAAGGGATAGGAGAACATGTCTTAAATGGATGAATGGGCAGATGAATGCTCGGATGTATGTGTGAATCACAGCTATTTGGATGAATGCATGGAGGGGATGGATGGGTGCATGGATGGATGGTGGGATATATGTATGGATGGGTGTTTGAATGATGCATGCACGCACAAATGCTTAGATGAATGTGTACGTGGATGGAGAGATGGATGACTGAATGGGTGCGTGGGAACTTATATATATATGTGCATGTGTATATATAAATATTATATATATAAGCATATATGCAGATGGATGCATGCATGGATGAATGCTTAGATGAATGTATATATGGACGGATGGTAGATAATGGATGAGTGGATGCTTAGAGGTATGTATATATGGTGAATGGCTGATGAGATGGATGAGTGGAAGCTTAGATGTGTGTACATACGGATGGATGGATACACACATGTTTAGATGTATGTATTTATGGATGGATGAATGGATCAGTGCCTGTCTATATGCACGGATGCTTAAATGTATGTATATATGGTGGGTGACTGATTGGATGGACACATGGAAGCTTAGATGTATGTATGGATGAATTAATAAAAGAAAGATGTTTGATTTGGGCTGGGCAAATGTCATTCACTCACAAGTCTAGCAGGCAGGTAGACACACATTCAATGAGTACTTGTTTTCACTTTCAACACCCGCTGCTCCGGGTGTTGAAAGTGAAAGTGAAGACACTCGGTTGTGTCCAACCCTTAGTGACCCCATGGACTGCAGCCTACCAGGCTCCTGTGTCCATGGGATTCTCCAGGCAAGAGTACTGGAGGGGTTGCCATTTCCTTCTTCAATGGATGAAAGTGAAAAGTGAAAGTGAAGTCGCTCAGTCGTGTCCGACTCTGTGCGACCCCATGGACTGCAGCCTACCAGGCTCCTCCGTCCGTGGGATTTTCCAGGCAAGAGTACTGGAGTGGGGTGCCATTGGCAAAACTGGAACGGCTTCAATGCAGAAACCAAGGGGTTTCCAATGCCCATGGATAATGATTTGGGTGTTGGGAGCACACAATTCCTGCCTGCAAGTGGCTTACCTTCTAGGGAGTAGGGTCCACTGGGGTCTCAGAGACTTAGAAAGGCTTCTGTGAAGGTGGCTCTGACCTGGGCCCGAATGAAGAGGGGCCAGCCCTGAGCAGTGGCCAGGCCTTCCAGCACAGGGACCAGTCTGGGGACTGTGGAGGGCCTGTGGGGCTGCAGCAGGCTGCAGCTATGTGCTTTGGGGCCCACCCCTGCAGGGCCCCTCAATCCTCTCTTCACCTGTCCTGGGGCTGACCCACATGGACACACCACCAGGCCCCTGTCTTCTGGCTTCTGGTTGGGTTCAGCCAATGGGGAGCCCTGGCAGAAGCTTGGAGGAGAGGGAGACAGCCTCTGGCCAGCGTCCCCTTTCACTGGAGGTCACCTCCCTTCTCACAGCGGCCTGCTGTTTGTGGATTTCTTTCAGTTTCCTGGTAAGGGGTCACCATTTGATGCCATGGTCCGGTGGGAACGGCTCCACCATGATGACCTCCAGACTTCTATCTCTGAGGCTTCCCTGTGCCCTGCCCACACCTTTACAAAAACCCCCCAACCCTGACCAATCAGGTAGTTAGCACAAGGAGGGACCCAGGAAGCAGATCCTCAGAGGCTGGGGTTGGGTTGGTCATAGGGTCAAGGTAACCCTCTGGAGGGGGAAACAGGACACAGGTGAACATGGGCATGGTGGCGCCTTGATGATCCCCATAATCACGGGGCGGCATGGGTGGGCAGGCAGGCAAGGCACTGCGGGTGGTTATGGCTTCCTAGTGGTGATTGAAGCAGTTTAGTCTCTAGGCTTCCTCTCACCTACACAGCAAACAAGGGACATTGAGGTTACTGGTCAAGCAGTGAAGACCCAGAGGGACAGCTGTGAAGGAGCCTTGTGGCTCCCAAAGTCTTAGGACCAGGACTGGGCGTCTGGCTTTGAGGCCAGCAAGTGAGTGTTCTGAGCGTGGCCAGGTCTCTGAAGCCTAGCCTGTGTCCTCAGCCGGGGCCAGTTCACCCCCAGGGACTGTGGACACAGTCTAGGGATAGTCGGGCTTGTCACAGCGAGAAAGGTGTTGCTGGATTCTCGAGGGTGAAGACCAGGTATGCAGTGCTGGACAGCTCCCCAGCAAAGAATGATCTGGCCCCAGCGGCCCTGGAGGTAGAGAGAGGGGTTCTGAGACAAGGCCTGAGGCTAAGTGAGCGGAGCATTCCGAGCTTCCAGGTTCCCTGAGCCTCCTCCACCTGCAGAGAGGTCTCCAGCCCTGATTCTTTCCCAGACGCAGGATGTAGAGGGGGATACATGTGCTGAGCAACAGGCTGAACATACACTCAGCAGAAGGGACTGAGGAAGACCTGGAGCTGCCCTCCACACCACAGCCCCGTGAAAAAATGAACCAAGCCCCACAGTGCACCCAGGAGAAAGCAGCGGAGACCAGACAGAGGTTGGGGCATGCTCAGGTAACTCACTTGTTGAGCAGGTGCAGGTGTCCAAAGGATCCCAGAGGATGACAGTGGGTTTTCACAAACGTGATCAGTGGTCCAGAGGTTGTATCCTTACTGGTAGGGGTCAGTGCAACCCCCAGCAGCAGCTACGTGGCCATTGCCTGGAGAAAGCCTCTTCTCCATCCTGAACAGGAAGGAGCAGCATAAGTTCATACAGAGCGGAGGGGCTGCATAGTTTAACCACGTGGTCTTCCTTCCACTAAAGCCAGCCTGGCTCTCCCACTGCTGAGTGCAGTCCTGGACCAATGTTACGTCACCCGTGTCCCCCAGCGGGACAGGCTGACTTCCTGATGGCTGGTGAATTACACTAGCCTGTCTCTCTCAGCACCGAAGAATTTGTGCTTTTGAACTGTGGTGTTGGAGAAGACTCTTGAGAGTCCCTTGGATGGCAAAAGAGATCAAACCAGTCAATCCTAAAGGAAATCAACCCTGAATATTCATTGGAAGGACTGATGCTGAAGTTGAAGCTCCAATAGTTTGGCCACCTGATGAGAAGAGCTGACTGAATGGAAAAGACCCTGATGCTGGGAAAGATGGAAGGCAGGAGGAGAAGGGGGCGACAGAGGATGAGATGGTTGGATGGCATCATCAGCTCTATGGACATGAGTTTGAGTGTGCTCGGGGAGTTGGTGATGGGCAGGGAAGCCTGGTATGCGGTAGTCCATTGGGTTGCAGAGTCAGACATGACTGAGTGACTGAAC
Organism: Aepyceros melampus; assembly: GCA_006408695.1. Lineage (NCBI taxonomy): Eukaryota > Metazoa > Chordata > Mammalia > Artiodactyla > Bovidae > Aepyceros > Aepyceros melampus. The sequence continues at coordinate 96,455 of SJXQ01004514.1, read as the reverse complement.
AGACTGACTCTCATTCTCGGAGGCGCAGCTTGCTGTCCTCGTATGGACAACAGGTTTCCCTTCCTGCCCTCGGTCTGTGGCCAGCACCACCCTCTTGGACTTGCAGGATCTCCTCCGTCACCACAGTCTTCACACTGCATCATCCCAGGAGCCAAGACATTTCATAACAAGAAGTGCCACCGCTCCTGAAAGAGGTCTCCAGGACCACGTGGCCCCAACCGTGAAACTGAAGATTCACAGTGGAATCCCACGGCAGACGGAAGTTCTCATAGGACAACCGGGCCGGAGCAGCCTGGAGGGCACCAGGAACCCCCCTGAGCGGGGAACAGGGACCCTGCCGGCCTGTCTGCTCCGTCTCCATCTCCCCTACCCCCAGCACGCCTGTGAGCAATTAATGGTGAAGAGAAGGGTCTCGCTGTTTGCTGCCAGCTGGGAGTCCCAGTGGGTGGGCTGTCTCCACAGTATGGCCGGGGGGGACACTGATGAAGGGACCCTGCGGGGGGTGGGGGTGGACAGGACTCTGCGAGGCGCAGCTGGTCCTCATCCACTTCCTGCGAGTGCAGCTGACTGAGGACCTGATCTCAGGTGATTCGTGGTGGGAGGCAAAGGGTTAGCCTTTCAGCTAGGGACATGAAGGAGCACGGATGGAGACCTGGTGGCCAGGTGGGTCGTAGGGAGCACTAGTGGGTCTCGTGGCTGGGCACGTGGGAACATGTTTGTGGCCCCTGTCCATACCCACTGGGGCTGCGGGGGTGTCTGCATATTTCAAGGCACCTAGGGCAGCCCATGGAGAAGGCAATGGCACCCCACTCCAGTATTCTTGCCTGGAAAATCCCGTGGATAGAGGAGCCTGGTGGGCTGCAGTCCATGGGGTCACTAAGAGTCAGACACGACTGAGCGACTTCACTTTCACTTTTCACTTTCATGCATTGGAGAAGGAAATGGCAATGAAGTCCAGTGTTCTTGCCTGAGGAACCCCAGGGATGGGGGAGCCTAGTGGGCTGCCGTCTCTGGGGTCTCACAGAGTCGGACATGACTGAAGCAACTTAGCAGCAGCAGCAGCAGCAGGGCAGCCCATCTTACTGATACCAGCCTGTTAATTCCATTAGCCCAGTGTTTGCTCGCTGGAGCCATATAAAAGAAGCAACATTTCTAAAAATCAAAATTAAATAAAAAAAAAGTACCATCAACAAAATATCAAAATTTAAAATGAAAACCAGTGCAGAACCAAATCTAATTGAGTCTAGGGAAAAGTGAGGCCTTGGTTTGTTAGGTTCCCTGGGTTATTGTAACATATGACCACAAACTGGGGGGGTGGGTTAGAACAAGAGAAACCTTTTGTTTCCCGGTCTGAAGGGCGAAAATCTGAAATCAAGGTATACGCAGGGCTGGTCCTTCTGCAGGCTCTGAGCAGGGGTTCTGTCTGTGTCTCTCCCAGCTTTCAGCTGGCGGCTGGCAGTTCTTGGCATTCTTGGCTTGGTGTGCAGAATCACTCGGGTCTCTGCCTCCGTGTTCACATCTTCCCTTGGGTGTCTCCTCCCGCCCTGGTGTTTTATAAGGACACTTGTCATTGGATTCAGGGCTCACCCTAGTCCAGGACGACCCCATACTAAGCTCCTTAAATCTGTTACATCTCTAGAGGCACTTACTCCAACAGGGTCACATTTATGGATTCCAGATGGACATGCCTTTCAGGTAAGTGGGGCCACCATTCAACGCGCTTCACCTGGCGACAGATTTATCAATAGTATTTTCAAAATCTACTTGTTCGCTAATCTTATCTTTTTGGGTGTATTATTCTTTTATACCTGGGTTTTTTTTTTAATTATTTATTCATTTATTTTATTGGAGTGTAATTGCCTTACAGTATCGTGTTAGTTTCTCCTGTAAAACAATGTGCATCAGCTATGTGCATACACACACTCTCCCCCTCTTGGACCTTACCCCATGCCATCCCGCTGCCCTAGGTCATTCAGAGCAGCGGGCTGAGCCCCTCTGCTCTACAGCAGCTTCCCGCCAGCTCTCTGTCTTGCACGTGGAAGTGTATGTATGTCAGTGCCAGTCTCTCAGTTCCTCCCACCCTCACCTTCTGGCTCAGTGTCCACAAGTCTCTTCGCTACCTCTGCATCTCCACTCCTGCCCTGAAAATAGGTACATCAATACCATTTTTCTAGATTCCATATAGATGTGTTGTTCAATTGTCAAGTCGTGTCCAACTCTTTTCAACCCCATGGACTGCAGCACGCCAGGCTTCCCTGTCCATCACCATCTCCCAGAGCTTGCTCAAATTCACAACCATCCAATCAGTGATGCCATCCAACCATCTCATCCTCTGTTGCCCCCTTCTCCTCTTGCCCTCAGTCTTTCCTAGCATCACAGTCTTTTCCAACGAGTTGGCTCTTTGCATGAAATGGCCAAAGTATTGGAGCTTCAGCTTCAGCATCAGTCCTTCCAGTGAATATTCAGGACTGATCTCCTTTAGGAGTGACTGGTTGGATCTCCTTGCAGTCCAAGGGACTCTCAAGAATCTTCTCCAGCACCACAGTTCAAAAGCATCAATTCTATGGCGCTCAGCCTTCTTTAGGTCCAACTCTCACATACGTACATGAGTACTGGAAAAACCATAGCTTTGACTACATATATGTTAATATACAATATCTGTATGTCTCTTTCTGAAACTTCACTCTGTATGACAGATTCTAGGTCCATCCACATCTCTACAAATGACTCTGTTTCGTTCTTCTTCATGGCTGAGAAATATTCCCTTGTATATACGTACCACAGCTTCATCTGTTGATGGACATTTAGGTTGCTTCCATGTTTTGGCTGTTGTAAATAGTGCTGCAGTGAACACTGGGATACATGTATCTTTTGTATTATGGTTTTCTCAGATATTATTGTCATTAAGACAGTTTTTCTAGAGAAGTTTAACGTTCATAGCAAAATTAAGGGAAAAGAGATTTCACACATCCCCCACCCCAACACATGCACAGTCCCCTCCCTTCATTAAAGACACCCCCTACCCGAGTGGTCCACGTGTCACACTTAAGTCTGTCATTTACCCCACAACTCATTTTTGGTGTGGCACATTCTTTGGTTCAGACTATTCTTTTTCCTACTTGAGATTTTCCATGTTTGACAACTTTTCTTACCCAAGTAATTATCTTCAATAATTCTAAATGAACTAAATTGAAGTAAAAAGTTATGAGTAATTCTGTTTTGATATAAATAAAATAGTGTGAGTTTTAATACATCGACTTTTGACTTTTTGTCTTTGCAACTATTTTAATGCTTCAGCAAAAAAAGAAAACAAGACCATATGATACTACATAAAACATGTGAATTGGGGTGCATGTTTTTCCTTTTGTCTCAGGCTCCACTTTGGTTGGTGCAACACCGCTCAGCTATCAAAATGCAGGTGAGGCAGCAGAAGGTCAGGCTGGCCCCCTACCTCTGATGGATGTCCCGAGGTGGCAAAGGGAGGTGGTGTTGAAGGACAAAGGGGAGGAAACTGCCCACTCAACTGAGAAGGCATCTTAAGATGAAAAATGAGGCAGGCAGCTCCATCTAATCAGTGGATCAGTTTATTATTAGGTAATTTACTGGCAGGGTGAAGGATTCTTGAGAATCCCTGGGACACAAAGGAGATCAAATTACAGTCAATCCTAAAGGAAATCAACTCAGGATATTCATTGGAAGACTGATGCTGAAGCTGAAGCTCCAGTACTCTGGCCACCTGATGCAAAGAGCTGGCTCATTGGAAAAGCCCCTGATGCTGAGAAAGACCGAAGGTGAAAGAAGAAGGGGGTGGCAGAGGATCAGAGGGTTGGATGGCATCACTGACTCAAGGGACATGAATTTGAGCAAACCTTGTGAGACAGTTTGCTCAGCTAGGACAGGGAAGCCTGGTGTGCTGCCATCCATGGGGCCCCAGAGAGTCGGACACGGCTTAGTGATGGAACAAAAACAGGGGCCCCAGAGAGTCAGACACGGCTTAGTGATGGAACAAAAACAACTGGCAAGGTGGGATCAGGCAGACAACGAGCAGAAGCATTCCGCTGTATTCTGCACCCCTGAGGGGCCTGTGACAATTTTACAGTTAACCCAAGGTGTGGGGTGCATGCTTGGAAACAGGGTGTGCTTTCCTAAGTTACGGTGATTGGTCACTAGTCTCGTGGAGCCAGGAATATATCAGCAACGGTCTTCATCAAACCATATACGTTCACTTTAGAGTTTTTTTTTTTAATCTATTTTTATTTGTTAATTTGTTTGGCTATGCCGGGTCTTCATTGTGGCATGTGGGATCTAGTTCCCTGATGCAAGGACTAAACCCTTGCATTTTGGAGCACTGAGTCTTAGCCACTGAATCACCAGGGAAGTCCCAACCCGAGAGCCTTTGATGGCAGAGAGGTGTTTATCGCACAGTGCAGTCCTGGGTAGGGTGGGCAGAAGGACAGGAGGGTCTGAATGGACCCAAGATGGTGTCAGTTACGCCAACAGCTGGATGGGTAGACCAGCATGGAACACATCTGTCTGTGACCCCAGAGCTGCACTTAGATGAGAGCTTCCACCCCTGCTGCCTTTGTGCAGGCACCTCACCGTGTTGGTAGCTACACTGCAGTGGGGGCAGCTGATAAAGACTCCCAGCTCAAACATGGAGATGGAGTCAGGCCCTTAGCACAGCCCAGGGCTTCCAGGGCTGTAGGAACAGGCGCAGTCGCTGATGGGTGCCCTGTGGGGTCGAGCAGATCCCACACTGAACACCCAGTGAGGCCCAGCTGTGCTCTCAGACAGACAAGGGCCAGGGCTCCTTGGGCAGAGGTCACAGAGCATCACACAGATGAGGGAGCGCCTCACGGTCCTGGGTGGGGAAGGAACACGGGGAAGTTCACACAAAGACATGCCAGGGTGAGGACATCCGAATAGTTTTCACCTCTGAGCTGCCTCTCTGCTGGACTTGTGAAGGCTGGGTGAGCCTCTGTTCTGACTTTATAAACTGGGCCCCAGGTGTCAGCAGGAAAAGATGCTGGAACAGGCAGTTTTGCGGGTGGGGCTGGGGACCCCACCCTGGGGACCCCATCCTGGGGACCCCACCCCTGAGGCTCCCTGACTCTGGAGAAGGCTAGATTTCTGGTGGACCTATGTCCCTTGCAAGCTCACCCCCTCCCTGGGAGAGTGGGGCTCGAGGGCAGGTTCAGTGTCTGCGAGCTGAATGGAATAGGAAGGCGGCATCAGCTGGCCCAGCCATGCTCTGTGCTTGGCCATCCTGAGGACTGGAGATAAAGTGTGTGATTCACGGGGCCCCAGGAAGAAGCACGTGGTGGGCTGGAGTGGGCTGGGGGCTTAGTGTGGAGTGAGCAATGGCGGGGGCAGGGCGTCAGGGGCAGAGGAACACAGGGCAGCCAGACACTGTTGAGTGCAAGCTGGGCAGCTCCACGTGGAGCTGAGGCAGGAAGGGGTAGACGAGGAGGTGGCAGAGAGATGGACAGAGTTGACTTTCTGAGTTCCCAGTCTCTAAGGTTAAGAGTCCCTTGCAAAGCCCCGCTCCAGGCCATCAGGAACTTCACAAAGCACTGTGGTTAGAGCACACTCGCAACTTACACCAGTTGTAGACAGCTAGCTTCTGTCTGCGTTCTTCCCTCTTGCGTTAAATGTGAGAGTTTTGGCACTCTCAAGGTTGGCTTTGGTACAGAAAACACAACTCAGAAATTGGCTTTGGTTTTAAAAAATAATCTTCATATTTCAAAGTTGAGAACCTGAATAGCTAGTTCTTCCTTGTATAAGAGGTCTTATAAGTTTGGTAACTGGAAGCAGTTCCTTTTAATAGACTTTGATCAATAGAAGGAAATGTCAAACCCTTTGGGGTATTTTAAACTGGGTGTAAATTTAGCAAAATTAATTTTATTGGTAAGGGCTTCAGTTTTTCAGTTAACAAACCAAACTTTACCATTCATCTCATCACCAAAGAAATTAACTTCCTAAACATGGTGATTCTCAAGTTGTCTGAAATGGTTCAATTTTGATAATAAATTTAGTAAAATTTCTATTTAATATCCCAAGTCCCAATAAACTATACTAATTGAAAAAAAAAACAGACAAGACTTTTATTGCAATGGACCAAATTATGAATAGATAAAACTTCAAATGTCCATAAATTCCTTAACTTGAAAACATTTAGGTTATGAGTTTGATTTTCTTAAAATTTCTGTGTGCTGTGCTTAGTCGCTCAGTTGTGTCTGACTCTGCAATTCTGTGGACTGCAGTCCACCGGGCTCCTTTTTTCACGGGGATTCTCCAGGCAAGAATAGTGGAGCGGGTTGCCATTTCCTCCTCCAGGGGATCTTCCCAACCTAGGATCAAACCCAGGTCTCCTGCATTGCAGGCAGATTCTTTACCAAATGAGCCACCAGGGAAACCCTAAAATTTTGGTACGTAATTTCAAATATTTCTGATGTCAAAAAGTCGTAAATTGTTAACTGATAAAGGTCACTATGGAAGCAATGACTTGTCCCTCAAACACCTGGGGAGAGTAGAGTCTTATCCTGCTGCAGTTGTGTGCCACTGTCTACACTGGCCAGGACTCTAAGTGAATTCATTTTGACAGCACATTTGGACATATAGAACCCTACTTAGTCTATAGAGGGGGTGGTTTTGTAACAGAAACTTCTTCTTTTAAATGTTGTCTTCACACCCCAAAGATTGAAACTGTGTATGACCCAAGTTTTCACAGAATGGTCAATTTCCACCATGACTGTTGGAACCCCCCAGGTTTCAGAGGGACTTGCCTCTTTTTGGTGCTCAGGATATTATAATTTTGAAAATTTTCACATATGCACAAAGTAGAGAGAACAATGAACCTCCTGTCTCCATCTTTAATTTCTATTCATTTAAGCCATGAAATTAAAAGGAAGGAAAGCTATGACAAACCTATACGGTGTATTAAAAAGCAGACACATCATTTTGCTGACAAAGGTCTGTCTAGTTAAAGCTATGATTTTTACAGTAGTCATGTACAGATGTGAGAGTTGGACCATAAAAAAGACTGAGTGCCAAAGAATTGTTTCTTTTGAGCTGTGGTGCTGGAGAAGACTCTTGAGACTCCCTTGGACTTCAAGGAGATCAAACCAGTCAGTCCTAAAAGAAGTCAACCTTGAATATTCATTGGAAGGAGTGATGCTGAAGCTAAAGCTTCAATACTTTGGCCACTTGATGTGAAGAACTGACTCACTGGAAAAGACCGTAATGCTGGGAAAGATTGAGGGCAGGAGAAGGGAGGCGCAAAGAATGATAGCAACACCGACTCAATGGATATGAATCTGAGCAAACTCTGAGAGGCTGTGGGCTTCCTTGGTGACTCAGATGGTAAAGGATCTGTCTGCAATTTGAGAAACCTGGGTTTGATCCCTGGGTTGGGAAGATCTCCTGGAGGAGAGAAGGGCAACCCACTCTAGTTTTCTTGCCTGGAGAATACCCTTGGACAGAGGAGCCTGGTGGGCTACAGGCCATGGGGTCACAAAGAGTCAGATACAACTGGGCGACTAAGCACACACACTGAGAGATAGTGGAGGACAAAGGAGCTTGGCGTGCTGCAGTTCATCCGGCTGTAGAGTCAGACATGACTTATCGACTGAGCAACAGCAGCAAAGCTATTTAAATATTTTTCATCTATTTCTACTGACCTTTACCATTATAGAATCCTGCAGTTTTTCACAATCTTTCTTCTTTCTCTCTTAAAGAGATTATGAGTCAATTCTGGTTTTTCCTCCTGTTTTTTCTCTTTCCTATTGATTACAACTCCAACAATGAGAGGAGGAAATGCTAACAGAAAATACTTTCAAAATCTTAAAGAAGATAATAAAGGAGATGAAATGGTATACAAATAGTGGACACATGGAAAACAAATAGTGAGATGGTTGTCACAAGCCCAGATAAATTAGAACTTGTTGAATTAGTAGAAAAAAAAGTCTAAAAACTTAGGAAAAAAGATACCTCCTATGGGCATGATGAAAATATAAAGAGAGTTTCTGCTTCCTGCTCCCGGGCAGCCTGCCCCTCAGCTTCAGGTAGGTCCTTCCTCTTTGCAAACCAATGCTGTTCCCTGGAGAGGGCAGGAAGGGGAGCATCCGTTCCCTTTGGATGCCAGCCTGGACCAGACTCAGCTGGGGGATGCCCAAGTAAGGCAGACACAGCGTGGCTCCACGTACCAGTGGGGCAGGTAGTGTGGAGCCCTTTGCTTGGAGTGTTAGGAAGAGAAGAGCATCAGTGCAGAAAATGTGTCTACACACCTATTCTTCCTGCTGACACTTGCCTGATCACGTGGCACTGAAGATGAGCCAGCAGAGCTGGAAAGAGCCGGACTCACATCTGTGATCAGCTTCAGGGGAAAGCTAGAGGGGGCCGACTGAGGACTCCTCGCTGACCCTCCCCCCGGGGCCACGGCAGCGGATATCCTCCAACCCACTCATGGTGCCGGATAGGGACCCTTTTCCCCATGTCTCCTTTTTGGAACAAGTCTTGGATTTCATAGATTCTCAGTAACACCTGCCTCTAGACCTCGGCTTTCAAGGCTCACATTTTATTGCAGGGACCTTTTGAATAAGGTGGGAAAGTTAACAGTCTTTCAGGAAGACGAGAGATAGGCCTGCCGTCTACATAAAGATAAAGTCATTCACTTTTGATCAAACCCTGTAGAGACTGAAAGCTGAAGAAATGATGCTTTGAACTGTGGTGCTGGAGAAGACTCTTGAGAGTCCCCTGGACTGCAAGAAGATCAAACCAGTCAATCCTAAAGGAAATCAACATCGTAAGACTGATGCTGAAGCTAAAGCCCCAATACTTTGGCCACATGGTTTGAAGAGCCAACTCATTAGAAAAGATTTTGGTGCTGGGAAAGATTGAAGGCAGGAATAGAAGGGGATGACAGAGGACGAGATGATTGCATGGCATCACTGACTCAGTGGACAAGAGTTTGAGCAGGCTCCAGGAGAGAGTGGAGAACAGCAGCCTGGCGTGCTGCTGTCCTCGGGTTCGCAAAGAGTTGGTCATGACTGAGTGACTGAACAACTGCAGAGGCTGAAAAGGTCTCTTTTGGAAGACCATCCTTCGCTGCGAGTTGTCCTGCGTCTCTTCCATATGAACTGTCAGACTCTAGGTTCAGAGCAGAGTCTTGTCAGCCTCCGTTGCTACTGGATGCTTATCTCTAAACAGCGTCTTCTCAGGATGTGCAGGACAGGCTTGGGGCATGGTCACACTGCCCAGAATCCGGGTGGGGTGGCCGGACGTGTCAGGGTTCTCCAGAGAACCAGGTGCCTGAACATTTATTCTAAGGAGCTGGCTTCTATGGTGAGGGAGGCTGAGAAGTCCTAGGACCTGCCGTTTTGCAAACCAGAGGCCCAGGATGGCTGGCAGGCACTCCTGTCTGAACTCTAAGGTTTGAGAACTGGAGAAGCTGATGGTGCAAACCCCAGCCCAAGGGCAGGAGGAGATCAAGGCCCTGGCTCCACAGTCAAGCTGAGTCCTCACCTCTCATTCTATTCAACAGGCTCAGCTTCAGTCCACACAGGTCAAGGGAGACTTCACTGTGTCCTGGGGAGAGACGGTGGGAGGAGGAGCTCCCGGCTGACTTGCCCAGAGATTAGCCCGGTTCAGCCCCACTCGGCCGGCTGGCGGCACCGCGGTAGGGGCACAACCTCCTTGGTCTACGTGGCGGATCTAGTTGTGTTAGTGCGGACGAGGGGAGTGTGAGTGGGCTGGGTTGGCTCCCGAAGAGTGTGTTGTGTGAAGCAGGAGCTTAAGGGGGCACGTCTGGAAGATGAAGGCATTACAGGAGTCCCTCTGCTGCTTGTAAGGTGTGAAAGCTTCGACCGTGAAGGGAAGACCTTGGGCTGTCAGCACCCCAATAACTGTCCGAGAGCACAAAGCGGGGCCAGAGGGGACAGAAGCCGTGTCCGGCTTCAGGATGGCAGCAGCCCACCAGCCGGATGGCGGCAACAGCACCGTCCACCCTCTTCCTTCCAGGCCAAGTGCTCTGACGGTGTCAACGTATTAGTCACTCAGTCACTTTGTGACCCTGTGGACTGTAGCCCGCCAGGCTCCTCTGTCCGTGGGATTCTCTAGGCAAGAATACTAGAGTGGGTTGCCATTTCCTTTCTCCGGGGAATCTTCCCCACCCAGGGATCAAACCTGTGTCTCCTGCATTGCAGGCGGATTCTTTATCCTCTGAGCCACCAGGGAAGCCCCAAGTTCTGTCTGGGGAGGCTGATGGGGAAGGGAGGTGTGGGTGGTCTTGGGAGGTCGGGGGCACCGGATGTCTGTGCTGGGGACCTGTCCATAGGCCACGTGGTTGGGTTCTCCCTTCTCTCTGGGTCAGTCTGTGTGGGTCAGGCTAATCATCATACATGAACAGCATCCGCCAAAAAAAGAAAGGACAGAAACAAATAGTTCAGGGCTTGGAAACTGAAGCTCCAGTACTTTGGGCACCTTATGCGAAGAGTTGACTCATTGGAAAAGACCCTGATGCTGGGAGGGATTGGGGGCAGGAGGAGAAAGGGACGACCGAGGATGAGATGGCTGGATGGCATCACAGACTCAATGGACGTGAGTCTGAGTGAACTCTGGGAGTTGGTGATGGACAGGGAGGCCTGGCGTACTGCGATTCATGGGGTCGCAAAGAGTCGGACATGACTGCGCGACTGAACTGAACTGAACTGAACTGGAGACGAATAGTTCCTGGGACATAGGAGAATATCACAGTCTTAGCACCAAAAATGGCCCTGCCGGCAGCCTCCACAGCCTTCCAGGTTGAAGACACAGCAGAGCTCAGCTCCCAGCTCCTTTCCTCTTGAAGGCCTCAAGCATATGTGTTTAGAAGGTGTGAACATCACAGCGCTTTCTTTGCTGTGTGACTGAGGCCATATTGGCCTGTGTCTTGCCTCCTTGCAGAACCGGGAGGCCTGATCCTTGGACCAGATGTTGGTCTGTGGGAGCTTAGATCACAGTGGGGACAAACCAGAACCTTCTGATGTGGCAGGGGTCATGGAGGGCAGCTCTGACCATGATCATGTACTCAACCCCAGCTCCAGGGAAGAATATAGTTTCAGGCTAATTTTATAACTAGAATGGGTGTCTGTTGGGCTTCTCAGGTGGCACTAGTGGTAAAGAACTCACCTGCCAATGCAAGAGATGTAAGAAATGTGGGGTTGATCCCTGGGTTGGGAAGATCCCCTGGAGGAAGGCATGACAACCCATTCCAGTACTCTTGCCTGGAGAATCGCATGGACAGAGGAGCCTGGCAGGCTCTGGTCCATAGCGTTGCAAACAGTTGGACATGATTGAAGTGACTTACACACACAGGGGTTTCTGTCTCCTGCAAAATTTCACCTTGTAAATTGGTAGATGAGAAGAACAGATATTTCACTTTATAGTTTTGGAAAAGAAATAATAGTTTCTCATGTGAAATAGGCTGAAGTCATCCCAGAATTTCCGAAGTCACTATTTTAATTCAAACGAAGATGTTTTTTGGGAGGTGTTCCCGGGCTGGGTACAAGCTGAGTCCAGGAGAAAGAAGACCCTCTGTTAGGGCTTTGAGTCCTCAGTGTAGAGAAGTTCTTTCTGCAGAGTGGGATTCTCGACTCTGGATGTCTCCTGGAGAGTTTTGAAAATGCTGATGCCTGACTCTGCTCCCCCAAGACCAAAGGAGTCAGAATCTCTGAGGGTGGGTCTGGCACATGTATCTCTAAAACAGCACCTGGGTGGGTGCTGAGAAGCCTTATGTAGCTTCCTGACTGCTGCAAAGTCAGAATCCGACTGTTTTGGTGCCAGGAGTTTTGTGGTGGGGGCTGGGTGGGCATGACTGGTGAGGAAATGTGGGTCAGCTCCTAGCCAGGCTCAGTGGGAAGCCCCCATCCTCTTCGCCTGGTGACTGGGGTTACCTAGGGGGCTGAGCACCCTGAAAGGTCATGTGATGAGTGCACAGGGAGTTGTAAGAGGACCGCGCTCCCATCTCGACTGCTCCTCTGACAGACAAGCCTTCCTCAGTTCCTCTTCTGCGTGAGTCACCTGACTGCCCCCACATTAGTCCACGCGTCTCCATGTGCATCGCAGGGAAGCTGAGACTGACAGCCTGTCTCGAAATGGAAATGCAGGTGACAGACACTCTATCAAAATAGAAGAGGCAGCGCTTTTAAGACCCCCCACGCTGAGGCGCAGCTGGCACCGGGGACGCTGTCGACGTGGCCTTGAGTCAGTGAGCTGAGCCGGGGGGACGTGACTCAGCGGGGCCAAGGGGGTGGCTTGGAGCTTTGGGGCTTCTCTCGGCAGTGTGCCTGACTGATCATGTCCCACCCCCGGTGGACTGCGCACTCCCCCAGGGCCGGGAGGATGTCTTATTCACCTCGGTCACCTCCATGGCAGCCAGTGTGATGTCAGACACACAGTGGGAATACTTTCTCTTTTTATTTTTTTGAGAAATGAGTGGATAAAAGCAGTGATGTCTGGGAGGTAGAAGATGAAACCAGCCTCCACAAGGTGACGGGAGGCCCATCTTCCTGGGAACTGAGGTTCCTGTTGCCTCAGGATGGACAGGGAGACAGACAGATGCCCGCTGGTGTTTCCAGCAGGGTGGTGACCCATCCCGCTCCGAGTCCAGGTGTTGGAGGGCGACAGGAGAGCATGTGGAGGGGAGTCAGTTCAAGTTCAAGTTCAAGTTCATCAGGAGCAGGCGCATCCTGGTTGACTGAGTCCTGCATCTGAGACATCTGTGCAACGCCCTCGTGAAGCCTGATGGCAAACAGGCCAGGGCACCATCTGTGCACCCATGCCTTCATCTTCCAGCATTATTTTGAGCATCAGGATGTTCTGGGTGCTGAGCTGGACCCCAGTGACCCAGGCTGAGGGGCACAACTTGCCCTCATATAGTCACCACCCAGTGTGGAGACAGATCTGCCGCAAGCAATTCTAACTCCATTTGGGGGATGGAGACAGTGGGTGGGGGCCACAGAAGCTCTGGGGCCCCTGCAAGAGGCACACCCACATCCTGCTGCATTTTTGATCCAAAGGAGCTGGGACAAAGATCGAGAGGGCTTTCCACTCTCTAGCTTTCTAGCGACCACTTAACATTCCAGGCTAATGGTCATGGTTTTATGACAGTGGGAAGCAGACCTGGGGTGGTGTGTGTGTGTGTGTGTGTGTGAAGCTTTAGAGCATCTATGCAGAACCCTGAATCATAGAATTGTCAAACGAGAGTGCTGGACTCTGAGTTTATGATGAAGTAGGATAAATGCGTACCTTTCACAAAAATACTCAGAATGTCAGAATGTTCAGTGACAAGAACAAGTGGGCTTTCCTAGTTCCTGACAGTCAAGTGTAGAGAAAGCTAGGGATGTTTAGTGGGTCTTTCTCAACCAGTTTAGTCATCTCTGCTTCCTAACCGATGTCTTGTTTATATGAAGCTCCCAATAAACTGATGGAGAGCAATAAATATGTGAGCTTAATACCCACCACCTGCCCATCCTTCACAGGGACTGATGCATCTCCTTTTTAAATGTCTTTGTGTCTTCATGGTACATGTCTTCCTATTTTTAGCTTTTAATTGCATTCATCGCGATGCTGATACAAAAGAGCTGGTTTACATTTCTGGACGTGCTTTCGCTCCGCCATCTGGAAGACGGTGTGCTCCAGGGCAGATGTTTACATTCATGCCTGAGCTCTGCTGTTTCTACCCGCTCTCTGCTGCCAGAACCGGTGCCTCATAATCTTTCTGAAGTAGGCATGGAGATCTGATTTTTCATTAGTGTTACATAGAACATGAAAGTCCTGGAATGAGAAATGAGGATTTGGCTCACAGGGCCCAGATGTGCGCTAGGGCGCCATTTCCTGGGAGGCTGTGAATTAACTCTTGTTAACTCAAGTTGGCAGTTACCCAGTGAGCATGGCACAGTCCATCCTCACCTTTAGGCACCTGTGGACAAAGGTGGGGGCTTTCTGGAATGAACACCACTCACGTTGGGCATTTCCACCATAGGTGTCCCAGGACAAGTCAAGTTTCAGCAGGGATGCTAAGAGAGCAGTGGACGGGGTATCCTACTGGCTTGGGGACCAGGCAGGATCACTCCTCATGTGCAAGGGCCAGGACTTTCCAGTTTCAGACTCTGAGAGAGAAAATGGGCCTATTCCAGATTTCTGCTTCGGTACCCATCTGAGCTCTCCACAAGGTCTTGTCTGGGTACATGGTCCTGCTGTTTGAAGGCAACCACTTGAAATAACCCGAAGTGTTTCTTTTTATGGATCCACCATGACAAGGAGGGGACTGAACACACGAGGAGGCTGCTGTCAGATGCGCAGGATGCCCGGGTCCCTGTGGGAGGGGTCGGCAGCTCAGGGACCCTGCAGAGACACTCAAGGGGTGAAACCCACCTAAATTAGCCACCAAGTCCCTAAGCCTCCTTCATGAAAGGTTTTCAAGAGGTAATGCCCATGGCGAAAATGCAAGCCTCAGCCCCAGACAGCAGGTGGGGAACTGTAGTGGGTCACAAACGGAGTGACAGTTTTCTGGTAGAAAGCAGTTTGGGAGGTGGTCTGAGCCTCACCTTTAAACAGACAATGGCAGCTTCCCTTCTTCTGATGAGAAAAATAATCCCCTACAAGAAGGCACCCATGTGACAAAAAATCTTTTTAATAAATGCACTGCAGAGTCAAAGATATTGACCAAAGTCTTCTGGTTGGGCTACAACCTGAAAAGAAAGAGAGAGCCAGTCACTTCAGGACGTCAGCAAGAGCACTGTGGTTGTAAAGGGTGTGTGCCATTGGGGAATATGCCTGGGGTTGCAATGGTGGCTACCAGCCTGGATCTTGCTTTAAAACAGTAGAAACAAACCCTCCTTGAATAACCAATGTGCACAGAATCTAAGAGAAGCTGGAAAAATGGTGTGGAAGGGGGCGGGGCCCTGCAGCCCGATGGTGTGCTCCCTGGGGAGAATCTGTTATGACACCACTGCCTTCGGACATGGGCCATGACAGCACAGCTGCCTCTGGACACCCCTCTCTCCCTTTCGGTGCCTGGGTATAAGTCACTGGCTCCATGGAGTCAGCCAGAGCCATCCTTGAGGTCACTGTACTCTTGCCAGGCTGTCTGCTGTGTGTGTCTGTTGACCAAATTGGACACAGGAGGACTCAAGATATCCCCAAGGGATCAGATGCGGGCCAGACACAGGCTTGCGTGTCAGCAGCCCTACAGCTCCTGGCGATCAGGATCCGTTATCCCTGACCACATGGTGACGCATTTCTCTGCCCATTGGTCTGTTGGGCAGAGAGGGTCCTGGCCTCTTCTTCCAGGACCCTCTTTCCTATGATCACCAGGGAGCCTAGGGCTGAAAGCCCAACCCACCATCTGCCCCATCCAATAGAGGCCAGCCACTGCTCACCATGAGTACCCCTCTCTTGGGTACATTTTTAGGATACCTAGAAAAAAATCACCAACAGCTATAGCAGAGCTTATCAGTGATTGCAATGGAGTTAATGTCAAAAGCTTTGCAGATCAGCAGACAAGCTGTACAGAGAGGATTAGGGTAGGAAGGAGGAATCCACTGAGATATGCAGGCTCTGAGGGACATGTAAAGATACCTTCTGCCTTACGTGTCCCATCCTTTACCTATCAGACACTCAAGGATTAAGGAGAAGTTGGGGGACTTCCCTGGTGGTCTAGTGGCTAAAACTCTTTACTCCCAATCCAGAGAGCCGGGGTTCAATCCCAGATTTAGTTCAATCCCAGAACTAAATCCCAGATGCTGTAACTAAAGATCCTGTGTGCCACAACTAAGACCTGGTTCAGCCAAATAAATCTTTTTTTTTTTTTTTTAGGTGTTGGCATGTGGCTTGGCAGGCGGCAAATCTGTTTCTCCCAGCCACAGTTCTAAGTCGTCCCTCTGTTACTGTAACTGCATCATCAGGTGAGCTTTGCTGCTTCTGTTCACAAACATCTTACATGTCACCTGTGCACTCATGATGTGTGGTGACCAGGATTTCACCCCCTGTTACGCTGCTGACTGGGATGTCATACCTGGGAGGAGCAAGATGATGCTCCCGGTCAGAATGACACCAGTTGGTGGAGCTAGAGAGACCTTCACTGACCAGTGCAAAGCTGGACTTGGCCAAGGACTGAGTGTGCACGCACAGGAGTGTGTATATCTGTGTGTCCGTGAGGGAGATCTGAGCCACCCTGGGATGGCAAGATGGCCGTGGGGGCGGGAGGGGAAAGAGGAATGGGTAGAGGGAAGTCCTTGGGGTCCTGGGCAAATCAGCATCCTTGGAATCCTGAGAAGATCATTTAAGCATCTGTATCTGAAGCCCTTAAAATCCTCTTCAGTTCACATCTTGGGTTCTGTGACCCCCAGGGATGGGTCAGTGCTGGGACAAGCTTTGCTATGGAAGGGCTGATACATACAGAGAATCAGAATGACACCTGTTGGTGGAGCTAGAGAGACCTTCACTGACCAGTGCAAAGCTGGACTTGGCCAAGGACTGAGTGTGCACACACAGGAGTGTGTATATCTGTGTGTCCGTGAGGGAGATCTGAGCCACCCTGGGATGGCAAGATGGCCGTGGGGGCGGGAGGGGAAAGAGGAATGGGTAGAGGGAAGTCCTTGGGGTCCTGGGCAAATCAGCATCCTTGGAATCCTGAGAAGATCATTTAAGCATCTGTATCTGAAGCCCTTAAAATCCTCTTCAGTTCACATCTTGGGTTCTGTGACCCCCAGGGATGGGTCAGTGCTGGGACAAGCTTTGCTATGGAAGGGCTGATACATACAGAGAGGGGTACCTATAGAGCCTGCCCCCTTATGGGACCCTGTAGCTCATGCTGGCCAGGCAGACCTCAGACAAGTCCAAGTCCTGAGGCCATGCTCATCAGGAAATGCAGGAATGGTCACTGGGAATATGGCCTCTGTCCATAAGACATTGTCCTCTGTCGGGGGCCAGCATGAGGAATCCCACCCATGACAGAGTCACGTGGCACATTCAGATGGCAGAGCAATTTGAGTTATCAGATTTCTCTCTGGTTTTTCCTGAGCATCAGTTCAGTTCATTCGCTCAGTCATGTCCGACTCTTTGCGACCCCATGAATTGCAGTACGCCAGGCCTCCCTGTCCATCACCAACTCCTGGAGTTCACTCAGACTCACCTCCATTGAGTCCGTGATGCCATCCAGCCATCTCATCCTCGGTCGTACCCTTCTCCTCCTGCCCCCAATCCCTCTCAGCATCAATGTCTTCTCCAATGAGTCAACTCTTCGCATAAGGTGGCCAAAGTACTGGAGCTTCAGTTTTAGCATCATTCCTTCCAAAGAAATCCCAGGGTTGATCTTCTTCAGAATGGACTGGTTGG